>CM038674.1:252948987-253431882 GCA_021605145.1 Aegilops bicornis | reverse complement strand
ATCCGCAGCCCCCAGTGTACGGAGTCGAGCTCCTCAACCCAGTGCATGTCCGATTCTTTCAAAGACCGCACTATTCTGGGCTTAATGCCACTCATAATAAGACCATTGGCTCATTCGACTTGACCGTTTGTTTGCGGGTGATAGACAGAGGCGTAATCGAGCTTGATGCCCAGATTAGCACACTAGGTTTTCACCTCATCGGCTGTGAAATTGGAGCCGTTATCGGTGATGATGCTGTGTGGAACACCACAACGATGCATAACAACGCATATGAAGTCTATCACTGGTCCGACTTCAGCCGTTTTAACTGGTTTGGCCTCTATCCACTTAGTGAATTTATCCACCATGACCAGCAGATACTTTTTCTTATGGCTTCCTCCTTTAAGGGGTCCGACCATATCAAGCCCCCAGACCGCGAAAGGCCAAGTGAGGGGGATTGTTTGTAGAGCGGTGAGTGGCATATGGCTTTGGTTGGTGAAAAGCTGGCATCCGACGCAACATTGGACAAGGTCATGTGCATCTGCTCGGGCCGTCAGCCAATAGAAACCTGTACGGAAGGCCTTGCTTACAAGGGCCCGTGCCATGGCGTGGTGACCACCGAGACCGGCATGAAATTCAGCAAAGAGCTACCGCCCCTCTTCCTTGGAGATACATCTTTGAAGTACTCCGGTAGCGCTTTTCTTATAGAGTTCTCCGTCGTGAACCTTGTAGGCTTTCGAGCGCCGGATAATGCGGCGAGTCTCATTCTGATCCTCAGGGAGTTCTCGCCTATTAAGGTGGGCCAAGAAGGGTTCTATCCATGGGGCAATGACTGCCATGATAAGATGGGCCGACGGTGTTATTTATGTGGCTGAGCCCCCGATGATATCGGTGTGTTCGGAATCTGAGGTTATGGTCGGATCCGGACTGGTGTTGCCGCTCTCCCCTTGCCCCACCACGGATGGCTTGAAAAGCCTTTCCAGAAAGATGTTAGGTGGGACGGGGTCGCTCTTGGCGCCGATGCAAGCAAGGACATCCGCCGCTTGATTACTTTCTCGAGCCACATGATGAAACTCGAGCCCCTCGAACCGAGCCGACATTTTGAGAACGGCGTTACAGTAAGCCGCCATCTTCGGATCTTTGGCCTCGAAATCTCCATTTATTTGAGATATTGCAAGGTTTGAGTCCCCGCGCACTTCCAGGCGTTGTATTCCCATGGAGACAGCCATCTGAAGACCATGCAATAAGGCCTCGTATTCGGCTGCATTGTTGGAGTCAGTGTATTATATTTGGAGTATGTACTGAACTGCATCTCCAGTGGGGGATGTTATGACAACGCCCGCCCCTAATCCCGCCAGCATTTTGGAACCATCGAAGTGCATAACCCAGTTGGAATATGTGCCGTACTCTTTAGGGAGTTTGGCCTCTGTCCATTCGGCGACGAAGTCAGCCAGTACTTGGGATTTAATGGCTCGGCGCGGTTTGTATGTTATGTCGAATGGGAGGAGCTCAACGGCCCACTTGGCAATCCGGCCCGTGGCATCGCGGTTGTTTATTATGTCATTGAGTGGTACCTCGGAAGCCACCGTGATCGAGCACTCTTGAAAGTAGTGTCGCAGCTTCCGGGATGCCATGAAGACCACTATGTTATCTTTTGGTAATGAGGGTATCGGGATTTGCATGGTGTGAGAATGGTGGATACGTAGTATACCGATTTCTGGAGCGGGAACTTGTGTCCGTCCTGCTCTCGCTCGACGACGAGCACGACACTCACCACCTAGTGTGTTGCCGATATGTATAATAACATGGGTTCGCCGATGTTCGGCGTGGCCAGGATTGGGTTGCTCGCTAAAAGGGCCTTTATTTCTTCCAGTCCGGCCATTGCCGCATCCGTCCACTCAAAGTGGTCGGTGCGTCGAAGAAGGCGATAAAGTGGCAATGCTTTTTCTCCTAATCTGGAGATAAATCGGCTTAATGTTGCCACGCATCCGGCTAGTTTTTGGACCTGTTTAAGGTCTATTGTTGTAGCCAATTGTGACAAAGCTCAGATTTTGGCTGGATTTGCCTCAATTCCTCTATTAGAGAGGATGAAGCCCAACAGTTTCCAGCGGGAACACCGAAAACACACTTTTCCGGATTGAGCTTGATGTCATATGTACGGAGGTTGTCTAATGTGAGACGTAGATCGTCTATCAATGACTCGACGTGCCTAGTTTTGATGACGACGTCATCCACATACGCTTCGACTGTCTTGCCGATCTGTTTCTCTAGGCATGTTTGAATCATGCGTTGGTAGGTGGCCCCGGCGTTTTTGAGCCCGAAGAGCATAGTGTTGAAGCAGAATGGCCCATATGACGTAATGAATGTCGTTGCGGCTTGGTCGGACTCCTTCATTTTGATTTGATGGTATCCGAAATATGAATCGAGGAAACACAGTGAGTCGTGTCCTGCGGTAGCATCGATAATCTGGTCGATGCGGGGGAGGGGGAAGGGATCCTTAGGGCAGGCCTTAATAAGGTCTTTGAAATCGACGCGCAGGCACCAGGATTTATCCTTCTTTGGCACCATCACCAGGTTTGCTAGACAGTCCGGGTATTTTATTTCTCTAATGAATCCGGCCTCGATTAACTTGGCTAGCTCATCCCCTATAGCTTGACGTTTGGGTTCGGAAAAGCGCTGCAGTGTTTGCTTGGCCGGTTTATATCCCTTCAATATATTGAGGTTGTGTTCGGCCAACCTGCGTGGGATTCCTGACATATCAGAAGGGTGCCAGGCGAATATGTCCTAGTTCTCGCGCAGGAACTCTCGTAGCGCGACATCAACCGTTGGGTCCAGCTGTGCCCCGATGGATGCTGTCTTCTTGGGGTCCGTCGGGTGGACTTGAAATTTGACTATTTCATCTGCTGGTTTAAAGGAGGTGGTGATATGGCCATGGCTACCACTAGCACAGATACTGTTTGTATTGATTTATTAGGTACATCAAGGTTAAAAGTTGAAGGTGACCATGTGCCAAATTATATAGTTTTTAATCAGAAGCATGAAGAGGAAGTTGAAGCATTAGTTGCTATAACGTACATGCATGCTGGTTTTGTGGATGGTTCATCACATGAGAATTACGAGAAGAAATCACGAGCATCGTTGGAAATTACTAACATGCATGCGTGTGTACTTGCATGCATGTGCATCCAGCCCTTCATGCATGATATGCAAGACTTTGTTTTTAGTGAACCTGATGGGCATGCACACGAGGAGACACATGCAAAGTATATACCCTTGGAGAATCCACGTGCTAACCCTTTTCAAGAGATAATTTGGTCGTTTGCTTCATTTAAAAAAGGCAAGATGTTTAATTCTCAGGCTATAGCAGGGCGCCTATTCGGCTACTACTTTGCACGTACGAGACCACCGGATGAAAAGGAAATACACGTTCGGTGTACTTCGGGAAGTTGGGATTTCGTGACCTTGCAGGAGATTGGATGGGGGCCACCGACAATATATGCGTACAAAATCATCTGGAGACAAGGTTTTAGTTAGTTTGTTAGTTATGGAATTAGAAGTTCGCCGAGATGTAAAAGGCAATATTTATTAGATAGAGTTCAGATTAGTTATTTTCCCATCCAGCTAGCCATAATACGTTGCTTGTTTTTCAAGGCACATTAGTGTGTACGGCCACAATATAAGGCCAAGTCAATGTGTCATGAAAGGGCAGGTTATTTTGTGATGGAATTAGACACCACGTGTGTTTCGGCCGCTGGCCATTATCGAGTTTAGAGAATTCTTGTCAAAATCTCTACTGGCGTGTGAGTTCCTACGACGCGGCGCATATGGGATTACAAGCTGAGCCTATACGGTTCTCCACGTTATTCCTTCGGATTGAGGGGTTGGCGTGTTGTTTCTGTGGGATTTGCGAACATCTTCGTAAACCCTCGACTTGTTCTTGCTGTGATGAAGGTTTGTGCCGTGAAAGATCGGGCCAACAACGGATCATCCCTCGTCTTGAGGTTCGCTCCTCATCAGGTGGATTTGGGTCGCTTGGCCAGGATTACGTCGTCCCTATCCACCATGGAGCATAGTGCGGTTAACTCTTCGGCCTCTAGGGCTTCGGACAATGCCTCGAGGGCCAGGGATGCAGTTTTAATTTCGGCGTGGAGTGCTATGTCCGGATCACTGGCAAGAGTGATTATACCATTGGGCCCGGGCATCTTGAGCTTCATATACCCGTAATGAGGTATAGCTTGGAAGCGTGTAAATGCATCTCGCCCCAGTAGGGCGTGATATCCACTTTTGAAAGGGGCCACTTGGAAGGTTATTTCTTCAGACCGATAATTCTCCGGCGTGCCGAATACCACGTCGAGTGTGATTTTTCCCGCGCATCACGCCTCCTGACTGGGAATAATTCCTCGGAAGGTCGTGCTACTTTGCTCGATGCGGCTCCTGTCTATTTCCATTTTGTTGAGTGTGTCCTTGTAGATGAGGTTTAATCCGCTGCCGCCGTCCATGAGCACTTTGGTAAGCCGAAAGTCTTCCATGATTGGACTAAGGACCAAGGCGGCCGGTGCCCGGACCGTCCTTAATTTTGGTTCGTCACCGGCATTAAAAGTTATGGCCGTGTCGTTCCAAGTTTATTGCTGCGACTTGGCAGACTTCGGCAAGGTCACGGAGTGCCCTTTTGCGCCTGTTATTTGAAGCGAAGGTTTCGAAGACCATCAATTCTCTGGGGTCGTTGTCTTCCGGGGGTGTTGATCTGAGGTATTTTTGGTGAGGAGTTCCTCGCCGCTCTTGGCCACTTGCCGGAGTATCCAACATGCTCTAAGGCTGTGGGTTGGTATGGGATCCGGTGTCGTGTGTATTTTGCATGGCCTATCGAGCCATCCTTCCAGAATGGTTCTGCGCCCCATAATGGGCCTAGATTTCTTTACTGTTGGGTCGGGCGCCCCACGAGGGTGCATCCTTTTTGTCCGAACGGTGGGTTGAGTGGAAACCGGTGGTTCCCAGCGAGCTTCCTGGGTTTTCCAGGCGCTTTCCATTATGTGGTACTTCTGTACTATGGTAGCCAAGTCAGCGAAGTGTAATACGCGATGACGGTTGATGGCGTTGAGGATTCCTTTGTCCGTGCAATTGTTGCTGAATACTGAGATCGCGTCTTCGTCACGGCAATCTTTAATCTTGTCTTTGACAAGGAGGAATTTAGCCCAAAAGTGATTTCCTGAGACTGCTGTCCTATGTGCATGAGATCGTTTATATCTGGGCGGGTGGGTGGCTTTAAATTCGAACCCTGACCCAATTTGGGATCCGGAGTTTGAAAAACTTCCGAACTTAATAGCTCGGGCTCCAGGATATCAACTGATTTTTCAGGCCCGTCATCCGATTCTAGGTTCGGAGGGCAGGGCGTGTCTTTCCGAAGGCAGGTATCCAGCTCTTCGAGCTCGGAGATCCGAACATAGTTCGTCCTCAGTATAGAGGAAGAGTTGTCGTCTTGCTCCTCTACTACCGCTATCTGGTTGGTGATCAGTGGAGGTTTAATCTCTCTCTGGTCGGGTTTAAGCCCAATCCAATCGTAGTCTCTAGCGACCCCCAAGGCAGCGATGCGATCTAGGAGCTCGTTCAAAGACGACAACTCCGCCGGATCCATCTGCTTGGAGTATTCGGAGTCAACACGGAGGGGATTTTCGATGACTCGAGAAGTCATCGTCGGCTTAATGGCTGAATGGGCGGTCATGGTAAAGCCGCCCAGCCGGAGGGTTTGGCTTGGGGCCAGTGCTCCTCCGGAGGTGACACTATCACTACAAAAAAAGACACATCCGTGACATTTTGGGCCGAACGAAATTTTTTTCTGTCATACATATGACACTTCTATGATGATAATTGTGACAAAACCCGGTATCATCATAGATGCGGTGGGCTCCTACTTCTATGACAAAAAATCATGATGTAAAATGGGCTTTTCGTCCTGGGCGGGCCGGAGACGCAGCTGCATGACATTCTTTGGGCTGTCCATGACGGAAAAACCGTGGCAGAAGCGAGGGGGAGGAGAATTTCGGGGAGTTCCCGGTTATGGTGGGAGGTCGGGGGCCGAGCGATCGCGCGTTTCTCGTGACACCTACGCTGGCGTGTGCGAGGCATTGGCTCTAATCGAACCCGGCGATTGCCGCTGCAGGCTGGCGTTATCGAACCCGAACGATCGATCGATGGTCGTTAATCGAACCCGATCGGCGATTCCTTCGCCATCGCCGCTAACCGAAGCCGATCGATGCCGCTTGTGGGATGAAAGTGAGCGTTGCGGGAGGGGGGTTGGATGAACAAAGGAGCGGTGGCGTTGCCTCTGGATGAACAGGACCCGTGGTGTGGTGGAGGGCTGGATGAACAGTGAGCGGTGGAGGGGTGCCCGTGGAGGGTGGTTGAACAGGACCCCTTGGTGTGGAGGGCTGGATGAATCAGAGCGGTGGAGGGGTGCCCGTGGTGGGGTGGTTGAACAGGACGCCGTGGTGTGGAGGGCTGGATGAACAGTAGACGATGGAGGGGTGGTTGAATAGGAGCCGGTGGAGTAGCGCGCGGTGGAGGCTGGATGAACAGGAGCCCGTGGAGGCTGGAGGAGGTCGACGGTAGCCCGTGGAGGCTGGAGGAGGTCGACGGTGGAGATGAACAGTATCTCGTGGAGTCCCGTTTTGCGCTACGCCTCACCCCTCCCGATGAACAGGACCCCCATTTCGACCGCAGCGCTCTAACACAAGTCCGTTTCGTCCGTTTTGCGGTACGCCACACCCCTCCCGATCAACAGGACCCCCGTTTCAACCGTAGGAGGTCCGTTTCCTCCGTTTTGTGGTATGCCAGACCCCTCCCGATGAACATGATCCGGTTTCGAACGTGGTCGGTCGAACACAAGGCCGTTTCCACCGTTGTGCGTTATGCCAGGCCTCGTTTCCATCGCCTGTTCCGTCCAAGCCCTCCCGATGAACACGACCACGCATTCCATTCTGACCCAGTCGGTTGGCTCCCACGCGTTCCATTGCCTCCCGATGAACACGACGCATTCCGTTGCCTCCCCATGAACACGACGCATTCTGTTGCCTCCCCATGAACACGACGACGACGCTGTTTCTCCGTTCCGACCTAGCCATGTACACTAGCCCTGGCCGTACGTATGCGCGAGTAGGCGTTCGAGACCCCGCCCGTATGTACACGTACGTGGCCGTATTTTCTTTCTTGCACCCTGGCCGCTATACGTACGTGTACATGCTACGTGCGCGCCTCTACTACGACACGTACGCGCCTCTACTACGACACGTGCGCGCTTCTACATCCACCTGTATATATGTACGTACACGTTCGCGACCAGAATGACAACGCTACGTACGCTTCGACCAGGTGGGTCCCGACTGTCAGGCACTTCCTTGCCTGCGAAGATGTAGCTGGTGGGTCCCAGCAGTCAGGGGGCGAATCGTTTTTTTTGCCCGGACGCACTTCCTTACGTGCGAAGATGTAGCTGGTGGGTCCCAGCAATCATGGGAAAACGTTTTTTTCGTGAAATACGGTGGCCCGTCCGGTGGGTTCCCGCTGTCAGGTGGAGGAATAATTATTTTGCACGTAATAAGGAGGCACTTCCTTGCTGCGGCCATGGACCCAGCTGTCAGCCTCTCCACGTACAGTCCACGTCCGATGGAAGCCATTCCTTGACCACGTTGACCACGCCGCGCCGAGAGCACCAGGGAGGTGGACGACGGCGAGGCCTAGGAAGGGGACGACACGGAGCCGGGGAAGACGCGGCAGTGGATGCCCACGCGTAGAGGAGTACGAGGGTTCACTGGTTCGCTGCGGTGTGAGGCTGCCGTCGTCGCAGAATAACAGGGGGTGTGGGTGAGTAGAGGGACGGCCTGGCTAGCGGTGGGAGTAGTAGGGGGCGGTGAGGTCTCCGCCGCATCACAGCCGGCCACGGGATGCAGGAGCACGAGGCACGACCGGCGCTGGTTTGGGCGGCTGGAGCAAGAAGACCAGAGGTTGAAGAAGCACTACGGCCGTTGGATGGACATCGTACGGTCACCGGAGCTAGAATCATGCATATTGACTAAGTTGACAAAGCCCTCCGTCCCCGTCAATTTAGTAGGCCCACAAGTCAGCCTGCCACTATACTGGGTCCCAGCTAACAGGGGGAGTATTCATTTTTTTGTGGATAATAAGGAGGCACTTCCTTGCGTGCGGTCCGAGCTGTCAGCGACGGTAACGTTTTTTCGCGAAATACAGAGGCCCTTTCAGTGGGTCCCTGATGTCAGGTGGAGGAATAATTATTTTGCGCGTAATAAGAAGGCATTTCCTTGCGTGCGGCCGTGGACCCAGCTGTCGGCCTCTCCACGTACAGTCCACTTCAGATGCATGTCGGTCATTGACCATGTTGACCACGCCACGCCGAGAGCACCAGGGCGGTGGACGATGGCGAGGCCTAGGAAGGGAACGACACAGAGGCAGGGAAGACTCGGCAGTTGTTTCCCACGCGGAGGGGAGTATGACTGTACGAGGGTTTACTGGTTCGTCTACCATCACCGGAGAATAACAACATGTGTGGGTGAGTAGAGGGATGGCTAGGCCAGCGATGGGAGTACGGTGGGGCGGTGAGGCCTGCGCGGCAGCACAGCCAGCCGCGGGGAGGAGGGAGCAGGAAGAGCAGAGATTGAAGAAGCACGACGGCCGTTCGGTGGATCCAATAGTCACTGCTTGTGCGTCAACCTTTTTTTTAGGAAAGCCTCAAATCTGTGGAAAACAACATACAACCCATCTGCCATTATTTCTAATAATTTACAGCCCATTTGCTAATTCTTAAGGGTTTTTGGAGCCCATATTCTTTTTGTTAGCATTACAAGCATATTGTGGCTACGGTTAAAATATTATACGAAATTTTGCATATTTCAAAAGCGGTCCGAACTGTTTTTAATCCCGAAATTTCGACTCACATTCAAACTGATTTTAAAAATAAATTTATATCAATATAAAATCCAACAAATTCTCCACGCATAAAAATTAATGTAATTTAAAATCTCAAAATGAAAAAAAGATATTTGAAACTAATTGTCGGTTTGATGTGTTTTAAAAATGTACAACCCATTTCTCATTACTGATAGGCTATTTTCTCGGCTAGCCGAATGAAGCTCTCCTCGTCACGAAGATTTGCAGCCCAAAGAGGGCCACGACAAAGCGACTTACTTGGCAAATCACAAAAAAACTAGGCTGTGGCCGTGGACCCAGCTGTCAGCCTCTCCACATACAGTACTCTTTCGATATAAGTCGGTCGTTGACCACATTGACCATGCCGCGCCGAGAGCACCAAAGCGGTGGACGATGGCGAGGCCTAGGAAGGGGACGACGCGGAGCCGGGGAAGACGTGGCAGTGGATGCCCACACGGAGAGGAGTACGAGGGTTCACTTGTTCGGCTGTGGCGGGAGGCTGCCGTCGCCTCAGAATAACAGGGGGTGTGGGTGAGTAGAGGGATACCCTGGGCCAGGGGTGGGAGTAGTAGGGGGCGGTGAGGCCTCCGCGGCATCACAGCCGGCCACGAGAGGCAGGAGCACGCGGCACGACCGGCGCTGCTTTGGGCGGCTGGAGCAAGAAGACCAGAGGTTGAAGAAGCACTATGGCCGTTGGATGGACATCACACGGTCACTAGAGCTAGAATCGTTCATATTGACTTAAGTTGACAAAGCCCTACGTCCTCGTCAACTTAGTAGGCCCACAACACAAGTCAGCCACCCACTATGGTGGGTCCCAGCTAGCAAGGGGTATTCATTTTTTGGTGCGTAATAAGGAGGCACTTCCTTGCGTGCGAAGATATAGCTGGTGGGTCAGACCTGTCAGCGGGGGGAATGTTTTTTTGCGAAATACAGAAGCGCTTCCCATGTACAGTGCATAATAAGGAGGAACTTTCCTTGCGTGCGACCATGGACCTCGTGGGTCCCAACCGTCATGCTCTCCACGTATAGTCCTCTTCCGATGACTCTCGTATGTTGACCACGCCGTGCCGAGCCCACCGAGGCGGTGGACGACGGCGAGGCCCCAGACTGGAACGACCTGGAGATGGGGAAGACACGGCAGTGGAGTCGCAGACGGAGAGGAGTGGGAAACTTGACTGGTTCGGGTGCGGGTGGGCCTAGACTCAGCAGAGAATAACAGGAGGTGCAGAGTGGAGGGATGGCCTGACCGTCAGCGGGGTAGCGTTTCGCTGAGGAGCGCAAAACAACGCCACTGGACGCCGAAGGCTGGAGCAGGCGGTTCCGTCAGCACTGGGGGAAGAAGACGAGAGATTGAAGAAGAATGCCGGCTGTTGGATGTAAATCCAACGCCTTCTTAGGCTTCGACCTACTGGCCCACATGTCAGCCAGTCCATAGTTTTTTAGTCCATTTGGTGGGCTGGGTGAAACAATGATGTAGCATCTATGCAGCCCGTCTAAATCCCATTTGCATTTTTCTTGAAATCCGTGGACTTGCTGGGCTGGGTGAAAATATCATGTTGGGCTAGACGGAGAAATGTTATAAAAACATAAACACATGATTGCACGTCAGTAAAATCTTTGCAAGCTTATGTATGCAATCACTAGGAGTTAACTTGCCAAGTTATATATAAACAATTATTATTATTATTTTGTAACAACTTTCAACTTACGAAATAAAATATCATTTTAATTTGATGAGTTAATAGTACGTGGGGTATTATTATTTTTAGGCTAGACGTGGGACAGTTGAGTTGGTTCTAGGGGAAAGTACTGGGAGAAAACTCAGTTTACATCGAAAAAGAAAGTGGGAGAAAATCCAGACTGCTTTGGGTCCACTCGAGGAGCGGAATATGTTGGGAGGAAGGAGATTCAAAGCACGACAGCCGAGTGAACTAGTTTTTTTACGGACAAGTGAACTAGTTTACATACATAAGCAAATAGCCACTAAAAAAAGCAATCAGGTTAATGGGTTCTTAAAAGAAATATTTTGGACAAAAAAGATAGTTACGACACATAGGCTAATGCATGAAACACTCAGATGACAAAGGTGCTTATAAACAGATAAAGTACAACATCTAGACCTTCCTGGCACGGTTGATCATGACGCTGCGGCTGTCTGTGTACTCGTCGGTTACGGGAAGCAGACACGCCCTCATGTCCAAGATCTGCCTGTACATGTCGTAGCATGCGTGTCGCCCTTGGCCGTGTAGGTTATGTAGGCTAGATTCAGAGGTACCTCCCACATGTTCAGGTCGTCTTCTTTCATGTTGGAGTATCAGGGGTCGATGATGGTCTCAGCGAGGTCAACCACGGAGTTCTTCCTTCTCTCCACCGTAGTGAAGGTGCAGTCGGCGCTGCCGATAAAATGGGCGAATGCTCCAGAACCTGGTGCAGCCATAGGACTGAGGCGAGGCAGAGCTTCACCGAGTCCGTATCGTTGGTGTACATCACATTCGACTTGGTGCAGCCATAGGACTGAACGGCGAACTCAAAGGGGAACTCCTTGCTGAAGTCCATATCCAGTAGGCTCACCCCTCGGATCACCATTAGAGTCTCTTCAAGTGAACGAGTGTGTAGACGGCGGCAGAAGTTCGTTTTTCAGCTCTTGGGGAACTGGATTCAACGATGGTGAGTGTGTACAGCGACAACGATTACTACCCCTCCTCGTCCGCTGCACGCCCGGCAGAAGATGCACCCTCGGCCACACGTCGGTTCACGAGCGGGTCTGTATTGGTACTGTAATAACAGGAGTTAGTGGTCACTTTACTTAAATTTAATATCTTTAATAGAAATTTATACTTAAAACAAGCAATGCATTCGCTCGTTCTATCGGTGCCACAGGATCGACATGCACAACAATTAGAATTATTATTCTCGGGACGCATTACGATCAGCACATTTGTCGCACTTTCACAAAGATAATACTACCAAGTTTGAACTGTTTGTTATGGTTGTTGTCCTCTGCATCATCATGCCGTGTTTCCCGACTTGCAAGATTCAGAACCAACAAATAAGATCCAAATAATAAGTACAACAAAGATGCCTACACATCTCATTGATTCCCGACTTGCAAGATTTAGAACCAACAAATAAGATCCAAATAATAAGTACAACAAAGATGCCTACACATCTCATTGATACCCAGCTTGCAAGATTCAGAACCAACAAATAAGATTCAAATAATAAGTACAACAAATATGCCTACACATCTCATTGATTCCCAGCTTGCAAGATTTAGAACCAACCCATTAAAGCCTTTTGATAAAGTGAATATCGGGATTAAATCCATCTTGGCTAGCCATGTCATACAATCGAAGAACTTGGCGAATGCTCTTGACCATCACAACATCTCAGAGTTGAGTATTCCTGTTTGCACACCACAAACCAGGAGAGCATGATTTCACTTTAATAGTGGCCTCTTTTACTCAAACTGCAGCTCCACTAGGATGAGGCCTGCCTGGACTTCCATGATTCAATTCATGCGCCTTTTTCTGCAATTCACCTAAAATGAAGCAAAGATTGCATCATTCAGCTAGCAAGAAGTACTTGCTCTCATGAGCTGGCAGGTTCTTCTTTATTAGTTGCACTAAAATTGAGGAACATTAAGGTTGGTTGTCCGGCTCATGTAAGGTGCAACTATAATTTTCTTATCCTTTTGTGCAGTTCCACTAAAATAAAGTGCCATTGTGGTGACAAAGGTGGCTCATCTTGCAAAGGCTAATAAAATGTTGCACGAGATTACCAGCAGAACTTGACGGGGATTTTGGAAGCTCCAATCACCATTTTGTGCAGTTCCACCAAAATTGAGAGATGTTGCCCATGTGACATTTTGGTTGAACTGCACAAGACACTCATTCCAAAAAAAGTGTTTTCTGCAGTTCACCAAAAGGTCACAATAGCAACAAGGTGAAATGGATATCCCTATCTGCACAAAAAGATAGAAAGTAAACAGTTGCTGGTCAATAAGAATATACGAAATGAAAATAAGCGTCTTAATTATGTTCACGGCAATCACGCAAGGACAGTAGAAATTTTTAAACGTCAGCAATGCTTCATGTTATAAGAAGCATTACGATCAACAATGAGATTCCTCAAATATGGGATTACTTTAATGGTGGCATTGCTTGTTTACCAGATACAGTAAATCAACAGCAGCTAAAGAGTTAGTTTATGGGCATGGGACCGTGGGGACACCAGGACACTCAGCAGCGTAAAGGAGCAACTTACTTATCATACTAGGGAAAACAACATGAGTGCCATTTGTAACATAGTTTAATTGCATCTTATCACTGGAGGCATTAGATTAACAATAACACTGGTTAGACATGTCCCTAAGGTAACAGTGTGATCGCTTCATTTTACATGCACCCTTACATTAACAATAGCAAAAGGTTGGTATAAGGACATGCGACAGTGGACGCATCAGCACAATGTACCTACAAGGAGGCATAAAGTGGTCATGCAGAGTTTGTTCATGCTATGTGAGGGCAGCAAATGTAATCCTGGAGACCTTTTACTATGTGAGGGCAACAAACCTAATCCTGGAGACCTTGTACTATGTGAGGGCACCAAATCTAATCCTGGAGACCTTTTACTATGTGAGGGCAGCAAATCTAATCATGGAGACATTTTACTATGTGAGGGCAGCAAATCTAATCCTAGAGACCTTTTAAAATGTGAGGGCAGCAAATCTAATCCTGAGACTTTTTACTATGTGAGGGCAACAAATCTAATCCTGAGACCTTTTACTATGTGAGGGCAGCAAATCTAATCCTGGAGACCTTTTACTATGTGATGACAGCAAATCTAATCCTGGACATACTCTGTTGACTTGTCCACCAGCCGCCACTTTCTATACTTTTTTCAACCAATAATAGATCTCTTCCTTATCCAGTTTGTACTACATTTTCCCATTATTTCCCTTTTCAACCAAGAGACCGGTTGGGTATCCGGTCTCTACTACTTTCACCATATTATTTCCTCTTTGAATCAAGTCCTAGATTCATGCTACAACTTTCCCCCTTTCTTCGTTGTTTGAACAAAGCCCTAGATTCGAATGCATGAAGTAGCTTTACCTCTAATAATACTAAAAATTTAGGTGGATGTCGGCGGCGGCAGGTCGGATCTGCGGACAATACGGCAGGGAGGAAGAAGGGTCGGAGGACCTCCCAAGCCAGCACTGTGTCGGAGAGAACGGCACGGGCAAAGGATCAGGCCCCTCCGGCAGCTGTGGGTTTTCTCCCTCAGCGGCGATGACCGCATGAACGATGCACCTTTTAGTCCTCTACACACACCGGCCGAAGGGATCCGGCCAGATCTGTGACCAGCGGTGAGCAGAGAGAAACTGTTGCTACCGCTGTCTTGTTTATATCTGGAGAGGATGAGAGAATGAAGAGAGCAACCCTAGTAAAGCAAGCGCCAGCCCTGCGTCCATATATAGTGGAGTGATTATATTTTTCTCTCCACAACAAGCGTTTCAATTTGTGTACGTGGCATTAAAGAAAAGAAACTCTCTATTTAAGGTGACTCATCAGACGACTCCTACTTACTACTAGTAGTACTACATTATTGTTCACTTGTGCTCCCCGCCCCTCCATTCATTGAACAACCCCAAGGGTGAATAAACATACAGTAAGTACTGTATTTATATAGAACGAACAACCTCAAACTATTTTCGTGTAGTCAAAAGTTGAGGGCGGGGCTTTTCCCGGCAAAGACGCTGGCAGTTTTCGGGTAGGCGGTTTGATGAGAGGCGGGAGGGTGAGCGAGTGGGGCTGTGCGATTTGGACGACGCTACATCGCTGGAAAGACTTGTGATATGACCACTCACTATAGTCATGAATTACTGGCGCTCCGACCGGGGTGATGCCCCCTTCCATTCCGCGCTCTAATCTGGTGCATGACATGTCGACCCGGATGCTGGCTCTCCCACATGTCGGAGTAGTAAGAAGGATAAAAGAATGATGCGGTATATACTAGTACTATACTACTCCCTTCGTTCCTAAATATAAGTCTTTGGAGAGATTTCACTATGGACCACATACGGAGAAAAATGAGTGAATCTACACATAAAATGCATCTATATACATCCGTATGTGGTCCACAGTGAAATATCTACGAAGACATATACTGTATTTAGGAACGGAGGGAGTACTACTCAGGTCGGAGGAGTGCGAACCACGGCAGCCCAGTGAACCAGCAATGCGAACCACGGTAGCCCAGTAAACCAGCAGTAGAAAACAATGTGGTGATATGGCCATAAAAAACAATGTGCTATGGTCCACACTGTAGCATGTACAGTAACACTCCTCTTTGTTTGGATCCCTGAGTTAGAGCTAGTTTGGGTTGAAATAGCCTCAAATTATCGAAACAAGAGGGGTTAGTTTGAGCTAGTTTGCTCTAACCAAGCTAAAAAAACTAGCCCGGTGGAGAGGTTCTAATTGGGTTAGTTATCCTCGGGGCCACTAAAAGAAAACTAAGAAAATCTCCCCTGCCCGCACGAGATCGCTCCCCCCCTCTCGCACGACTCCTCTCTGTTCCCCATAGGTCCGCTCGCCCTCTCTCTCCTTCGGCCGCCCTCTCCTTCCGGCCTCCGCCGCCCTACTCCGGCCGCCCTCTCCTCCGCCTTCAAGGTCGCCCGCTCCCCCCCTTCACTGGCGTTTTCTCCTCTGCTGCATGGCGGCAGGCGCATCTACCAGGGAGCTCGCGAGAGGGGTGAGTTTGTTTGTTCCTTCTCCATCTCACGGCCATATCATTGATCTTGGTTGCTCTATCGCTAATTCTGATTTGGAAAAGTAGATCCTGATCAAACTTGGTATAGATTTGTGGTGCACGCATGGAATTGTTTGATGCTGCTTGAGGAGGTAATAAATCTTTCTAGAGGCCCAAAGATTCAGGTCACCTTTCTAGGTATTTCAATTTCAGGCTTGCATTATTTCTAGAGGCCCAAAGATTCAGTTCACCTTTCTAGGTATTTCAATTTCAGTCTTTAATTATTTCTAGAGGCCCAAAGATTCAGTTCACCTTTCTATGTATTTAAGTTTCAGCTTGCATTATTTCTAGAGGCCCAAAGATTCAGTTCACCTTTCTAGGTATTTCACTTTCAAAGCTTGCATTATTTCTAGAGGCCCAAAGATTCAGTTCACCTTTCTAGGTATTTCAGTTTGTGCTTGCATTATTTCTAGCGGCCCAAAGATTCAGTTCACCTTCTAGGTATTTTAGTTACAGGCTTGCATTATTTCTAGAGGCCCAAAGATTAAGTTCCCAGTCGGCGGCAAGCGGCCCTGCTACCCATGCTGGTGTCGACCTCAACTCGCAAGGGCCAGCGTCGGAGGGGTTCCCGGGGCTTGGGCTCTACAGAGCCTTCCTCCAGAGCGACGATGGAAGCTCCTCCCATGATGCGTGAGGGGCTCCGGGCTCCCTCCCTATCGTGAATGACTTCCGGGATGAGTTAGCTCATTCTTTGTTTCATGAAGTGTTTTTTTATTTTGTGAAGCTTGATTGACGACTTGTATGTTTAAGTGTTTGTATGGACAAAGTAAAAATTATCATGTTTTGCATGCTTGATTTGTATAGATGGTTTGTTTATGTCAATTGTGAGCGGGAGGAGGCCACAGAAGAGCCGACCACACCAAGAGGGTGCTTGGATCCAAGGGACTTATTTTAGTCTGACTAAAAATAGTCTCTTTAAGAGGCTAAGTTCCAAGCACCCTTGAATAAAGAGGGGCTAAAACTAGTCTTGAGACTAAATTTTTTTGGTCAGGGGTACCCCTACTAAAATGTGGATTAGTCCTCTCGCTCCTCATTTAACTCCTCTCCTTTAACACAGGCGAGTTCTGGATTGGAGGGTTTGGAGGATAATAAATGCTCATTAACTTGATTTTAGTCTCTTTAGTATTTGGATCCAAGCATGGGTGAGGCTAGCAAGTTTTAGTCCCACTACTTTTAGTCATGGAACTAAACGTATCCAAGCACCCTCCAAATCCCGGCAGGAAATAGGGTCCAAAGTATTTAAATGATTGAGATAGAGCATTTATTGTCGGGCCTAACCACATCATCCATACACCTCTTTGATTTAGAGTTAGTTCAGGTTAGAATCTAACTCTAACCTCTAATTGAGTTAGAGTTCTCCTCGTCTCGGTTCATCGCCATCATACTTTCCCCATTCCTGTGTTTTCAGATTCTTGCGAATCAAAGAGGCCCTTTTTTATGCGGGAAAAATCAAAGAGGCCCTTAGACCGGTTTCGGTCCATCATTTTTTATAAATGTGTTATGTCCAAAATTTAATGAACGTGTTCGGTTTCCATGAAAATAATCCGGTTTCATGTAGTAATTCATTCATTTATTTATTCTTCATGGGTTTTGCATGTAATTCGTGAGGTCTGAAATGTAAAGTACCCCGGCATATGCTCCGAGTCGTGCATGCACTACGACCCAGATGCTCTATGTCCCACATGTCGGCAAATGGGAGCACGTGGAAATAGCCTAGGAGTACGTATAGGAGGATAAATGCGTGAAATAATATGTACTGTGAAGCGTAGCCGCGGTTCGAAAAGGAGACCTAAAGTATGATAGCTATAGGTTGCACGCACCCAACTAGTGGTACTAGACATACGACTAATTTTTCCCTCAAAAAAAAGAGGCACGAGTGCTCAGTACTCCTATTCTATAAACACGAGTCCCATCTGACAACAGCGTCCGTACTACAGCTAGCTCTCCTCCTTCGTTTCTCTCTTCTAATTCAAAACTTGGCCGACGCCTTGGGTTGGCGGGTGGGTTTGCTCAACTGCGGCCCCACCTCACAGTGAAAACGTTACGACTGGAATAAAAATGCCATATACTCCCTCCGTTCATAAATATAAGCCTTTTTAGATACTATTTCAAATTGAATACAACATAGATATGTATGTAGACATAGTTTAGAGTGTAGATTCACTCATTTTGCTCCGTATGTAGTGGTCACTTGCTGGAATCTTTAGAAAGACTTATATTTGGTAACGAAGGGAGTACTATACTAATAAAACATTAAGGCCACGAGGCGATGCAAAGGTCTTGGTTACAGGAGGCAAGAAGAGATGCATCCATCGACCACGCCCACCTCCTCGACTCAGGCCGCCCACCGAACGGCGCCTAAGTAGCAGCGGCTCGTGGCGGTCGACGTGCTCGAACAATGGCGCCCAAAGATTCCAGCCCGGAAGAAGGCCAACGTCTTTCTGTCCTCGCTTGCCTTGTAGTGGCCTATGTAGACGATTTCCTCGTAGACGTGGATGTGCAGGTCGACGGTTTCTTGCATGGCGAGGCGCTGCGCGGCGAGTGCGGCCTCGAGGTGCACATTCTTCGTCGCGACCTCCCAAGATCGCAGGGCCACCGTGGCTTGAAAGAGTTCGTCACCATGGAGGCCGATGAGGGTGGCAGGCAATGAGGAGCCTGGGCACGCGGGCTGGAGTAGTACGGCAAGGTCGTCCGCGCGCTTCTTGACGGCGGTGAACTTGCGGATGGAGTTGACCAGCATGTCGTCCATGCGAGAGGCGAAGCCGGCGCCGGCGAGGGCTATGATGCCTGCGGTCACCAGCACCATCTAGAAATGCTACGCATTGCGGGGCCGCAGGCCGGCGCCTTGGATGATTTGGCACAGCCGACTACCGCTCGCGTCCATCGCCTCCATAGGTGCTTGTGGCTTCTGGTCACTTGGTCTTGGATTGGAGTGAGCAGTGTGCGCAGAGACTTGGGAGTAGATGGATTGGAGTGGTGGGGCACCTTTATTATATGAGAGTCCAAACTCTATTGCATTCACATCGTGCTGGCTCTATTCTGCTTCTCCAATTAATTCCCTCTGCATGTAATTGATGATGCATCATTGACCGTTCAACGTCTCGGGAACCGCTACCCTCTCCCTCCTTGGCATTCAAGCACCTTTGGACTCATCGACGACGAGGTGCCTATGGTGACTTTGTAAATTTCAAGATGATAGTGCTGTGCGTGTGTGCGTTCATAGGGGTGAGTGTATGCGCGTGTATATGAGCGCTTGTGTCTGTACTGTGTAAAAAAACTTAAATGCGTGTCAAAAAGAGACTAGTCAGTATACTCAATATTGTGCACCTCGGAGAGGAAAACGATAGAACTAGTACGTATTTATTTACGGTGCAGATGCACTCATTTTGCTCCATATGTACTCCGTCTCGGTGTAGTCTAGTCACTTGTTGAAATCTCTAGAAGGGCAAATACTCCGGTCTGGTTTACAGGGCTATACTAGCAAGTAGTTATGCGTACTAGTACAATAGTGGGCTCACATAGCAATTTTGTCTCATGCAAGAGCCTGGCTATATGCGTGCTCCAATGTTCGCGAATCGCAACGCTCGGTTTGTGCTTGGCTCTTCGCCTCTTCGAGAAGACGAACAATGATGTTACTACTACTGCTTCTACAGTGTCAAATCCACTGTTGCATGTCCGTCCACCGCGAGCGGGACGGATAGCTTGTTGTAGAAGTACTACTAAGAAAAAGCCTATCCTCGTTTGCGAGCAACCGCACGCATGGGTGAGGGAGAAGGCGTGTAGTAAAATCAAGATTCTCCTCGTTGTACGAGTTGACGCGACACATCATAGCACTGGCCCCACATGCTTGCCTCTAAACTTGGCTGAAAGACCCGCAGTGTGCAATATATTTGCTGCAACCTCTAACATTTACCAACCACAAATTAAAATATATGTGGTCGTATGCATCGTTCTGATGCAGAGGCCGGGGAGTCTCCCCTTTTTGAAAAGAAACAAATTAAAATATATACTCCTGTCTTGACCAGATGAGCATGCAAACTACAATCACCAGGGTGTCAGGTAGGGCCAGAAGACTATTTCGATTTAAAAAAAACTTCAAGACGGCCACATAGCATGGAGCCGACCCCAACGATTTTAAGCTTACAGGCACAGTACACGCTATCCTAGACTACTCTACACATGAAACTGCCACACGAGCGTCCGGGCTGTGCTTGGCTCTTCGCCTCTTCGGGAAGTCAAACAATGATGGAGTACTACTACATTGGAGGAGTACTACAGTACGCTTCTGGCCATCTGACACCGATTGAACTGCTGCATGTCCACCGCAAGGGAGGGAGAGCGTAGCGTAAAGCTTCTCCTAGTCTTGCCAGCCACCATGCTCATGGGCGAGGGAGGGATGCTCCTGCCTTTGGGTGTATGACAGGTGGGCTCGACAGGTGTGTGGCCAACCTGTCATATAGCCAAAGGCAGGTGCAGTTAAGTCCGCGAGGGAGACGATAATCAAAATTCTCGTTGATGTACGAGTTGATGCGACACATCAAAGCACTGCACTCGATATATTTCAATAATTTGCGTTTACCGATGCATTAATTACAACACATGCATGCATGCCGTGACTCTCCTTTTGATACTTGCATGTGTTGATTTAATGCACGTTGAAGTAGTATAAAATATGTGACGGTAAAGCTTTGTAATACCCCGGCCCAAGTTGAGAGATGGTTGTGCACAAGGAGGGCGAGATCATGCAGACCGAACAGGACCCGACGATGGAGCTCTCTAAGGTCTCGATGGACCTCACCGTGCTCCACTGCCCCTTGTCCCTCCGCCCCTTGACGCCTTCAGTGTATGAGGTTCGAATACACCTCATCCATTCAGCTGATTGAGCAGGTGCAGGTTTCTTGATTGATGTGTTGTTCGATTGATTTCTGCTGTGCAAGGGAGGGCACTTGGCCTGCGCGGACTGCCGCGTCGAGCGCCCCGGGAACCAGCGGCAGTGCCAGAAGTGCAAACGCAGCGGTGGCTTCGACGTGCGGAACACGGCGGTGGAATCCATCCTTTCGTCGGTGAGGGTGGAGTGCCCGCACGAAGGCTGTGGACTATTTTAATTTTTTTTAAACTAGTACATGGCTAACCCACGCTATCACCATATTTCTTGGCTTCCGTGCGAGACCTATTATCTAGTAATCCAGCAGCCTGTATCGCTTCTCCCTCCTCGTCTCTATCAAAGTGCGGTGGGCTGGCGTTTCTGCCGTCTATTGAGGTCGGTTAACTATCACATGTTAGCGACATGCCAAGAGCATTCTAAAAAAATTCCTTTCACATTCCGTTTTCAAAAAGAAAAAATCCTTTCACGCATTTAATTTGCTGTATGCTTTCAAAGAACTTGCATGTACTATCTTGCTCTGTTTGATACTCTAACTTAGCTAGAGGTTAGACTAACTCATGACTAGCTCGAACTAAGCTGTAGCCAAAGAGGTGTTTGGGCGACAGGGTTAGATTAACAATAAATGCACTTCATGGAGAGAGAAAAGTGATTTTTCAGTGGTCCCAATGAGAACTATCTCCAGTTAGCACCTCTTGGGTGGGATAGTTTTTTTGGTGGGTTCGGTGCAATTTGCTCCAATTTAAACCCTCTGCTTGGATACTTTAGGGCTATTTGAGCCCCAACTAGCTCAAACTAACTCTAACCCATGGATCCAAACAGTGCCTATGGCCAGTCTCGACGCGGAGCAGTCGCGTGCACCGGGAAGCGACGCTCTCGGCCGTCGTCGCGCCACTTCAAAGCCGGGCGCTAGTGAGAGGTCGCTCCGGCCTGGCCGGGCATTAATGTGGCAACGCCGCCTGTGGCGACGCTGACCGCTTCACGCGGGAAGATGCTGGGGCAAGGGGGTATAGCTTTTGAACCGTTTCAGGTGTAGTACTGGTAGTTTGCAAAACTACTCAATTATTGCACTCAGTTTCCTAAGAAATTGTGGTAAAAACGTTACTCCACAGCCCGCTTCCCTTCTCCTTCCTCTTCCACCGCCCGTGCACGTCCGTGGGAAGCGACCGGTCAACCCTTATATAGGAGTGCTAGCACAAAAAGATGCATGCATGACCACTAAAATTTCCATATGAAAGCGCATTCCGGCGGGAGTATGGCGTATGTTGTTACCTTCGGCCGGCCCATGGCTACCGGGCGACGGCGACCAGAGAAGAGGCGGCGGGAGGGGAATGAATGCAGGTACTGTTTGGGTTCGCCTTCCGGCTTAAATAAATGCGCGGCATCACGTGTGCCCGCATGTGCACAAATTGTAACATACGTGTCTGCTTAAGTGGGCGTCACCTAACTGGTGTGTGTGTGAGAGAGAGATTGTGAGAGACAGAGTGCGTGTGTGCGACTCTACTCTTCGGACATGTACTCAACCTTTTGCATCGGGATATAAGTATAATGGTATTTACTTTAGCTAGTGATTTACGTGGCCATGTTAACGTGGTTGTGTCAAAAAATGTCACTTCCTGCTCGTGATTTGCGTTATATAATTACAAGCAAGATTCTCGTGCATTGCACGGAACATCAATATGCATTTTTTTACAGAACACTTGTTGTGATTGACCCATGCAGGAGTAATCCCATGTGTAAAAAGTAATGACATCTCGAGAATTTTATCGAAAAACTGGTATCTCGAGAATGTCATCGAAAAAATGAAAGATGAGAGATAAGGCGAGGAGGAGTGGAGCATGGTGGTGACTGGTGGTCGGAACTGGCGGAGGCATGGGGATGGACGGCGCCGGCAGGCGGCAGCAGCCACCATGCATGCTAGATTGTTCCAGAGACTTATTCCTTTTTTACTTGCTGAGCAATGAGGTTGCGGGAGATAATGATGTGGAGAGAGGTGCCGGTATCTTTTGTAAAATTATCATAGTTTGCTTTCTATCCTCAGTTATAGATCATACGGTCTGTATTACAAGATGGCAAGCACACCATCACCGCCAACTCATTTTTTATAAGGGTACAGACCGAACAGGACCCGACGATGGAGCTCTCTAAGGTCTCGATGGACCTCACCATGCTCCACTGCCCCTTGTGCCTCCGCCCCTTGACGCCTCCAGTGTATGAGGTTTGATTACACCTCGTCCGTTCGGCTGATTGAGCAAGGTGCAGGTTTCGTCGGTGAGGGTGGAGTGCCCGCACGAAGGCTGTGGGCTCTACGTCACTTACCACAAGCTCGCCGATCACCAGAGCGTGTGTCCGCTCGCGCCCTGCAAATGCCCCGTGCTGCTCATGCGGCTTACGAAGGCCACGGGCGCTCTACCACCACATCAGCACCGCGCATCCCATGCCCGTGCATTGTGATCGATCACGACAAGGTGCTCCACCGCAAGTGCCACCGCCGAGCCACGGCTCTTGGTTGTCATGAGGAGGACCGCCGCACGTTTTTCTTGGTTGGCGGCGTGCTCGACACTGGCGCGCCTATCGCCGTGTCGGTCGTCTGTATCAGAGCGGGGGCGTCCCCACTACCGCACTACGTGGCCAAGATGTGGGCGAACGGCCCGCCGGGGGAGCCCAAAGGCACGACCGACGCCGTCAAGGTGGAAATGGAGGTCACAAGCAGCAAGGATCCCGGTGACGTCGATGTGCAGGAGCTGACCTACTTGACAGTTCCGCCCAAGCTGCTGGCCGGGGCTAAGCTTGTGTCCCTCCAAATTTAGATTGACAAGCTCACGTCCTAAATGTTTCTACAGTGCCTTCTATTTATCTTAGTAATATGCTAATATAGGGATTACCTTGGTCTAATTTAGCTTAAGAAATGGTGGGTTTTGGTGGCGATGCAGCAATTACTTCGACATCAGATCAGTAATTTCAACAAATGAACGGATATTTTGGGTGCATTGGATATAAAGTTCCTTTGGGTAAGAAGTACTACTTGTCATCGAAATGGATAAAAGGAGATGTATGTAGACGTATTTTAGTTCTAGATATGTCCCTTTTATCCATTTTGATGACAAGCACTCCCTCCGTTCCACAATACATGCCTTCCATTTGTCAAAATATAGATGTATCTAGACGTGTTTTAGTATATAGGTACATCCATGATAGAGCCAATCGGATGGTTGAGAACACTACAATTCGTAGCTACAGATGCGTGTGTGACTCCCAGATGCAGAGGCCGGGGGTCATCATCCTCCTTTTTGAGAAAAAACAGACGCGTGTGTGAGAGGACGAGTGCGTGCGTGCACCTCTTCTCTTCCTGTATAATGTACTACTAAACTCAGAGTACAAGTTTTTGTGGGTGGCACGATGGTGCGTAAGTAGAAGTCCCGAGAGATATGTTTAATGCGTCTGAAAAAAGACTAGCCTAGAGCTCGCCACGCTGCTATTCTGTCGAACGCCCCATTAACCGTAAGATATGTATATGACGGTGCTAGTTATTGCACGCATACGTAGCATTCTCTCCTTTTCGGTTTATAGGGCTTAATTCAAAAATCTCACCAACCAAGATGGTGAGTGGTGGAATATTTTTGTAGTTTGCAAAAGCACCTAATTAATGCTCTTGTTTTTCTCAAAAATTATGTTTATCAATGCATTAATTGCAATGCATGCATGCATAAAGTACATGCATTGGTCAATTTTCTCTTAATACTTGCATGCAATGATTTAATGCACCTTGGAATCTGTACATGTGTTGGGGAACAACCAAATTGAGCCTTATAAAATGGAAAAACTAAAATTTTGAGATAAGCCCTATAAAACCGAAAAGGAGGGAGTAGAAAAAGAAGTACTCCATCCGGGAATAGTGCCGCACTTCGAAACTAGAACCGTCAATAAATTTTGAGCTTGCGTCTCGTCACATTCCAAATTACTCCACGCTATATTGAATTGCAAACCTGTTCACACCGATCACAACCTAAACAGTTTCCCACTTAGGAGTGTATTAGTACCACGCTATATTGAATTGCAAACCTGTTCACACTGATCACAACCTAAACGGTTTCCCACATAGGAGCGTATTAGTACTCGGTTATAAATACTAGTATGCCAAGATGACTGCACATTCCTCCTCAACTCCTCATCCACAAAAACAAACAGGTCATTCAGCATCCTTCCCTTGCGTCTGCCATGGCCAGCGTGAGTTCTGGGTCGAGAGATTGCCACCAGGGAGAGGTGAGCATGGAAGCGGAAGCACGAGAGATGTCCCGCCTCACTGCGAGAGCAGCCGACATGTCCCGCCGCGCAGAAGTAGCAGCACGGAGGTCCCGCTGCACCGTCGATGCAGCAGACTGGTCAGGCCGCGCCGCGGAAGCAGCAAAGATGTCTCGCCGCGCCACGATTGCAGCAGAGATGTCTCGCCAGCACAAGGGCGGCTCGGGAAAATTTCTCGCGGGCGGCGATCGTTACAGGCGCATGCATGCGATCGTCCATAGCCGATGGATCAGATCTTCGGTGGCGAGGTTGCAGGACGACATGAAAGCCTCGTTTGAACAGGCTACCAGCGTCATCCGGCAACTAAGGGAGGGCAATGAGAGGCTCCGGGCCGAGCGCGACCTGCTGAGGGAGAAGATAAGGGAGGGCAATGAGAGGCTCCGGGCCGAGCGCGACCTGCTGAGGGAGAAGATCGTCCGTAGTGCAGACCAGCGGGAGGAGACTAGTTCCTTGTTGAAGAGGACAGGCGCCATTGTCAAGAAACTTATGGACGAGGATGACATGCTCCGCAACGAGTGCCAAAGGATGGTGGAGGAATCCGTGGATGTTCTCAAGCAGCGTCTTGAGGACACGAAAGAGCTCATCGCCGCTCGCCGCGGAGACTAGTTCCCGCGGCCTGCAGCAACGCATCAAGAAAGTAGAGATCGTGAGCCGCATCCTTGTCTTCCTTCTTCTTTTGCCCTTGTGTATTTCGGGCATAGCCGCATGTGGCTTTTTTAATTATCTTTCTAATTATGTAAGACAATTAATCGTCCTTATCTTTCTGTGGAAGATCAATGTTGCAAGGCTGGAATGAAGAAAACTCTTGATGTGGCGACCACGGCGTTCTTTGTTCTTCTAGTTGTCATTGGGCTTCCTTCAGTTTCCTGGTTTCTTTTGATGTAATAATCGGTTTAGGATGTGGATTTTGTCTTCGGTTGTGAAATGTTGGGTTCTAGCATGGATGTTTGGCCTTTGTTGGCCTCTTGGGATGTTGCGATTTCAATCTGGTAGCTTTTAGTCCTTCGTGTTAGGCTGGAGTTGTGCTGAACTTCCTGTGAATTGTGGTGGTTTTCAGTAATGAAAATCGGAAGGGGCAAGCCCTTCTTTGATCAAAAAAATTTAATCGTCCTTATATATTCATCAGTCTTGCTATAAGTCGCAGTAGATGCCATATAGGTCCGTCGGGTCTTACATCAAGATCCGTGCTTTCAGATTTTCTTTTTTCTCTCTTAAATCTCAGTCGAGTGAGACATAGCCATGCCATTAAACAGAGGCTCGGGCGCCATTAATGGAGACCTTGGGAGAGAGGTGGACGGCAGATGGAGGTCAAAGGGCTCTCCTCCCGATAAGCACGCGCAGGGGTCTGATCGCACGCCTCTCGTACTCAAATAGCTACCCTGCATGGCGCCTCCTAGCTAATAAAAAATGGGGACGCGTGGCAGCACGTAAATGGTACTAGTAAGTAGAACACCCACGGTTTCAATAATACTTGTGTTTCCGATTGTAACAAGACAACACTTGTTCCAAAATGACTTTGTTGATTGTTAATGTGTGTGCCTTCGCAAATCGGGCTGCAAATTTACCACAGCATGTTGGTTCCATGTCATGGCACCAAGCCAAGTTTCAGTATTTTCATGCGTGTTTTGGATTTACAGGAATTAAAAACTAAGTTTCTCACTGTTTCCATACCAGCCACGACGCCCAGAATTTTGAATTTCATTCCCATTTCTTGCATGGAACCTAGATATTTACCCCAGGACACACACGTGATTTTTCAACCAACTTTGGTGCACTGGAACATGTGCTTGTATTTTAAATTTGAATTATGCACACAAATGTGACACGTTCCCTCCCAGAACCACGAGCCTTCTTGAGAGAAGCTCCGATTTGCAAGAAGCTTATACCAAAATTTGTTCCTATTGGGCCAAAAAAATTTACCACGGCATGGTACTACCATGACATGACACCATGCCAAGTTTCATGATTTTAAAACCAAGTTTCTCAATGTTCTCGACCGAGCCACGATGCCTAGATGTTTGAATTTGATTCTCATTTTTTGCATGGGACCTACTCCCTCCTTCCATCTATATAGGGCCTAATGTGTTTTTCAAGGCAACCTTTGACTATTGACAAGATTAATAGCACATGAGATGTATACTATGAAAATTATATTATTGGAAGCTCCTTTGACATACAAATTTGAAGGTATGCTTTGTGTAAGTTGCATGTCATATATTATTGCTCTAATGTTTGGTCAAAGTTAGCCTCGAAAAACGCATTAGGACCTATATAGATGGAAGGAGGGAGTAGAAATTCACCCGAGGACACAAATGTGATTTTTCAACCAACTTTGGTGCACGGGATCATGTGCTTGTAGTTCAAATTTGAATTATGCACATTAAATGACCAAAAACTCAATTAATGTGTAAATAAGGCCAAACGAAGCCGGAATAATTCCAAAATTTAACAGGGACTCATGTAGTTCTATGTTGCCTTTGTAAATAAACTCAAGGGGACAACGATATCGTTTCAAGCACTCAAAGGTGGCACGTTCCTCTCGTAACCACGAGCCTTCTTGAGAGAAGCTTCGGTTTGCAAGAAGCTTATTCCAAATCTGTTCCTATTCGGCCAAATTTTTTACCACAACATGGTAGTACCATGACATGACATCCATGCCAAGTTTCATGATTTTCAGACGTGTTTTGGATTTACAAGAATTTTAAAACCAAGTTTCTCAATGTTCTCGGCCGAGACACGATGCCTAGATGTTTTAATTTTATTCTCTTTTCTTGCATGGGACCTAGAAATTCACCAGAGGACACAAATGTGATTTTTCAACCAACTTTGGTGCACGAGAGCATGTGCTTGTAGTTCAAATTTGAATTATGCACATTAAAGACCAGAAACTCAATTAATGTATAAAAAACGACAAATGAACCTGGAATAATCCCAAAATTTAACAGGGCACTAATGTAGTTCTATTTTGCCTTTGTTAAGAAACTCAAGGGGGGGGGCAGCGTATATCGTTTCACACTCAAAGGTGGCACGTTCCCTCTTAGAACCACGAGCTTCAAAATCGGCACAATATTAACCACAACATGTTAGTGCAAGGACATGACACCATGCCAAATTTCATGATTTCCAAAGTAGTTTTGGATTTACATGAATTTAAAATCAAAGTTTCTCGATGTTCTCGGCCGAGTCATGACGCCTTGAGATGTTTGAATTTCATTCTCATTTCTTCCATGGGACCTAGAAATTCAACCAAGGACACACATGTGATTTTTCAACCCACTTTGGTGCACCGGAGCATGTGCATGCAATTCATATTTAGATTATGCACATTAAAAGTCCAGAAACTCAATTAATGTATAGAAAGGCCATATGAACCCGAAATAATTTCAAAATTTAACAGGGCACTCATATAGTTCTATGTTGCCTCTGTAAATAAAATCAGGGGGGAGGCAGCGTATATCGTTTCGCACACAAAGGTGACACGTTCCCTCTCGGAACCACGAGGCTTGTTGAGAGAATCTCCGGTTTTGCAAGAGGCTTATACCAAAACTTGTCCCAATTCAACCAAAAATTATATGTATGAAAACAGGGTTTAGATTATCCCAAACATCTCGCTACCTAGACCAATAATGTACTATTGTTTGAATTCAACATAAAATGGATACAAATATTTGAATTGGAGAGCGTATGGTACATGTAGTTCATAGTGAAATATGATTACTGCTATATGTATGTTTTTTGTTATCAATATAATATTTAAATTTTGTATAACTTGACAAAAATCGTATTCAAATAAGGAAAATTGATTCAAATTTAGTCCATATGGTAGACGGCAATATATATGTTCACATGGTGGAGTAAAATGTTCATATATGATGGAAGATCAAAATGTACCACTACATCAATAATAAACCGCAAGGTCACCTATCGATATATTCGAATTCAACATAACGTGGATTCAAAAATTGAAATTTGAGATCATGGCATCTGTAATCATATAAAAAGGGACATTACTCTTTCTTTGGTGGGAATTGATTTGTTTTTTGTTGTTGTTGAGGGAAGTGCGAATCGATTTGGTACTGTGCAGGGTAATCTCGTTCTCCCGAGTTTTTTACATTTTTCTTGTAGCTTTTTCAATGGCATCTATAGCAATATAGTAAAAGGGGACATGACTCTCTTGTGTCTTGTATGAATTGTTTTTTTACACGCTAAGTTTGTTCTGCCGAACAAGGAATCCGCACCTTGTTATCCCAAAATTTTCAAGCTCGAGTATCTTTTATCTCACCTGCTTTGAAACTCCCACTTCTTCAACCCGCGTCGCGCCTTGTTATCCCGAAATTTTGACGCGCACGAGAACTCCCTCCTCATCCGAAATCGCTCCCGCAGCCCAGACACGCGAAATCCCCCTTCTACCCCTCAGCCGGAAATGAAGCTCCACGTCGGGGTGTCAAAACCGGTGGGGGTACGCTGGTAACTTACCCTACATTTCGGACAAGCGCATCCCTAAGCTTGGCTCCCCCTCCTTCGCCCCATTCGTACACCGAGGCCACCAAAACCCGTGAAACCCCACGCTCCTCCGTCGGCCTCCCGACCGCCGCCCAGCCGGAGACTCTTTCCCGACTACGTCGTCCACCGCAACAGCTCGCCGTCCCTCATCCACCGCACCGGATGAGGATCCGTTGTCGATCTCGTCGTCCTGCCGGATCAGCCGCCCTGTCCTCCACCTCCAAGGAGCTGCCCCGACGTTCGCCTCGTCTATCTCGCCACCTCAATCCCCACAGCGCCGTCTTGACCAGCCACACCGGAATCGCAGCACCCTCACCAATTCCTCCGATGAAGCTGAGGCCAACTCGGCGCCACCAAGGAGGTTCTACACTCACCGCTGCATTTTATCTTTTATTCGATCTCACGGGGCTGCCGGTGCTCGATACCGAGCAGACATGGCGTGTCTCCATCGACGGCGCCGCCGTCGCCGGCCACATCATCCACGGCGTCTCTCCCCCATGTCGTTGCTTCCTCGGTGGCGACTTCCACAATGGCACTAGCTGCAGCTGCTCCGGCTCTCGCTTTCGCGACTCTGTTCTTCTTTGTCGGTCGTCTTCTGCTGCTGCTCCTGCTTTCGTTCGTCTTCTTGCTTTCTGCTCTTGCTCTCGCTTGCGCTTCTTTCTTCTTTGCACGACCTCCGGCAGCTATAGGAGTTGCTTTGCTTTAGCACTTTCGCTTTCGTGATGCTCTTTGCATGACTTGCTCTCTGCTAGTGCGTTCCACCTTTCGGCGTCTGCTGATTTAGATCCTTTGCTTCTCTGCTACTAGTGCTCGAACACCCTAAACATCTATTGCAATGCTCTGTTACTAGTTCAATCAGTTTCGACAGTAAAATTCAGTTTTGACTGTGAAGTTCATTTTCTTCAGTTAAGTTTAGAGTGAATAGTACTTACAACATCTGTCCAGAAGCGGTGGTGGCGCTGATGCGTTTACATCTAGCACTTTTTGGTGATGTATTTTACATCATCTATTGCGCATTTATATTAGGGTCCCACTTCCGATTAACGTTATGCGTCTTGTCATGCTTCAGCCTCGTCGCCGTACACCTTAAGCGGAGCTGCTCCAACGACGGAACCGGCCCATCACAATGAGCAGTACCCTCTGCGACATTTCCAGAGGCCTCGGATCTTCTTCCCCGCCTCCAACAGTCACACCAGCATCATGACCATCCTCCACGTCCAACCCAATGATGCGGAGGTCCACAAGGCTATGCCAAAGAGGTTGTACACTCGTCGCATCACTTTGTTTCTCCATTCCTCTGTTCTTCCAATTCGTGCGAGCCAAACACCCAGGTAGACTAAAATCCTATCTTTCCAAATGCTCTGTTTTGCACGTGCATTCCTATCATATTCCTGTGTTTTTCCTGTCCCTGCGTTTATAGAATCCTCCAATTCTAAGGAGCCCTTACAGATTTACTTCATTTTCAGATAGGCGTCAAAGAAAACTCTGTGTGTTATGTCCTGCTCCTGCCGTGCCGTCATCCACCCCACCTAAGGTGCACCATCGACAGAAGCGTTCACTGCAGCAGAGATCCCCTCTGCAGACTTCATTTCGCCGCCTCAGATCATCTTCCCCGTTGCCGGCAGCTATGCCAACTGCATTACCATCATCGACTGAGCAGATGAACCTGAGGACTACACAGTTCCGGAAGAGAGGTCACAATCTTTCGTGTTTGCTTATGTTATACATGGTTATTATTACCTGCTACTTTATCGTTCAATCTTGAGTTTTGAATTGCCCATGGGTCTCATAACGAGCCAAAGAACTTGAATAGTATGTCATCTACTATCTGGTTCATCTGGGGTCTTCTATATGGTTCATGTTGGGTGGGAAACAAACAATAGATGATCCATTGTCTATCTTTTTAAACTGGAGCTATAATCTACCTGCTATCATTAGTTTTGGATCCATCCACTCGTTTGCTACCATCAGTCTTGATTTTTGCATGCACCCCTTAGGCCTTACAAAATATAACTATTTTTTTTATTATGCATGTCAGATATTGTGCACAATCATGCTGAACATGTAGAGAAAAAGAGAAGACCGTTGCGTGCAAATATAATGTCATGCAGATGCCGCTCCATGGTGGGTGAAGTTCCCCCCTCCTGCATTTCCAGATTGTATTCCAGAGGAAGATAACTGTTCAGATGGAGATTCATAAGGAGCGGACCACACCTGTTTACCACCTGAGGTGTTTGCTCTAACCTGGCATGCTGATGTTGGTCATATCATGCATATGGCGCCTTGCAATGCTTACATTATACATCTTATATGTCATCAGCTTAGTCTAGATTTGCTTTGTGTGAATGCCACCTGTTTGGTTTCTATATCATACTCCCACCTGTTTGTGTGAATGCCACCTGTTTAGAGATTTAAACAAGTGACTACATATGGAACAAAATGAGCGAATCCACACTCTAAAATATGTCTATATACATCCGTATGTGGTAGTCCATTTGAAATCTCTAAAAAGACCAATATTTAGGAACGGAGGGAGTATATGGGAATTATGCAATGCCATCTTCTTTAGCCAGGCATCATATACGTGAATCATGCAATGCCATCCTGTTTAGCCAGTCATCGTATATGTGAATTGTACTGTGCCAAATTTTTTTCCTTAATGTATTCCATTTGTCAACAATGTTTATACATTCATCTACTCTTCCTGTGCATCAGCCATTTGAGTCGATCATGGGAAAATATGGAGTGAAAACAAGGTCTTACGAGCGATCGATTGCTACTGTCGATGCAGATTTCTTCTTTGATTCTGAGATAGCCCCTCAGAGGAGGATTCAGTGAGAGATGACCAGTCGTATCCCCCCCCTAGGTGCATGCTCTAACTTGGCTGGGTTATATTGCTCATATCATGCATATGGTGTCTTGCATTGCCATGCCATCTCCTTAGATTAGACATGATTTGTGTGAATGCCTCCTGTTTGCTTTCTATATCAGATATGTGAATTATGCAATGCCATGTTTTTCAGCCAGTTATCATACATGTGAATTATGCACCGCCATGGAGCCAGGCATCATATATGTGAATTATCTCATGCCATCTTTTTTTTCAACACGTATTCCATTTGTCGACAATCTGTGTATATTGAACTACTCTTCATGTGTATCAGCCATTTGTGCCGGTTATGGAAAAATCTGGAGTGAAAACAAGGTCTTGAGCAAGGCAATGGTACTGTTGAAGCATATATCTTGATGGTTCTGAGGAGCTCCTCGGAGGAAGATTCGAGGATGATGACCAGTCCTATATCCCACGAGGTGTATGCTCTAAGTTGCAATGTTTATATTTATCATATGATGCATATGGTGTCTTGCATTGCTTAGTTTAGACATCATATGCACAATATTGAATTCTATCTGCTTAGTTTAGAGATCATACATGCGAGTGCCAGCTTCTTAGTATATGAATCAATTATGTCATTTATATCATGCCATCTTGTATACTTAGACAACATGTATGTGAATTATTTCATCCCAACCTATTTTAGAAAGACATCATATAGTTTTGTCATGTCATCATGTTTAAGTACTCATCATATGTTGAATTATGCCATTATATCATGTTAAGTTATCCATCATATATCTAAAACTGTGTCATGCTATCCTGTTTAGTTAGGCATCATATATGTGAAATTGTGTCATCTTTGTCATGTTTGGTTAGACAACATATATGTGAATTACCACATCATCTATCATACAATGTCTGTACGTTCAATTTCTTTTCTTGTTTATCAGCCATTTGAATTGGAGGGGGTGATGGCAGTATCTAAGGGAGGAAAAACCCGTTCTTCACAAAAGACAGTGCTACCCGTCGATGAAGATAGAACCATGGTTGTACTGGCCCACAAACTAGCCCCACCACACATAATCGAGACTCTTCCAGATTGCACACTTACACCTTTGGGCAGAGAACCAGCTACAACCCATCTAACTGCAACCCCAGCGGATAGTAACCCACTTATAGTTGACAAAGCACCATGTCCACCACAGAGTACCCCCACACGAGCATTTTGTAAAGCTACTGCAGTGCCCAAAGCACGAAGACCACCAGAGCTAACCCAAACTCCACGTTTAAAGCAGAAGAGCAACTGTTCTCAGGTCAGATTCCGTAGCTATGGTCCATACTCCTTTGTTGTTGCATCACTGTTTTTACTCATACCAACTACTTTCGAATTTGAAGGATCCAATTGAAACTCCAATGGCGCATGGTATGTTTTAAACCTATTTCTTTAACTGGATTGTTGTTCTAACTTCTTGCTCTATGTCGATTTCAGTTTAAGTTGTATAAACAGTTATGTTCTCATGTGATGCGCATTACAAGTGCTGCCAATGCTGTGTAGTTTCTCACACTTATATTTTGTCTATGCTTCTGTGTCTTAAAAACATATGAGTTGAACTGTGTCTCTATCTTGATTAGGGAACATAAACTAGAATGATATGGACAATACAGTGACCATAGTACATAGATATATGTTTGTTTCATGCTGTTATCCTGTCCGCCTTACTACTGAACCGGTTTACCAAAATGAGTTCCGTATACTACAAGCTAAACCTGTGATGTGTCTACTTGTTTCTCTTGTAGTATGCAAACAAAATGTTGGAGAAGAGCACCCCACTATGCAATGGTAGAGAAAGTAATGCAGATAAAGTTCAAGATAGTGAGACAACCCTGTTGGTCTCCAAGAAAGGTGATAAAAACGATCTTGTAGACAGTGAGAAAACCCCACAGTCATGCATTGATGTAGTGTTTGAGTTACTAGCCAGTACCACTGGCACAAGCTCTTCGAACTCGCTGCCTGAATCACTTCGGCTTCTTCAGTCTCAGCTACAAGCTGAAAGGCATCGATCAATGTCTTTGCGGCAAGAAGTCAAGGATCGAGGAAGTCCTGCAGAATTCAGATGCGTACTTTCTTGTGCAATGACAATATTTGGAGGATAAAAGCGCTAAACAAGAGAAAGTTAATAAGCTTGCTAAGCATCTTGCCAGCATTATGGGTACCCAGGATATTGTTTCTTGAACTCTTCTGAAGTGGTTTCAGTTCTGGACTTGTTTTGCTGCGGCGTTTATATGCTGCTTTGTTCCATATATTTGAACTGGTGGCGAACTTTGATGCCAAGTGGATGTAATATGTGTAATAGCCGTGATAGTCTAGCATAAGTTGCTTGCTTATTTATTTCCTTGTTGTCTTTTTTATTTGTTTGCTTGTAGTCGGTGCAGTTCTTTTTCCGCGGTTTGCTAGTGGCTGCAATAACCTATTTTTTAAAACTAGGCCACAATAACCATGGGCTAATATTCTTTGTAGTGACCTTTGGGCCTCCTACGGGCCGTAGAAATAGTGGGCCTTCTACGGGCCGTAGAAACAGTAGGCCTTCTACGGGCCATAGAAACAATGGGCCTTCTAAAGGCCGTATCATCAATGGGCCTTATACGGGCCATATGATCGATTGGCCAAACATGGGCCAATAACAGGGCGCATTATGGCCGTAAACGGGCTAGAGTTGGAATCCTTCGTTCATGGGCCGACCATAATGGGCCATCATTAATAGACCGTATTTGATGACGCTATGAAAATGGCCCAACGTATTAACGGACCACAAACGGGCCGACTGTAACCACGGGCTGAATTTGGCCCACAAGCAGAAAATGACAGTAACGGGCCGTAAGTAAACGAATCTTTGAAATGAGCCCAAGAATAAATGAGCTCGAGAAGGCCGAAAGATAACATGGGCTGGAAACGCATTAGCGGAATAATGGGCCGTTAATGGGTGTAAAGTGATACACTGTTCATTACGGGCCGGTTTCACCACGGGCCGTTAATGGGTGTAAAGTGATACACTGTTCATTACGGGCCAGTTTCACCACGGGCCGTTAATAGGCCAAGAGTTACATAGGGCCTCATATGGGCCGAAAGACGTCATGGGCCATACATGGGCCAGAAGTGAAAATGGGCTGGAATCATATTGGATGGCCCAGATGACGCTACTGGGCCTAATTCGGATAGGGCGTAATGGGCCTTGGGTTAGCGGGCTGTAAATGGGCTATATGCGAACAGGCCGTTAACAGGCTTTCCATGGGCCGGCCCGCCACCTTTTGACCAAGTCAAACGGGCCGGCCTTTTCACAGGAATGGGCCTCTGTTGGGCCGTGCCATGTGTCGACGTATCATAGGCGCCTTCTGTCCAATGAGTGGATGACATCTGTCCCAACGATGAGCCGACACGTGTTTCCTCCAGCCAATGATGATTTTACACATGGAAAATCCCCATTGGTCGGGGCTGTTAACGGGTTATCGGATCCAAAACCCGACCTATAGCTTAATGGCGTGTAGCGACCCGACCTCAGATGGTCAAGTCTCTGCGCTTCTGTGTCATCCCTGGATCGGTAATGCTGACACACAATACTCGAAGGATTTATAACAGAGTAGCAATCACACACTTATTACATCGAATGTCTCAAAAGAGAACTTATTACAATAATATGGCTGAAGGCCATCTAATGTGATAACAGCGGAAGGCTTGGAAGATAAAGTGAGTCCATCAACTCCAATGGCATAACTGAGCTGCACAGCAACGACCTATAATCCTTACTCATCGTCTGAAAAGTCTGCAACATAATACGTTGCAGCCCGAGAGCGGGTCAGCACATGGAATATGCTGGCAATGTAGCATATAGGGTAATGAAAGAATAAGCTATACTACATGCATATATGGCTGGTGGAAAGCTCTATGGTTACAGTTTTTGCGAAAAGCCAATTTTTCCCTACATCAAAGGAATAATTTTAATTTAACTATCATGGTGGTTGAAACATCATTGAGAAGGTACCCCCCAACTCGAGATGATCCCAATTAAGGTAATTAACAACCCAGCAAATTTAGTTAAGAGTGTTGAGATACATGTGAATACTCGGTACTAGATACTCGAGAATCGTCCATAACCGGGGACACGGCTAACCATGATTAGTTTGTACACTCTGCAGAGGTTCGCGCACTTTTCCCCACAAGACTCGATCGCCTCTGTTGGTTTCTCGTGACCTTGCATGGTGTTTGAGAGACGGATGACCGAGACACGATCTTTTAGAAACATTAACTCTCTACTCCGGATAGATCATACCAAACCTATAAAACCCACTACCTGCTGATCTACCTCTTGAGAGCTTCACGTAACTTACTCAACTATGCTAGAGCCCATAATAGCTTGTGGATGCACACGGAAGTTTCTAGCATGAATAATCTCAGTTCCCTTTGAGCACGGGTGGCGGTCCATAGGAAGATCACACGGTACCCCGGGATTTCCAAAAAAAGCAGACAACACTTTGGGTTCCCAGTGCCTCAATCCACGCAGATGTGTATTTAAGTTGACACTTTAAAGTAAACCATTAATTAAATTTCTCTCATCTGTCTTGTTTATCTCTCAAACCCAAACCACGTCTACGAGCATAGCATGGCAATATAAGCATAACGTAGAAGTAACTCCCAATGGTTTGAAAGTAACAGGGCAATAGGTTCCTACCTCATCATCTATTTCCCAACCCACAATTTAATGACATCCTAATCATGCAATGTTTGAGGGTTGAAACTAATGCATAAAAACTGGGTAGGAAAAGATATGATCAAGTGTTACTTGCCTTGCTGATGATCCGTGAATCCTAGAGACTCGTAATAACACGGTTCGCACTCCGGGAATTCTATCGCAAGCAAACAACGCATACATAAGTAAACAAGCAAAGATGCACAATGAAAACTTCAACTGAAAAGGTTGACCGGAGAGTTCAACTTAACAACTCTGGTTTGCAAAAAGAATCAAACCAAACGGAACAACGAAACTCAAACGGCGAGAAAAACAAGGTCCGTTTACTAATCTGAACTAGAGTCAAATTTTACAGAGATAAAAACTGGTTTAAGTTGATTATTCGGATAGAGGGTTTCTATCTGAAACTCCAGCGCTTGAATCGCCTGATTCCGATAAACGAGCGAAAAGATAAACAGGTTTGAAAATTGGATTAGAAATCACGGTCAGAATAACCGCGGAATAAATCTGATAAAAGAAAAGCGACGAACTATTAAACGAACGAACGTTCGTTAACAGAACTTAAATAGTGAACGCGTTCGTTAAAACGAACGGGTGAACGGATGTTCGTTAAATAAATAAACCGATCTATATAAAAAAACGATCTAGGGTTTTATAAAAAAACCGAAGGTTTTTTTTCAAAAGAACATAATGAACCGGCGGCAGCGGGGTCGGGTACCTCCTGCGAGGCGCGTCTGGGCGAAGCGGGCGTTCCGGGTCCGGGCGAGGGGCGGGTCGGCGAGGGGGCGGGGCGACGAAGGCGGCGGCGACGGCCTTGAGGGGCGGCGAGGCGCGGGCTCGCGCTGCTCAGCATGCCTGTTCCCGGCGGACGGGCGGTGGTGGCGGGTGGTGGTGGCGGGTGGTGGTGGCGGTATTTAAAGGGGCGGGCGGGCGGTGGCTTGGAGAAGGGCGGGCGGGCGGCTTGGGAAGGGTCGCCTGGGGGTGGAGTCCGGCTCGGACTCCCCTCGACGTCTGTGCCTCGCCTGGTTGGAGGAGGCGGCGGCGGCAGGCCGGGCTGGCTCATTGGGCCTTTGGGCCCGGTCGGGTCCGTTCGTTTTTTAAAACATTCACTGAAAGAAAATTCCTAGAAAAATAAATAAAAATCTAAAAATTCTAAAATAAGTTTTCTCCGTCTAAATAGAATATTTAGAACTAGATGAACTTTTCTTGGCCCCTAAATATCTAGGGCGAATAAAATTCCAAATAAAATCAAATAAAATCCCGAAAATGATTTTAACATTTTTCCTCCGTTATTTCAATTATTTTGAAGAAGTCATATTATCTCCCCTCATTTATTTATTTTAAATTGAAAAAATTTCCCGAAGAGAAAATAATTAAAATCCAATATCCTCGTCTTTCATTATTTGACAAAATTCAAATATGAAAATTGAAAAATCCCCAACTCTCTCCGAGGGTCCTTGAGTTGCTTAGGATTTTCGAGGATGGTAGCGAGAATGCAAATAAAATATGATATGCAAGAATGACCTATGTATAACATGCCAAATTGAAAATTTGGGATGTTACAAACCTACCCCTTAAGATGAATCTAGCCCTCGAGATTCGGGTTGGCTAGAAAATAGGTGCGGATGGTCCTTGCGAATATCCTCTTCTCGCTCCTGTGTGGCTTCTTCCTCGGTGTGGTGGCTCCACCGAACTTTGCAAAACTTGATCACCTTGTTGCGAGTGACTCTGCTATCAAACTCCAAAATCTTTCTTGGTTTCTCCTCATAAGTCAGGTTGTTATCCAATTGTATCGCCTCCAGGGGCACTGTATCCTTTAGTGGTATGTCGGCCATTTCAGTGTGGCACTTCTTCAGTTGTGACACGTGAAACACGTCATGCACTCCTGACAATCCTTCAGGTAACTCCAGCTTGTAGGAAACTTCTCCCATCCGTTCCAAAATAGGGTATGGTCCTACAAATCTTGGGGCTAACTTTCCCTTTACTCCAAAACGTTTCACTCCCCTCAGGGGTGATACCATGAGATATACTCTGTCTCCAATTTCATAGGTTACTTCCTTGCATTTAGAATCTGCGTAACTCTTACATCTAGATTGAGCAATCTTTAGTACATCTCGATCAGTTTAACCTTCTCCTCGTAGTCTTTGATTAAATCTGGTCCAAACAACCGACGGTCTCCAACCTCATCCCACATCAATGGTGTTCTACATCTGCGTCCATCTGAGCTTCAAACGGTGCCATCTTCAAAGCGGCTCGGTAGCTGTTGTTGTATGAGAATTCTGCGTACGGCAAATTGTCATCCCAACTAGATCCATAATCTAGCGCACAGGATCTCAACATGTCCTCCAAAATCTGATTGACTCTCTCAGTCTGTTCGTCCGTCTGTGGGTGGAACGCGGTACTAAACTCCAATCTGGTACCCAAAGTCTGGTGTAGTTGATGCCAAAACTTTGAAGTAAACTGTGTTCCCCTATCTGATACGATACTCCTCGGAACTCCGTGCAAACATACTATCCTGGTCATATATATCTTGGCCAACTTTGCACTTGTATAGGTTGTTTTCACTGGGATGAAATGAGCTACTTTGGTCAAACGATCCACTACTACCCATATTGAATCATATCCTGCTTTGGTTCTGGGTAATCCAGTGATAAAATCCATGCCAAGCTTGTCCCACTTCCATTCGGGTATTGGCATAGGCTGCAAATTGATCCTGGCGGCTTTTGATGCTCTGCCTTCACTCTCGACATACATCGCAAAGCGGCTACATACTCGGCAATATCCTTCTTCATACCAGCCCACCGTAAGCGTTCCTTCAAGTCCAAGTACATCTTGGTGTTTCCGGGGTGAATCGAGTATGGTGATTCATGGGCCTCTTGAAGTATTAACTTCCTGATCTCCGAATTGTTGGGCACATAAATTCGATCCTCAAACCACAAAGTATCATGCTCATCCTTGCGAAAACCTTTGGCTTTTCCTTTGCCCATCTTTTCCTTTATCTCAGCAATCTCTTTATCCTCCTTCTGAGCGTCTCGAATCTTGTCTAACAAGGTCGACTGCACCTCCATTGTTGCAAGAAATCCTCTTGGAACAATCTCCAAATTAAGTTCCATAACATCCTCTCGCTAACTCCTTTGGCAGTCCTCTATCTTCAAGGATATTGGCATAACTCTTCCGACTCAAAGCGTGCCTTTCTGACGTTGGCTTTTCTGGATGATAGTGTAGCTTCATGTCGTAATCTTTTATAAGTTCCAGCCATCTCCTCTGTCTGAGGTTTAACTCCTTCTGTGTGAAAATGTACTTTAAACTCTTATGATCCGTATACACATCACAACGGTTTCCCATGAGATAATATGTCCAAGTCTTTAACGCATGTACTACGCCTGCTAACTCCAAATCAAGCGTGGCATAGTTCAACTCATGAGGCTTCAGTTGTCGTGAGGCGTACGAGACAACTTTTCCTTCCTGCGTAAGAACACATCCAATTCCCAAGCGAGAGGCATCACAATACACTTGAAACTCCTTATGTATATCTGGCAATGTCAGCACTAGGGCTGTAGTCAACCGTTTCTTCAACTCTTGGAAACTTGTCTCACAATCCTCTGTCCATTTGAACTTGGTATCCTTCTTTAGCAATTCTGTCATTGGTTTAGCAATCTTGGAAAAATTCTCAATGAATCTCCGATAATATCTTGCCAGTCCAAGGAAACTGCGAATCTCGCTGACTGAAGTGGGTGCCAACCATTCAGGATCGACTGAATTCTCTTTGGGATCTCTTGCTATACCTTCTCACGATATAACATGCCCAAGAAATCCAACTTCCTTTAACCAAAATTCGCACTTGCTGAATTTGGCGTATAATCGGTGTTCCCCGAGGTTTCTCAAGAACCAAGCGTAGGTGTTCTGCATGCTCCTCTTCGTTCTTCGAGTAAACCATAATATCATCGATAAAGACCACAACAAACTTGTCCAAATATTCCATGAACACTTTGTTCATCATACTCATAAAATAGGCAGGCGTTAGTGGGTCAAAGCGACATGACCGTATACTACGTATAATCCATATCGTGTGGTGAATGCTGTCTTGGGTATATCCTTCTCTCGGATCTTCAACTGATGGTATCCCGATCGTAGATCAATCTTAGAAAACACCTTAGCTCCTTGCAACTGATCAAATAGATCATTAATCATCGGTAAGGGATACTTGTTCTTTATCGTTACTTCATTCAGAGCTCGGTAATCAACAACCATCCTTAGGGATTTATCCTTCTTCTCCACCAAAAGTACTGGAGCTCCCCAAGGTGATGAACTTCTATGAATGTAACCTTTCTCCAATAGCTCCTTGATCTGCTTCTTAATTTCCTCCAGATCATTTGCGGGCATCCGATAAAGTCTCTTTCCTATTGGCCCTGTACCTGGTATTAGTTCTATCGTAAACTTCGATGTCTCGATCCGGTGGCATGCGGTAACTCTTCCGGAAAAACATCTGGATAATCCTTCACTCTGGTACTTCCTCTTGTACAACTCCCGTGAGGGTATTCACTTGGCTCCTCCTAGGCACATGCCTAGATACATACTTAATCCTTTTTCCCTCACGGGGTGGTGAGATAGATTGACTTGCTAGCACGGTCGATACTTCCTCCAAACTTCGACATCCAATCCATACCTAATATCACATCCAATCCTTGCGACTCCAAGATAATTAGGTCAGACGGAAAAACATGTGTGCCAATGATTAGGGAGTAGCTGGGTGCACCATCCTGACCATATACTCTGCTCAAAGCGAGCTCACTAACGAGAGGGGTCCTAAGGGTGCAGGTTGGTAACTTATACATATCCACAAATCCCCTTGATATGTATGAATGTGATGCACCAGTATCGAAAAGAACAATAGCGGTAAATGATTGAACCAAAAACTTACCTATTACCGCATCCGGCTGTTCTTCAACTTCCTCCACGTTAACGTGGTTCACTTGTCCTTTGTTGAATGGATTGGGTTTCTTCCCAGCGCTCCCATTTCCGTTTCCATTCTTTCCTTCAAGGCAGTCATTGGCATAGTGCCCTGTCTTCCCGCACTTAAAGCAAATAACTTGGCTCAAGTCTCTTTTAGCGGATGTAGCTGGGTTAGAGCGATTCTGATTATTGTTGGCTGCATTTCCATTCCCATTCTTTGCACCATTATGCGTTCCTCCTCCAGTATGTTTATGTCCTCCATGGTTATGAACTGGTCCTCCCGAGTTCTGGGTTAGGCGAGGTTTCTGGTGAGCTCCTGAGTTATACTTCCCTTGTCCATACTTCCTCTTACGACTCTCAATTTGCTGCTGCTTTCCTTCAATCATTAGGGCCTTATCTACCAACTCCTGGTAGTTGATGAAAGTTGCCACCATCAGCTGCATACTCATCTCATCATTTAGTCCTTCCATAAACTTCTCTTGCTTTGCGGCATCCGTGGCCACATCATCAGGGGCATAGCGTGATAACTTGCTAAACTCATCCACATACTGGGCCACAGTACGGTTCCCCTGGCGTAAGTTGCGGAACTCACGCTTCTTTATCTACATGGCTCCAGTTGAAACATGGGCCGTGCGAAAAGCTTGTTGGAACTGGTCCCAAGTGACATTGGCTATAGGAAAGGTAGCCGTGTAATTCTCCCACCATGCGGCTGCTGGTCCATCCAATTGATGTGCGGCAAAACGCACTCTTTCAACATCCGTGCATCCTGCGGTGGTTAACTCCTTCCAATACGGGCGTAACCGGTCATCTGCAACTATTGGCTCGGTGCTCTTTGGAAAACACCGGCGGTTGTAACCTCGTAAAGCGGGCTAAATTGTCCACTGGTGGCGGGTTGTTGTTGTTGTTGTTGTTGGCATTGCCCTGGTTCTGAACTAGCAATTGCATCAAGGCATTCTGCTGTTGGATCAACTGAGTGAGCTCCGGTGGGAAAGTAAAACCGGGGTCACGTCTCGGAGGCATCTGAGGGTTTTAGAGGGGAGAGATTAGAAATAGAAAGAGGTCTAGTGAGAAAACACTACCCATATGCACATGAGGCAAAACACACATTCATTCAATCAAGCAAGCAAGGGCATACAAAACGGTCTAGGACTATCGCATAAGTGCTCAACTACTACTAGTTACATGTGGGAAAATACTACTAATATTTGGTGGTCATCTAGAAATTTTGATCGGTGGAGACTCCATGATGTCTGCTCCAGCTTCGTCTTCATAGTCATCATCACTTGGATCTGAGTCGGTGTAAATGCCGATGATGATGTAGTTGTGCGGACAAGCGGGGTCTTATTCCTCTTCTTGCTCCTCTTCCTTGGGTGCTGGTCCTCCCGAAAACTCCAATCTTCTTGACTAGGTCGTCGTTCTTCTCCAGAGTATCTTGATTTCTTCCTCATATCCATCGGCGTGTAGACTTGAGTTCTTCCTCCAATTCGATGATCTTAGTTTTCGCCTTCTTCAAATCCGGCATGTCTGCGCACATCCGGTTCTCATGACGTCGAATGTGCTGGTTGAGCTCTGGATGTAAGTCGCAATGGATCTATCCTTCTTGGTGCTAATTACTTCCCATTGCTTGTCTCCGCGCCCACATATTTGGTATATGGTGTCTTTAAGTTCCTTGTTGTAGACTTCTCCGATCGTCCCATGGTAATGTGAGCTGCCATACTCTTTCCCAAACTCCATGTTGGTGCATTGAAAACACATACTATGGGCTCCGTGCTTGGTGCAAACGTCCTTCCGGAACTAGGGCTTGAATCTTCCGGCATTCTTCTTACGGTAAGGTGGCGTTATGCGTCCGGTGAAGCTTGGTATTCCAATATTCAGGTACCTAGTGACTTCCTTCAAGTGACGTCCGAAAGGTGTGTCTTCATCCGGTTGGGCAAACTTGTACTTCATCTCCGTCATCCTAAAGAGTGGAAAAAGGAGAGAGGTCAAAAATGAGTAGAGAGGAGTGACCTATGGTTTATCTTAATGGTCGTGTCCTACACTCAGCGTGTGCTCTGATACCATCTTGTAGCGACCCGACCTCAGATGGTCAAGTCTACGTATACGTGTCATCCACGGATCGGTAATCTTGACACACACGATTACTCGAAGGATTTATAACAGAGTAGCAATCACACACTTATTACATCGAATGTCTCAAAATAGAACTTATTACAATAATATGGCTGAAGGCCATCTAATGTGATAACGGAAGGCTTGGAAGATAAAGTGAGTCCATCAACTCCAACGGCATAAGCGAGCTGCACGACAACGACCTATAATCCTTACTCCTCGTTCGAAAAGTGCGCAACATAATACGTTGCAGCCGGAGAGCGGTCAACACATGGAATATCTTTGGCAATGTAACACATAGGGTAATGAAAGAATAAGCTATACTACATGCATATATGGCTGGTGGAAAGCTCTATGGTTACAGTTTTGCGAAAAGCCAAATTTTCCCTACATCAAAGGAATAATTTTAATTTAACTATCATGGTGGTTGAAACATCATTGAGAAGGTACCCCCCAACTCAGATGATCCCAATTAAGGTAATTAACAACCCAGCAAATTTAGTTAAGAGTGTTGAGACACATGTGAATACTCAGGTACTAGATACTCAGAATCGTCCATACCGGGGACACGGCTAACCATGATTAGTTTGTACACTCTGCAGAGGTTCGCGCACTTTTCCCCACAAGACTCGATCGCCTCCGTTGGTTTCTCGCACTGCATGGTGTTCGAGAGACGGATGACCGAGACACAGTCTTTTAGAACATTAACTCTCTACTCCGGATAGATCATACCAAACCTATAAAACCCACTACCTGCTGATCTACCTCTTCGAGAGCTTCACGTAACTTACTCAACTATGCTAGAGCCCATAATAGCTTGTGGCTGCACACGGAAGTTTCTAGCATGAATAATCTCAGTTCCCTTTGAGCCTGGGTGGCGGTCCATAGGAAGATCACACGGGTACCCCAGGATTTCCAAAAAAAACAGACAACACTGGGTTCCCCAGGTGCCTCAATCCACCCAGATGTGTAAACCATTAATTAAATATCTCACATCTGTCGTGAATATCTCTCAAACCCAAACCACGTCTACGAGCATAGCATGGCAATATAAGCATAACGTAGAAGTAACTCCCAATGGTTTAAAAGTAACAGGGCAATAGGTTCCTACCTCATCATCTACTTTCCAACCCACAATTTAATGACATCCTAATCATGCAATGTTTGAGGGTTGAAACTAATGCATAAAAACTGGGTAGGAAAAGATATGATCAAGTGTTACTTGCCTTCTTGACGATCCGTGAATCCTAGAGACTTCGTAATAACACGCCGCACTCGGGAATTCTATCGCAAGCAAACAACGCATACATAAGTAAACAAGCAAAGATGCACAATGAAAACTTCAACTGAAAAGGTTGACCGGAGACTTCAACTTAAGAACTCCGGTTTGCAAAAAGAATCAAACCAAACGGAACAACGAAACTCAAACGGCGAGAAAAACAAGGTCCGTTTACTAATCTGAACTAGAGTCAAATTTTACAGAGATAAAAACTGGTTTAAGTTGATTATTCGGATAGAGGGTTTCGACACGAAACTCCGGCGCTTGAATCGCCTGATTCCGATAAACGAGCGAAAAGATAAACAGGTTTGAAAATTGGATTAGAAATCACGGTCGTAATAACCGCGGAATAAATTTGATAAAGAAAAGCGGCGAATCGTTAAGCGAGCGAACGTTCGTTAACAGAACTTAAACAGTGAACGCGTTCGTTAAAACGAACGGGTGAACGGATGTTCGTTAAATAAATAAACCGACGAAAATAAACCGATCTATATAAAAAACGATCTAGGGTTTTATAAAAAAAACCGAAGAATTTTTTTCAAAAGAACATAATGAACCGGCGGCGGCGGGGTCGGGTACCTCCGACGAGGCGCTGGCCCATGAAGCGGGCTCAAGTGGTCCGTGAGGGGCGGGTCGGGGCGGCAAGGCGAAGGCGAAGCGGCGACAGGAGGGCGAGGGCGGCTCGGCGGCTCGGGCGTTTTGCCCGGCGGGCGATGGTGGCGGGTGGTGGTGGCGGGTGGTGGTGGCGGTATTTAAAGGGGGCGGGGGCGGCGGTGGCTTGGGGAAGGGGCGGGGCGGCTTGGGGAAGGGGTCGCCCGGGGTGGAGTCCGGCTCGGACTCCCCTCGGCGTCCATGCCTCGCACGGCGGCGCGGGCGGGCCTGGCTCGGCTGGGCCTTTGGCCCAGTCGGGCGCGGGTCCGTTCGTTTTTTTAAACATTCCGCCGAAAGAAAATTCCTAGAAAAATAAATAAAAATCTAAAAATTCCAAAATAAGTTTTCTCCGTCTAAATAGAATATTTAGAACTAGATGAACTTTTCTTGGCCCCTAAAATGCAAATTTTTAAAACGTGCCAATTTAACTAGGGCGAATAAAATTCCAAATAAAATCAAATAAAATCCCAAAAATGATTTTAACATTTTCCTCCGTTATTTCAATTATTTTGGAGAAGTCATATTATCTCCCCTCATTTATTTATTTTAAATTGAAAAAAATTTCCCGGAGAGAAAATAATTAAAATCCAATATCCTCGTCTTTCATTATTTGACAAAATTCAAATATGAAAATTGAAAAATCCCCAACTCTCTCCGAGGGTCCTTGAGTTGTTTAAGATTTCCGAGGATGGTAAACGAGAATGCAAATAAAATATGATATGCAAGAATGACCTATGTATAACATGCCAAATTGAAAATTTGGGATGTTACTGGCGTTCCGTTACGGTGGATGCCACGTGTCGGTCACCCTTGACGAAAGCACTTCTGTGACGCGCGATTTATCGTCATGGAAGTGGACACTTCCATGATGATAATTCTGGTAATGTCATGGAACACTTCTACGACAGCACAGGTATGACTATCTTGATTCTGTCATAAATTTGTCATGGATGTACATGCATGACAAAAAACGCGACCTACTATGACAAACACATATCATCACGGAAGTGTATTTTTTTTGTAGTGTATCCTTGATAACAAGGCGAGCCATCAGTCCTATCTTTGACGTCACAGCGGAACTCTCAATGAAAGCACCAATGTCGGTGTCAAAACCGGCGGATCTCAGGTAGGGGGTCCCGAACTGTGCGTCTAAGGTTGATGGTAACAGGAGACGGGGGACACGATGTTTACCCAGGTTCGGGCCCTCTCTATGGAGGTAATACCCTACTTCCTGCTTGATTGATCTTTATGAATATGAGTATTACAAGAGTTCATCTACCTCGAGATCGTAATGGCTAAAACCCTAAAAGTCTAGCCTGTATGACTATGATTATGATTCTCCCTAGGACTAAACCCTTCGGTTTATATAGACACCAGAGGGGACTAGGTTTATACAAAGTCGGTTACAGAGAAAGGAATCTTCATCTCCGGGCGCCAAGCTTGCCTTCCACACCCAGGAGAGTCCCATCCGGACACGGGAGAGAGTCTTCGGTCTTGTACCTTCACAGCCCATCAGTTCGGCTCATGTCAACAGGCCGAACGCCCGAGGACCCCTTAATCCAGGACTCCCTCATGCTCCCACTCACTTTCTTGTAAATACAGGCTTCACCGCAAGTCTGTATAAAACAATATGCTTTGATCAACTCATCAAAGCGTATATTCCAACTCCGAGATGCTTGCACCAGTACATAGATGGATCGCTGGAGCTTGCATATTTTGTTAGCACCTTTAGGATCGACAAAACCTTCTGGTTGCATCATATACAACTCTTCTTTCACAAATCCATTAAGGAATGTAGTTTTGACATCCATTTGCCAGATTTCATAAAATGTGGCAATTTGCTAACATGATTCAGACAGACTTAAGCATCGCTACGAGTGAGAAAATCTCATCGTAGTCAACACCTTGAACTTTGTCAAAAACCTTTTTCGAGAAGTCTAGCTTTGTAGATAGTAACACTACTATCAGCGTCCGTCTTCCTCTTGAAGATCCATTTATTTTCTATGGCTTGCCGATCATCGAGAAAGTCAACCAAAGTCCACACTTTGTTCTCATACATGGATCCCATCTCAGATTTCATGGCCTCAAGCCATTTCGCGGAATCTGGCTCATCATCGCTTCCTCATAGTTCGCAGGTTCGTCATGGTCAAGTAACATGACCTCCAGAACAGGATTACTGTACCACTCTGGTGCGGATCTCACTCTGGTTGACCTACAAGGTTCGGTAGTAACTTGATCTGAAGTTACATGATCATCATCATTAGCTTCCTTACTAATTGGTGTAGGAGTCATAGGAACAGATTTCTGTGATGAACTACTTTCCAATAAGGGAGCAGGTATAGTTACCTCATCAAGTTCTACTTTTCCTCCCACTCACTTCTTTCGAGAGAAACTCCTTCTCTAGAAAGGATCCATTATTAGCAACGAATGTCTTGCCTTCGGATCTGTGATAGAAGTTGTACCCAACTGTCTCCTTTGGGTGTCCTACGAAGACACATTTCTCCAATTTGGGTTTGAGCTTATCAGGATGAAACTTTTTCACATAAGCATCGCAACCCCAAACTTTAAGAAAGGACAACTTTCACTACAAAAAAAGACACATCTGTGACATTTTGGGCCGAACGAAATTTTTTTCTGTCATGCATATGACACTTCTATTACGATAATTGTGACAAAACCCGGTATCAACATAGATGTGGTGGGCTCCTACATCTGTGACAAAAAATCATGACAGAAAATGGGCTTTTCGTCCTAGGCGGGCCGGAGACACAGCTGCATGACATTCTTTGGGCCGTCCATGTGGAAAAACCATGGTAGAAGCGAGGGAGGAAAATTTCGGGGAGTTCCGATTCTGATGGGAGATCGGGGCGAAGCGATGCACGCTTTCTCAGATACGTCTGCTGGCGTGTGTGCGGCGTTGGCTCTAACTGAACCCGAAGCGAGGCGTTGGGCTCTAATTGAACCCGGCGATTGCTGCAAGACTACGGCGTTATCGAACCCAAGCGATCGATCGATGGCTGTTAATCGAACCAATCGGCGATTCGCCGCTCTCGCTACTAATCGAAGCCGATCGATGCTCCCTACGGGATGAGCAGTGAGCATTGCGGGGGTTGGATGAACAATGAGCGGTGGCGTTGCCTCTGGATGAACAGGACCCGTGGTGTCTTTGGAGGGCTGGATGAACAGTAGACGGTAGAGAGGTGCCCATGGAGGGGTGGATGAACAGGACCCCGTGGTGTGGAGGGCTGGATGAACAGTAGATGGTGGAGGGGTGCCCGTGGAGGGGTGGTTGAACAGGACCCCATGGTGTGGAGGCTGGATGAACAGTAGACGGTGGAGAGGTGGTTGAACAGTAGCCGGTGGAGTAGCGCGCGGTGGAGGCTGGATGAACAGGAGCCCGTGGAGGCTGGATGAACAGGAGCCCGTGGAGGCTGGAGGAGGTCGACGGTGGAGATGAACAGTATCCCGTCGAGTCCCATTTTGCGGTACGCCACACCCCTCCCAATGAACAGGACCCCCGTTTCGACAGTAGCGCTCCACAAGCCCGTTTCGTCCATTTTGCGGTACGCCAGACCCCTCCCAATCAACAGGACCCCCGTTTCGACCGTAGGAGGTCCATTTCCTCCGTTTTGCGGTACGCCAGACCCCTCCCGATGAACAGGATCCTGTTTCGAACATGGCCGGTCGAACACAAGGCCGTGTCCTCCGTTCTGCGCTACGCCAGGCCTCGTTTCCATCGCCAGTTCCGTCCAAGCCCTCCCGATGAACACGACGCATTCCGTTGCCTCCCCATGAACACGACGACGACGCTGTTTCTCCGTTCCGACCCAGCCATGTATACGAGCCTTCGCCGTACGTATGTGCGAGTAGGCGTTCAAGACCCCGCCCGTATGTACACATATGTGGCCGTATTTTCTTTCTTGCACCCTGTCCGCTATACGTACGTGTACATCCTACGTGCGCGCCTCTACTATGACACGTGCACGCCTCTACATCGACCAGTATATATGTACGTACATGTTCGCGACCAGAATGACAATGCTACGTACGCTTCGACCAGGTGAGTCCCGATCGCCGTGCACTTCCTTGCGTGCGAAGATGTAGCTGGTGGGTCCCACCGGTCGAGGCAAACATTTTTTGCGAAATCGGTGGCCCGTCCGGTGGGTCCCGCTGTCGGTGGAGGAATAATTATTTTGCACGTAATAAGGAGGCACTTCCTTGCTTTGCGGCCGTGGACCCGGTATCGGCCTCTCCACGTCTGATCCACGTCCGATGAAAGCCGTTCCTTGACCACGTTGACCACGCCGCGCCGAGAGCACCAGTGGCGGTGTGGGCGGCGAGCCTAGGAAGGGGCGACACGGAGCCGGGAAGACGCGGCGATGGATGCCCAGCGTAGAGGAGTACGAGGTTCACCGGTTATTGCGGTGTGAGGCTGCCGTCGCCCTTGAGAATAACGAGGGGTGTGGGTTAGTGGAGGGATGGCCTGGCCAGCGGTGGGAGTAGTAGGGGCGGTGAGGCCTCCGCCGCATCGCAGCCGGCCACGGGAGGCAGGAGCACGAGGCACGACTGGCGCTGGTTTGGGTGGCTGGAGCAAGAAGACCAGAGGTTGAAGAAGCACTACGGCCGTTGGATGGACATCGTACGGTCACTGGAGCTAGAATCGTGCATATTGACTAAGTTGACAAAGCTCTCCGTCCCCGTAACTTAGTAGGCCCACAAGTCAGCCTCCCACCAAGGTGGGTCCCAGCTAGCTGGGGGTATTCATTTTTTTGTGCGTAATAAGGACGCACTTCCGGTGGGTCCGAGCTGACAGCAGGGGGAACGTTTTTTCATGAAATACAGTGGCCCATCTGGCGGGTCCCAGCAGTCAGGGGCAAACGTTTTTTCGCGATATACTGGTGCGCGTCCGGTGGGTCCCTGTTGTCAGGTGGAGGAATAATTATTTTCCGCATAATAAGGAGGCACTTCCTTGCGGCTGCCGTGGACCCAGCTATCAGCCTCTCCACGTACAGTATTCTTCCAATGGAATTCGGTCATTGATCACATTGACCACGCCGCGCCGAGAGCACCACGGCGGTGGACAACGGCGAGGCCTAGGAAGGGGACGACGCGGAGCCGGGGAAGACGCGGCAGTGGATGCCCACGCGGAGAGGAGTACGAGGTTCCTTGGTTCGGTTGCGCTGCCGTCGCCCGCCGAATAACGAGGGTGTGGGTGAGTGGAGTGGAGGGATGGCCTGGCCAGCGGTGGGAGTAGTATGGGGGCGGTGAGGCCTCCGCAGCAACACAGCCGGCCACGAGAGGCAGGAGCAGGCGGCACGACCGGCGCTGCTTTGGGCGGCTGGAGCAAGAAGACCAGAGGTTGAAGAAGCACTACGACCATTGAATGGACATCGTACGGTCAGTCGAGCTAGAATCATGCATATTGACTAAGTTGACAAAGCCATTCGTCCCCGTCAACTTAGTAGGCCCACTATACTGGGTCCCAGCTAGCAGGGGGAGTATTCATTTTTTTGTGAGTAATAAGTAGGCACTTCCTTGCGTGCGAAGATATAGCTGGTAGGTCCGAAATTTGTCGGTAATGATAGCGTTTTTTTCGCATAAAATCTGAGGCCCTTTCGGTGGATCCCAGATGTCAGGTGGAGGAATCATTATTTTGCGCGTAATAAGGAGGCATTTCCTTGCGTGCGTCCGTGGACCCAGCTGTCAGCCTCTCCACGTATGGTCCACTTCAGATGCATGTCGGTCGTTGACCATTCTGACCACGCCATGCCGAGAGCACCAGGGCGGTGGATGACGGCGAGGCCTAGGAAGGGAACGACATGGAGGCAGGGAAGACTCGGCAGTTGTTTTTGTTTCCCACGTGGAGGGGAGTACGACTGTACGAGGGTTTATCGTTCTGCCCGCCGTCACGGAGAATAACAAAGGTGTGGGTGAGTAGAGGGACGGCTAGGCCAGCGATGGAATGCGGTGGGGCGGTGAGGCTCTTGGCAGCACCTGGCCCGACATGGGAGGAGGGAGCAGGCAGTCCCGCCGACGCTTGTTTGAGCGGCTGGAGCAGGAAGAGCAGATATTGAAGAAGCATGACGGCCGTTGGATGGACATCCAACAGTATACAGGCCATCTGTGGAAAGCCACAAATCTGTGGAAAACAGCATACAACCCATCTGCCATTATTTCAAATAATTTACAGCCCATTTGCTAATTCTTACGGGTTTTTTTGGAACCCATATTCTTTTTGTTAGCATTACAGCCCATATTGTGGCCGCGGTTAAAGAATTATACGAACTTTTGCATATGTTAGTGCGGTCTGAACTGTTTTTAATCCCGAAATTTCGAGTCACATTCAGACTGATTTTAAAAATAAATGTATATCAATATAAAATCCAATAAATTGTCCACGCATAAAAATCAATGCAATTTAAAATCTTGAAATGAAGAAAAGATATTTGAAAAAAATTACCGGTTTGATGTGTTTTAAAAATGTACAGCCCATTTCTCATTACTGATAGGCCATTTTCTCGGCCAGCCGAATGACGCTCTCCTTGTCTTGAAAAATTTGCAGCCCAACAGGCCTGATAAAGCGACTTACTTGACAAATCACAAAAAAACTGGGCTAGCCATTTTCAGAAAGAAGAAAAAACTACTGGGCTGGTCTGTGGTAAACATAAAAGAAAAGGCTGTCTAGACAGGCCAGAGTGTGCCGCACAGTCCAGTTGACACCATGATTCCGTCTAAAAAAAATAGATAAATGCCATTCAAATTATGGCGATTCATAAAAATGCCACTGCAATTTCCAAACTTTGAAAAATGCCACTGCAATTTTTGCAAACTTTGAAAAACGCCACTGCAGTTTGCAAACTTTGAATAACGCCACTCCAGACTTCGAAAATACCACTAGAAATGGCATGAAATGGCATTTTTCATAGTTTGGAAATTGCAGTGGCATTTCTCGGATACACCAGATTTGGAGTGGCATTTATCAAATTAACCCAAAACAAAAATAACTGGGCGGGCTGCTGGGTCCGTGGTGTCAGCCGCTCATTGTGCAATTCTCTCGTTTATTGACTACGTTGACAATGGCATGGGACCCAGATGTCAGAAATCCACTAGGAGGAGCCATTTTTTTATTGGCTTGAAATAAGGAGGCACTTGCTTCCGTCGCCATGACCTTGGCGGGTCCTCGCTGTCATCCTCTCCACGCATAATCATCTCCGATTGTGTATGCGTCAACTTGCTAGGCCCACAAGTCAGCCTCTAAACCCGTGGAGGACAAATACAACCCATTTAAAAAATAACAGCCCATTCCATACGTTCAAACGGAAAGTTCAACATTAGGAGCAAAGTAACAGTGTCCGATCCACATATAGAGTACTGAACTTCCACGTTGACAACCATCATAGCCAAGTTAACTATCTACTCCCAGTAACACTCTAGTAGTGTACAAGTACTAACTTACTCTTAGCTAACTAGACGATGCCGGCCGCCATCTGCTGTCCATGCCAAACGCCGGCACCGGCGTCCTCCGCCTCCCTCGGACTTGCCAGAGGTGCGATAGGGTGCGTTGCTCGCGCGCGTTGGCCCTTTCCATGCCGGCGTGGTCCACCGAAGCTTCGGCTTCCAAGCAGGAAACCCACTTGACGAGCTGGTAGTAAAAATCGGCGTCGAACGCAGCGTGCGTGCTCGACAGCCTCGGGGCTATTTGCCGGGCGCCGGCCTCCACGTAGTCGGCCCAGTTGCAGGCGCTCTGCCCACGACTCAGAGCGTCGGTGCGCTGCTGCTCCATGTCCCGCTGGCGGCGCAAATCGGTGATACGCTGCTCCTCCACCAGGCGGTCGCACTCCAACAACTCCTGCTCCTCCGCCATGCGGTCGCGCTCCAACAACTCCTCGATCTCCGCATTGCGATCTATAGACAGATAGAATGCTTCCTCCCTCCGTCTGCCTTCCTGTGAAAACCCGAACACTAGTTTCGACGGTGACCGCCTCCGGCGTCGCCTACCGCGGACGGGCGAGGGCATGGCGGACGTGGCGAGCGACGTCGGGCCGGTGGGGGATTATGAGGATATGGCGAGTTGGGTCACGGTGGCACCGGAGAAGGCCGGGAAACAGTACTTATAGGCGGAAGGTGGCGCGACTGTCATCGGAATTCAATGCACAATGGCCTAGCGCGCCAGCTTGCCGTGGAAAACTAGAGAAGTTGAAATTATGACTGTGTCGCCCCGTCCCATCTGGGTCGCACGCCGGCATGGCGGTCAAATGAGTGCACTCGAATCATCTCCCTCCTTGTCAATAATGATTCCACGGATTTAAAGCGTATCTTTTTTCGCATCAGCTAGCTGCCTTAATTACGGTCGGATGCATGCATGCACTCAGAATCGCTCGCAGGCAGTACGCGAAGCAGCATGCAACGAGTCGCAGCCGAGGGCACACATGCAGCCACTTAAATTGCTGGAATTAATTAGGCTTAAACTTCTGCATGCCGTTAATTATTGCCATGCCTTGGTCTTCCTGCTTTGCTCACGGGACTAATAAACCCGGACGGACGGAGTACCATGGTTGGTGAGAGGTTTGAATTAAGCCCTGCAAACCGGAAAGGAGGTACTAGTACGTGTGTGATCCGCTATTTATTCGAGTAGGATCGAGTAGGTCGTTTCTTGAATTGAGCCCTGCAAACCGAAAAGGAGGTAGTACGTGCGTGATCCGCTATTTATCCGTGTAGGATCGATAGTGTAGCTTGTCAGTTTCTTCAGGGGTAGGCATTTTTATCCGTGTAGGATTGATAGTGTAGCTTGTCACTTTCTTCAGAGGTAGGCATTTTTATTCAAAAAACTGCCACTTTGCATCTTGCGTCACAAATAAAACTGCCAGGAGCGCATTTGTAGGCTAGCTAGTGATCGATCAGTAACTTGTAAACACTGAGCAAACAGAAATAAGTAACTGTTAATGCATCTCAATGATTCACAGATCATATACAAATATGTAGCTCCAAAAGCAAAGATCAGCCACTTGGGATCTTGAATCGCAACTAAAACTAACTAGTACGATTCCCATACATAAGATCAACATGTTAATGCATCTCAATGATTCACAGATCATATACAAATATGTAGCTCCAAAAGCAAAGATCTAGAAAAAACATATGTTCTTCCTACTAACATGGATGCTTATCTTGGCCAACATTCAGTACAGACTGAAAGACAAATTTGTTTGTGACGTCTATAATTCCTCTTGCAAACGTAAGTGGTTTCACCAACAGCTGGAACCATGAGAATGAACCACACATGATGGAGGAACATCCACTGCAATATGATTTGGTCTTCTCTCGATCACACCGCGAGACTATTTTCGGAATACAAACTTTAACTTAGGCAAAATGATGCCCATTGTATAATCAGACCAAAGCAATGAAGCACCTAGTGTTGGACAATAAATAGTATAATACTACTTTTCTGCAGTCCCTGAAGTGACTATCCAATCTTTCTGTGTCTATTTTCAAATGGCCTTTGCATGCGATGACTATACTATTTTCTTGTGCTGATTCAACCAAAATTGCGGACACTTTGTTTGTTTGCCAAATAGCAACGGGCGTACATCTCTGTCGCACAAATATCAAGCAGCTAGTAAACATATACCACACATTGTATTTTCGGCTTAAACATGTCTCTTCCGCTTAGCATCTGTCATGTTACGCCTTTGGACAATCGTCTGATTAAGTTTTGCCCTGGACAATTTCATACTGAATTGATTTGCTGGTTCAGAGCAGAAATATAGCGCCTATTCTTCATCATACCAAGGATATCCATGTTCGCAGTGATGGAAGATGTGAAATCGATACAATCGAAATTGAGCATCCAATCATCGAATCACATCATGCACCTCCAATGTAGGTCCACCCCGCCAATAAATTCACATGCAAACCACTAGTATTACTATCTAATGATAGTACAAAAGAGTAGCAAGATAGTAGCAAACCATGTACCTTCGTAATGAACAACTCATAGTGCCACCAATTGGATATAAAGGTTTGGAAAAAACATGCTCCTAATGTTGAACCAGTTGGACTTTTTGTGCAGTTCCACTAAAATCGAGCATCCCTGTTTGCATAGATATTGAAAGTGTGATTACTCTAAAAGTGGCACTAGTTGAAGCATAGACTCACAAATATAAGCATTCCAATTTCTTAATGGGAAAAGGTAGCAAGACTGTTTCTAACCACCTGTTTGAAGGAATAAATAAAGCAACAATGGCTGATGTCAGGAAGGCATACATAGTTTTTTACGGAAAAGTGAGCCATTCTGACCTTTCCTCTTCTTTTAAGCAAATTTTGTGCAGTTCTACTAAAATAAAATGCCATCACCGCTTTGACAATTCGGTGACACTGCATAAAAGGAAATGACTTAACATTACTTCATGATGTCGGTGTATGTAGTCGACGGGCATTAGAGACAAACATACGTAACTCCTCAAGAGAACAAATGAGGAGGATGTGCCCACTCTTGACCTTTCCTCTTGTCTTCATAATTGTCTATGCAGTTTACCCAAAATAAAATGACATCAACGCCTTGGCATTTTGGTGACTCTGTACAAAAAAATTAACTTATCTCATGAAACTGAGGTATGTAATCTATAAGCATTAATAGTGCAAAAATCTGAAGGTAGTAACAAGTTTCATCATTGGTATACTGGCTGTGCAACAACATTAGAATGCCTTAGCTGAAAAATCTTTAATACATCCACAATCAACAGCTAACCCTGAAATAATCCAGTGACATTAAATGGCATTGCTTAAATTTATCGGTGGCATTAGACTGAGAGCGATATTAGTTAAATGTGGCATCACTTTAGCAGTAGCATTGCTTGACTTGGATCACGGCATTGTACTAACAAAGAAAAAAAGTGGCAATAAGAGCATGGGCCATTCGGACAATGGGCGCACCAGTACGATGTACCTCCACGGACACAGAGTGGTGAGGGAGGTATGGTTGCCCAGAGCAACAAATATCCAGGCAACATATGTGGATTACGTCCCATTTTGTTCTCTTTAGCCACCTTTTTCCTATGCGAGGACAACAAACCGATCGACCTGGTCATTCTCTATTGCATTGTCATGCCTTTCTACCCTTCTTCAACCAAGAGACACGAGACTCATTCCTTAGCTACTGATTTTCCCCTTTTCAACCTAGATGCGGATTCGATGCCTACTCTCTTGGACAAAGATCTCCCTTCCTTTCCTTATTCAACCCAGACATGGATTAGTCTGCATGAAGTAGGGTTTCCTTTAATAGTGCAAATTATGGTTTTCGTCTGCGTGGCCAGCAGAGCAGAGGATAGCAAATTGGGAAGATGGTGGAGTGGAAAAAGATCCACATGCAACGACGTGGCAGATGGGGCAATAGAACAAGGTTATGGTTCGAAAAGAGGTAGCATACCTGAGGGTCGGCGGGAAGTGGCTTCGCTCATGGTCGTCGTCCTCCACACACACTACGGCAGTGAGCTTGGGGACGGAGGCCATCCCGCGCGGGCGCTAGGTCTGAGAAGACGACCTTGTCGTCAGTGCGTGACCTCGCTCACCGACGATGAGTGCGTCAACGCTGCACGTCCTTTTCTTCCTCGGCAGATCAATGACCACCGGTGAGGAGGGAGAGAGGGGCCGTCTTTTTTAGATCTGGAGAGAGGGTGGTAGTGTGAGAAGCAAGTGGGCAGCCCTTAGCAAGAAAGCGCTGAAGCTCCAGCCTATATATCTTTTTATACTACTAGTAATCGGAGGTGGAGTAGTGGTAAAGTAGTTTATATTTTCTCTGCGTCTGATGCACCAGTTAGTTGTGCTTCAAAACTGAACGACACGCCATTAAAGAAATAAAGGTCGATAACTAATGCGGCACCTCGGGCCAACGCGGCCAGATCACATTTTGCACGAGAAATTACACACCATGTTTCGTTGACATGTGGTCCCGTTCCAACATATCAGTGAGACGACGGCGAGTAGCAGGAGTATTTCTGAACGGACGTGTAGGCCGGGGTGCCTCTTCATGAATCATGGCAAACTCGCAACCGTCCACCAACTCTTCGCCCTTCCCTGTCGATTTGGAACTGCTGTCGCACACTCTTCCTCTCCCTCCTCCATTTTCCTTCAGCCCTTCACCCTTTCTTCTGCCACTGTTCGATCGTCTTCTACATGGAGGGAACAGGCCGGAAATGGCCCCGTTATTCTTGCCACGATCTGAAAGATGACATGGTGGAGGAACTCATTGATCGGTGCGACGTCATCACCTCAGCTAGCATGTCAGGTTCATTCAAGCCCGTTCTCGACTCAACTAATAACATCATTGCAAGGAACCCAAGAGTCAAGGACCGGTTTGATCTCCCCTATCTTCTTTGCCATGACCCTAATGACTGGCGCCGGCACGACGGAGGCCTCGCCCTGTGCAAGTTGATGCCGCTTGATAATGATACGTATGATGTTAAGATGCCATCCCTTGAGGGCAAGGCTTGGGCGGGCGCAAACGGAGATTGGGTTGTTTACATTGGGTCCAATCATGCAGTGGGAACTTGTGAATGTGTACACTCGTGACCGGGTTCCACTTCCAAAAATCTCAGCAGATCGCCTGAGGTTGAGCACACCGGTATTGTACGCACATTCAAATACGATCATGGTGACTGTCTTCTACGGAAGGTAGCAATTTGTCGAGTTCCCAACCGCTCTTGGAATTACGACAACTTTGAAGTTGTTGCTATCTTCGACAAGCTTGTTGCCGTCCTTAGTGGTTTGACTCGATGGATATTGCTCAAAAATTAGTTTTTGTACACGGATGAGTACTGTGATGCAATTCAACACGAGGGCCTTATGTTTGCTGCCACCACTCGTGGCACTGTTTTTGCATGGTATCCTCGTTGTTTTGGTATGTTTGTCTTCCACCGTAATTATAATTGTTTCATCCACATGCATGCGGGTTAGCAAGTTTCCCTTTACTAATTAACCTTCTTCTTGTGTTTCCAAGGTCCTGTGAACATCCCACCACCTATACTTGAAAAATTTTATAACCAAGGGGGAGATGACGATGGTGATGATCACGAGCATGAGGACGAGCAGCGCCCATATACTCTGTGGCGCCTGGCAACTAATCCTGATGGATCACCTCTTCTTGTGTGTATACAACCCACTGATGATGTTACTGCTAAGGAAGCACATGTCTCCCATGGTCGCACTCTCCGGACCTATTCCAACACCCGTTGCATGGTATTCGGGATGGATACTAGTGTGCTAGCACCAACTCCTTCTCCCTGGTACAGAATTGATAGTCTTGGAGAAAACTCGCTCTTCCTTGGACAAAACTATCCGATGATGGTGAAAGGCGATCCAACTGCTGTTGACACATTTATGAGAAGCAACTGTGTCTATACCTCGGACATTTGGGTGGTTCCCTACCTTGGTACTGATATAGTAGGCCGCTTCAGCCTGGATGATCAGTCCTGCGTTGGTCTCCAGATCGACAACAGATGGCCCGTCGAGAGAATCACTTGTGGTTCAAAGCAAGCGTTTCCAACGCCGAGGAATGGTTGAGTTGAAGTTCATTTCATTGCTTGTTATTTGTTGTGTCGTGAAAACTTTAGTATTTACAATGTATCCTCGTTGTCGATGCGGGTTGATGACCTGTTCTATGTAATAAAATGATATGCCTGTGATAAACTTACTAAATTTATGAATGGCTTTCGAGTCGCTTCTCTGAGTGAGTGGTGCGACGAGGCAAAAAAATATTTTCCGAATACATAATTGTACATGCATTGCAACAGGTTATCGGATGAGGCCAATCAACAATAGTAGTACACTATTTGTACTCCCTCCGTCTAGGTGAGTAAGTCACCTTACAAAAATTAGATTTTCCCAAAATGTTTAGGCGCCGTTCATTAACTTTCCATCTCGGTGCCCGCCCTTCCTTGTTCGCCAGCGAGCGCTTCCACCTAGATGGAGTACTAGCTTCACATGCTTCGTGCGTCGGGCGGCTGTTTTTACTATAGCCATATGTTAATGTGTTCGTTGTGCGTAACCAGCACCTCGAATCCTCGATACTAGTACTATATAGTAGGAGTAAGTAGTAGGAGTAGTAGGGTGGCATGGGCCAGAACAAGCATTCACGTCCAGGAGTACGACACACGCCACCACCACGACATCCATCTGACACCATATTATTTCTTGGAGTCCGTGCTAGAGCAATCTCTTCAACCTCGTTGTTTCTCTAACTTCAGCCATCGCGCGGCGGGCGAGGTGGGGGTTTGCCGATAGTCGGTTTCCTTAACTGCAGTCCCACTTGTAAGGCCAACTCCAACGCACGACCCCAAACGCACCTCCGTTTTGCACGAACTCCAACGATAGTTTTGACTAGAAAAGCAAGATCAAAGAAAACAAGAACCACAAGAATACATTTTACTACTCCTGTAAGTTGGATTAGTGCCTTCTCGATGCATTCATTGTTGATCTGCGGAGGCTCGATCTTGCGTGCTTCTTTCTTCTTCGAGTGTAAAGAAGTAGACGTTGCTTCCTCGCATCTAGTATCATGTCTAGCCTCTATTTTATACTAGCTAAAAGTGATAGAACATCTACTAAATTGCGCTCTATCAATATATGGATGTACTCTTCTTCCCAATACAAAAACTTGCATACATTCTACTCCCTCCGTTGCACAATACATGCCTTCTATTTGTCAAAATATATATGTATCTAGACATGTCTTACTATATAGGTACATCCATTTTTGGACAAATGGAAGTCAAGTATTTTGGAACGGAGGGAGTACACAATAAAAATTTTAAGTTAGCACAACTAGTCTAATCCGAGAGCAGAACCGAAGATTTGGTCGGGTTCTTCCTCCTTTTGCCGACACGTGGGACATCCAGCATCCAGGTTGTGTCATGAAAGAAAATAGAGTGGTAGTTGAAGCCACGAGATGTGCATCTTGGGTTATACTGTAAATAGAATCTTACTACTCTTGAGTAACTCCAAAAGCGGCCACCAAAGATCTTTATTGGATTTGTTTTTCATCACCAGCACATCGAGGTGAAAGATGTGCAGGTTCAATGGGTCCTCTTGCGTTTTCACTGACATGTGGGGCCGCATGTGAGCAAACAGACGATGGGCTCCGCGCGTCCGCTGGCTGGCTGAGAAGAGAGATAGAGGAGGGCTGAGCACAGACTGCTGGAAATTTGTTCTACATACATCGTTATAGGCTCGATATAGTGGGGTGGCATGGGCCATAACTAGCATTCACGTCTAGCAGTACGACACACACCACCCACACGAGTCCCATCCGACACCAATTTTCTTGGACTCCGTGCTACAGCCGTCCCTTGTCCCTCCTGTTTTCTCAGCCATCGCGCGGTGGGCGGGGTGGGGGTTTGCCGATAGTCGGTTTGCTCCACTGCGGTCCCACTTGTAAGTGAAAATGCAACACCGCACGCATTCCCGCTTGAGCGACGTGCCGGACCAACCATGTGGGGGTGCGACGCGAACACGGCAGGCTTTTCCTTTTGAACTCGTAACTTGTAAAATTTGGTTCTGCTCCATGGTGCGACCGATAGATAGAAAATAATGCATGGAGTACTGAGAAGTTTGGTTCTGGCGCCGTTCATGCATGGAGTACGTACGAAAATTATGAAGTTGATGCGAAAGGTAAGATAATTACTGTAGTATCATATACTACTACATGGATTTGACGGAAAGATAAAAATACATACGGATCCATCAATGTTCAACGACATCCTCATGCCCTAGTGCGCCGGGTCACCAACCGACGTGTGAGGAGCAGCGGCGTTGGCGGCAAGCTCAACGTGCTTCTGAACAGTGTCGTCCAAGGTTGCCCTGCGCTCCAAGAAGGCCAGCGTCCTATCTTCCTCCTCTTGCATGTAGTAGTCCTTGTGGACGATTTGCGCGTAGACGTGGGTGATTATGTGTAGGATCGAAAGTATGTCTAGAGAAGGGGTGATTAGACTACTTGACCAAATAAAAGCTTCATTTTCCCAATTTAAGTCTTTGGCAGATTTTAGCTACTTTAGAACAAGTCAAGCAATCTTAGCACAATTCAAGCAAGCATGCAAAGAGTATATGAGCAGCGGAAAGTAAAGCATGCAACTTGCAAGAAATATAAAGGGAAGGGTTTGGAGAATTTAAACGCAATTGGAGACATGGATGTATTTGTCGTGGTTCCGATAGGTGGTGCTATCGTACATCCACGTTGATGGAGACTTCAACCCACAAAGGGTAACGGTTGCACGAGTCCACGGAGGGCTCCACCTACAAAGGGTCCACGAAGAAGCAACCTTGTCTATCCCACCATGGCTGTCGCCCACAAAGTACTTGCCTCACTAGAGGTAGATCTTCATGAAGTAGGTGATCTCCTTGCCCTTACAAACTCCTTGGTTCAACTCCACAATCTTGTCGGAGGCTCCCAGGTGACACCTAGCCAATCTAGGAGACACCACTCTCCAAGAAGTAACAAATGGTGTGTTGATGATGAACTCCTTGCTCTTGTGCTTCAAATGATAGTCTCCCCAACACTCAACTCTCTCTCACAGGATTTGGATTTGGTGGAAAGAAGATTTGAGTGGAAAGCAACTTGGGGAAGGCTAGAGATCAAGATTCATATGGTAGGAATGGAATATCTTGGCCTCAACACATGAGAAGGTGGTTCCTTCTCGTAAAGCTTGACAAGTTGGAAGTGTAGGTTTGTTCTGATGGCTCTCTCCACGAATGAAGAGGAGGTGGAGGGGTATATATAGCCTCCACGCAAAATCTAACCGTTACACACAACTTGCCAAACTCGGTGAGACCGAATTGATAAACTCAGTCGGACCGATTCAGCAAATCTAGTGACCGTTAGGATTTTCAGTGGGACCAACATGCAACTCGGTAGGACCGATGTGGTTAGGGTTAGGGCATAACGTAATCTCGGTGAGACCGGTTACACAAACTCGGTGAGACCGATTTTGGTAATAAGCTAACCAGAGAGTTGGTCAGGTAAACTCCGTGGGACCGATTCGCTTATTTCGGTGAGACCGAAATGTTACGAAAAGGAAACATGGAGTTTACATTGCAATCTCGGTGGGACCGATTGCTCATCTCGGTGGTACCGAAACGTTACGAAGCGAAACAAAGAGATTACAATCCCATATCGGTGAGACCGAGATCCCTATCGGTGAGACCGATTTGCCTAGGGTTTGTGGCAGTGGCTATGACGTCTGAACTCGGTGGCGCCGGGTAGAAAGAATCGGTGGCGCCGAGTTTGACTTTTGGTTTAGGTCATATGTGGATATGAGAAAGTAGTTGAGGGTTTTGGAGCGTATCACTAAGCACTGTAGAGCAAGAAACTCATTAAGCAACACCTCATCCCTCCTTGATAGTATTGGCTTTTCCTATAGACTCAATGTGATCTTGGATCACTAAAATATAAAATGTAGAGTCTTGAGCTTTTGAGCTTGAGCCAATCCTTTTATCCTTAGCATTATGAGGGATCCGCTTTTCTCATCCATGCCATGCCATCCATTGAGCTTTTCCTGAAATATTCATCTTGGAATGATGTTAGCTCAATGAGCTATATGTTGTTAGGAATTACCAAAACCACCTAGGGATAGTTGCACTTTCAATCTCCCCCTTTTTGGTAATTGATGACAACATATAGATCAAAGCTTCGACAAATGATAATAAGAGTGAAAAACATTGTCGCTTTGAGAAGCATGTGATAGGCAAGAGCCCCCCCTAAATTTGTGCATAGTTTAAGATTTGCTTTGGACTGCAAATGCACAAGGAGTTAGGCTCATGGGTAACTCTTCCATGTCACATACATCTTGGTGGAGCGCTCAAAATGATAATGATTGAATACATGCACTCATCACCAAGCAAAGTGAATGATCATATAGAGATAAACGAGATAATGTCATCCAACAAGAATAAATGTAGCATATGATCAAACACATGATCATCCAAGTATCACACAGACATAATGTATCTCAAACAAGCAAATAAAGTTCAAACACCAAAGCAAGAGAGAATAAAAAGCAACACTCTCTCGAAGCCTATGATCTATACATTTTTCTCCCCCTTTGGCAACAAGTTACCAAAAAGTTCATAGAAAATGCATAGTACTAAATCGTCTCTCAGGCTTGATCTTCAGGTGGCGGTGTAGACAGAATGCCAAGGACGAAAGCATCAGTTGATGAAGATGGAGCTGGAGGTGTAGGTGCTGAAGCTGGTTGCACTGGAGCTGTAGGGGCTGTAGCTGGTGCAGATGAAGTGGCTCTGGTGTACATCGCACTACTGACTGATCTCCGAGCTCTAGGCACTTTGGCAAATGCATCTGTGGTTGTCTTGCCCTTCCTCTCCTGCATATCATCCTGAAGCTGCTCAACAACAGATCGGATCTCGCCATCATTCACATCCAAGTCATAGAACTTCGCTCCATGATCCTCTCCAGGCTCTCCGGTTTCGAGTCAAGGTGGCCAGCCCTTCTCAATCCTCGAGTGGATGCAATCAAGTAGCCAAGTTGATCCTGTTTGCTCTTCAAAAAGTACTGAGATGCCTCTTCCATTGTAGGCATCTTGGCAGCCTTCTCAGTCCTTGCCTTCTCCTTCTTAGCTTGTGCTTGCACTGAAGATGGTTCGCCTTCATCCATAACCACTTGGTTATCCTCAAAGTCTGGATAGATAGGCATATGCTCCTTATCCAACAGGTATGTGCCTGTTCCCATCTTGGATTTAATCAGCTCCTGGATCTGTGGGGCATATCCACAACTCCTTTTCTGGTCAGCTGATGTCCTCTTGATAGTCTCAACTATAAGGCTCATGACCTTGAACTTCTGTGGCACATCAAATAGGTGTAGCAAGTTTATTGCATGGCCTCCGATCATGTTGTGGTCACCGACTTGGGCAAGAGAGTGTGCACGAGGATCCGATTAATGGTTGGCAGTCCTGACAGAAGATAATGTACTGATCCAAACTTGTGTGATTCTATTGCAGCATCTGGGATCTCCTTGTACATATGTTCCATAGAGTTGTGATCCATCTTCTTCTTGGCATAGACATCCAAGTCATCCTCTTCCTCCTTAGGTGCATTGATCAAATTTGCCCATTCTTCAATAGATGATTGGTACCTAGTACCTTCAGACATCCATACTATCATGCCATCTGGATAGAAGTGTGTTGTGGAGTAGAATTGCATTATGAGCTCATCATTGCACTTTGTGAGCTTCTGCCCAACAAAGTCTGCAACTCCACATGCACTGAAACTGTCATACACACCAGGATAGTGTTCCTCATTCTCCTTCATGTAGGTCCAGTCAACCCACCTCATGTCACACACTATACGCTTCTTGTCCAACAACACTGTCTCATAGAAATCCTGCTGTTCCTTTGTGTGGAACCTGTAGTCAACAGCAGTCCTCCTACTGGTGGCATATGGATCTACCTCTCTCCATAGCCTCAATCTTGAGTCTCTCCTGACCTTCATGTTCTCAGCTATAGGCTGAGCATCATTATGATCTGGAATTTTTTGCTGCAATTTTCTGAAGACATGTGTCTCATCATCTTCCTCCTCAGCAACAATTTCAGGCATTGGAGCCTTGTTCTTCTCAGCAGCTGGAATGTTTCTAGTACTCCTCTTAGGTACAGTCTTGGATTTGGAGGCAGCTTTGGGTGCTTCTTTGGGCTTTGATGATGCAGCCCCTGTCCTGATAGCATCACCCATAAGCTTCTGAGCCTTGGGTGCTGGTGCAGCAACCTCTTCTTCTTCCTCCTCTTCCATCATGGAAGGCTTTCCAATAACTCTGGCCATGGTCTTCTTGACCCTTTCCTCCCTCTTCTTCCGTTCAGCAGCATCCTCTTTGGGTTCAGATTCCAATGATGCTTGAGTGGAGGCTCTGCCTTTAGACATGGGAATCCTTTTGGCGGGTACTTTGGTCTTCATACCAAGCTTGGTGGCAGCAGCTGTGCCATACTCCTGGAGCACCTTTTTCTTGGAAATGGCCTCATCCTCAACAGCCACATAGTCTTCATCCTCAGATTCTGAGGTTCTCTTCTTTCTGGTCCTAGTGGCAGCTTTGGGTAAGTTGCTGGGAGTGCTCCTGCTACCCTCATCAGAGCTGCTAGAGGGACTAGTGTGCTCACTCATTTGAATCTGCTCCTCTTCCTCGCTGTCACTTTGATCAGACATGTTGCACACACTGACTACAGACCCTGTGAATAGATATAGATGAGATAGAGTGGATGAGCATCACAAAATACAGAGATTTTTGCAAAAGAATGATTCAAAAACTTAGTTTTAGTTTTCCACAGAAAGCATTTCGGATCAACCGATTTGCAAACTCGGTGATACTGAAGCAGATTTTGGAACCTAAACTAGTGAACTCGGTCAGACCGAGTCAAAGTTCGATGGCACCGAGACTGCTAGGGTTTCACAAAGTCCTGAACTCGGTCACACCGATTTGCAATTCTCGGTCAGACCGAGAATCACTTGTGCAATGGTCTTAGCCGAATCGGTGGAACCGAGTTCTGCAACTCGGTGGGTCCGAGATGGTTTCGGCGGAAACCTAACTCTAAATTTTCAATTCACTTCTAAACTATGGAGTGTTTTGTTGGATAGAATAGTTTCAATCGTGGCAAGAATCATGATGAACACAATGTGCTAGGAATCGGACGGGGATAGCACTATGATCGAGTCCATACCCTAGCTTGGCGATGAACTCGCTACGGCGGCAACGGCGGGGGTGAATTCTGTTGACGGCGGTGGAGACCAGCGACTGGAGGCGGCTGGCAATGAGGAGGACGATCCGGAGACCCTGGAGGCAGAGCGAGCTATGCGCGGGCAAAGGGGTTTGGAGAAAGTTTCCAAATTTTTGCCCGTGAGTATATATAGCCCGACCATGTCGGTGTTACTGAGTGGAACAACTCAATGGCACCGAGATGCATAACTGTTGACAGTTACAACAACTTGGTGTGACCGAAAAGTTCAAATCGGTTGCACCGAGATTGAAAACCTAGATCGACTTAGTGATCTCGGTATGACCGAAATGGAAGAATCAGTCAGACCGAAACGCACAAAGAAGTTTTGGAAGTTTAAGTCGATGACGAATCAGGGACTCCGAGTGCTCCTCACACAGAGTGGTTCGAATCTGACTTGATCAAATTTTGTGATGCAGCATGAATAGAGTTTGAGAGAGAAGAGCATAGATAGCTAGAGAAGGTTCTTAGGCATTCTTGTCCATCCACTTGGCAAAAGAAAATGAAACCAATCAATCAAAACAACAAGTGGATGTCCTCGAATGAGTAAAATATGCAACCAACATGCTCACACAATAAAATGGCAAATGAAATATGTGACGAAGCATGCACAAAAAATTCTAGCATCTATCAAACAATTGGCAATGACTAGGTCATCTGTATATGAGTATATTGACTTAGGAGTCAAATGAGAACATTTGATCATAGGTCATACTCATCGTTTAAGCTCAAGTGGGGTTACCACTTTTACATAATGCATTGATGTGTTCACACCATTAGAGTTGCTTTGACTCAATTCTTAGAGTTAAGCTCCCCCTAGATGTGAGATCCCCCCTTAGAGGGATGAACTAACCTTGGGCTTTGTCGATGATGACTTCATGTAGGTGTTGAAGATGTGGATGCTCAATGTTGATGAAGATCATTTGGAGCAATCCTTTGGAGTGAGTTGCACTTTCAATACCTACACGGGTTAGTCCCACAAGGAACAAACAAGGAAATCCATAGACATAGAGTGATGCACACACAAGATGATGTCTATGAAAGCATTAGATTACCTTGTCCCTTGTCTTACCAACAAGAGGGTTTGTGACTCCCTGAACTAGTGCAAGATGTGGAAGTTTATTGCACTTGTTGTTGCCAAAATGATATGAATGAAATATGTTGGCGGAGTCACCCTCAAGAACTCTCTAGTTCTTCTTATTCAGGATCCACATCATCTTAATGGGAATCCTTGGAGTTGTAGTCGTTCTTGATGAAGTAGAACTTGTCGTAGTCTTGGGAACCCACTTGACCAAGGCCTTAGGAGCTTCTTCAAATGCATCAATCTCCTCTTGAAGCTTGTCCTTGCCTTTTTGCTTGTGGTCTTGTGGTGGAAGATCATCTTGAGCTTGTGTCCCCTTGAAGGAAGTAGGATCATACTTCTCTTGTTGAGGAACAAACTTTGTCTTGGGATATTGATCTTCTTCCCACTCAACTCCATTGGCATTGAACTTTCGTTCAAAACCAACACCTTGGTTCTTCCAGTGCCTTCCTTGCTTGCGTACAATTTTCTCAAATTGCTTACTCCCGGCAAGGCTCTAGCAAACACCTTTCTCTATAATTCCCTTCAATAAGCTATTTTCTTGCTCAAGTGTAACTTGGCTAACAGAATCATTAGTGGAATCAATAGAACTACTAGAAGCAACAACATTTGATTTAGCATGATTATTGTTACTACTAGAGGAAGAATCCTTCTTGTTTTTGTTAATGGACTTGACTTGAGGCATGTAAGTAGGTAAGAGTAAACGCTTGGCAATGTAAGAAGAACTTTTCTTACAAAAATCATCATTGATTGCCTTTAAGAACTCATGCTCTTGCTCAAGATTGAGCTTTTCAAAGCGTAACTTCTCATGAGTCCTTAAAAGTTCTCGATGATCTTCTAAGATAGTTTCATGAGCTAACTTAAGAGTGTTTAGTTCTTTAGTTAGAAGCTCAATCTTCTCCTTATCATTGTCATTTGTTTTATCTTGATTAGCATGATTAATTGACTTTTCATCATAGTATTCATCACTAGAGTTGTCAACAAGTAAATCATCATCACCTAGCAAGTCATCTTCATCACTAATGAAATCAACATACTCGGGGTGTGTTAACTTTGGGCCTTTATCCATGAAGCATCTTCCAATTCCTTCATTAGGTGAATCAAATATGTCATAGGAGTTGGTTGACACAAGTGCTAGACCGGCAACACCTTCATCTTGAGTATATTCGGAGTCGAAGTGATAGCTTCTCTCGAAGTGATTGTCAGAGTCGGAGCCGGACACCCATTCACCAACATGAGCTTGATGTCTTCATTTTGTGTAGCTCCTTAATGACTTGTCCCTCCTTTCCGAATCCTTGCTCCTCCAGGATGTTCTTCGTTCATAACGATCATCTCTACTCCTCCTCTCTCTTGGTGGTGATTTCTCTCTTCTACTTCTCCTCTTGGGTGATTCTTCTCTTCTTTTGTGGGGTGCCGTACACTCATTGGAATAGTGTCCGGGTCTGCCACAATTGTAGCAATTGCGCTCTCGACTAGAAGATCTTTTGTCATTGTAGGACCTTGACTTGGAGCTTCTCTCTTTGCTTCTACTCTTGTAGAATTTGTTGAAGTTCTTCACCATTAAGCTCAATTCTTCATTGAAGGTTTGTTTCTCACTTGATCATGTGGGAGCTTCACATGAGGCTTTGTAAGCACCACTTGACTTGTTGTGAAGTTCCTCCTTATCCTTGAGCGACATATCATGAGCAACAATTCTTCCAATGACTTCCGTTGGCTTGAGATCTTTGTAATTGGGCATCATTTGGATCAATGTGCACACGGTATCATATTTTCCGTCCAAAGCTCTTAGGATCTTCTTAATGATGAATTTGTCGGTCATCTCTTCACTTCCTAAGCCCGCAATCTCGTTTGTGATAAGAGCAAGCCTAGAGTACATTTCAGCGACACCTTCACCATCCTTCATTTTGAACTTGTCAAGCTGACTTTGGAGCACATCCAACTTGGATTCCTTGACGGAGTCGGTACCTTCATGCATAGCAATCAAAGTGTCCCAAATTTCCTTTGCATTCTCAAGATGGCTGATTATGTTGAATTCTTCGGGGCACAATCCATTGAAGAGGATATCATAAGCTTGAGCGTTGTATTGCAGCATCTTCAACTCTTCCGCACTAGCTTCACGGTTCGGTTCTCTCCCATCAAAGAATTCACCTTGCAAGCCAATACACACAATAGCCCAAACGGCGAGGTTATGTCCAAGAATATGCATTTTCATCTTATGCTTCCAACTAGCAAAATTAGTAGCATCAAAGTAAGGATCTCTACAGTGATAATTTCCCTCGCTAGACGCCATACTCTCCTAGGTTGTGAAACCAAGGCTATGACTACCAAAAGCTATGGAAATCAAAGCAAATGGAGACCAAAGCTCTAATACCCCTTGTAGGATCGAAAGTATGTCTAGAGGGGGGTGATTGGACTACTTGACCAAATAAAAGCTTATCCTTTTCCCAATTTTAGTCTTTGGTAGATTTTAGCTAATTTAGAACAAGTCAAGCAATCTTCGCACAATTCAAGCAAGCATGCAAAGAGTATATGAGCAGCGGAAAGTAAAGCATGCAACTTGCAAGAAATGTAAAGGGAAGTGGTTTGGAGAATTCAAACGCAATTGGAGACACGGATGTTTTTGTCGTGGTTTCGATAGGTGGTGCTATCGTACATCCACGTTGATGGAGACTTCAACCCACGAAGGGTAACGGTTGCGCGAGTCCACGGAGGGCTCCACCCACGAAGGGTCCACGAAAAAAGCAACCTTGTCTATCCCACCATGGCCGTCGCCCACGAAGGACTTGCCTCACTAGCGGTTGATCTTCACCAAGTAGGCTATCTCCTTGCCCTTACAAACTCCTTGGTTCAACTCCACAATCTTGTCGGAGGCTCCCAAGTGACACCTAGCCAATCTAGGAGACACCACTCTCCAAGAAGTAACAAATGGTGTGTTGATGATGAACTCCTTGCTCTTGTGCTTCAAATGATAGTCTCCCAACACTCAACTCTCTCTCACAGGATTTGGATTTGGTGGAAAGAAGATTTGAGTGGAAAGAAACTTGGGGAAGGCTAGAGATCAAGATTCATATGGTAGGAATGGAATATCTTGGCCTCAACACATGAGTAGGTGGTTCCTTCTCGTAAACAAAGCAAGTTGGAAGTGTAGGTTTGTTCGATGGCTCTCTCCACGAATGAAGAGGAGGTGGAGGGGTATATATAGCCTCCACACAAAATCTAACCGTTACACACAACTTGCCAAACTCGGTGGGACCGAATTGATAAACTCGGTCGGACCGATTCAGCAAATCTAGTGACCGTTAGGACTTTCAGTGGGACCGACATGCAACTCGGTAGGACCGATGTGGTTAGGGTTAGGGCATAACATAATCTCGGTGAGACCGATTACAAAAACTCGGTGAGACCGATTTTGGTAATAAGATAACCAGAGAGTTTGTCAGGTAAACTCGGTGGGACCGATTCACTCATTTCGGTGAGACCGAAATGTTACGAAAAGGAAACAGGGAGTTTACATTGCAATCTCGGTGGGACCGATCGCTCATCTCGGTGGTACCGAAACGTTACGAAGGGAAACAGAGAGATTACAACCCCATCTCGGTGAGACCAAGATCCCTATCGGTGAGACCGATTTGCCTAGGGTTTGTGGCAGTGGCTATGACATCTGAACTCGGTGGCGCCGGGCAGAAAGAATCGGTAGGGCCGAGTTTGACTTTTGGTTTAGGTCATATGTGGATATGAGAAAGTAGTTGAGGGTTTTGGAGCATATCACTAGGCACTGTAAAGCAAGAAACTCATTAAGCGACACCTCATCCCTCCTTGATAGTATTGGCTTTTCCTATAGACTCAATGTGATCTTGGATCACTAAAATATAAAATGTAGAGTCTTGAGCTTTTGAGCTTGAGCCAATCCTTTTATCCTTAGCATTTTGAGGGATCCACTTTTCTCATCCATGCCATGCCATCCATTGAGCTTTTCCTGAAATATTCATTTTAGAATGATGTTAGCTCAGTGAGCTATATGTTGTTAGGAATTACCAAAACCACCTAGCGATAGTTGCACTTTCATTATGTCGATTGTGTCTTGCTGTGCGGGGGCTTGTGGCGCAGCGACCTCGAGGTGGACATTCTCCTGACGACGGCAATCGCAGGGCCACTAGTGCGTTGAAGAGGTTGTCACCATAGTGGCCGTTGAGGGTGGTGGGCATCGGAAAGCCTGGGCGCGTCGGCTGGAGGCTTACATCAAATTCGTCCGCAAGCTTCTTGACGATGGTGAACTTGTCGAGGAAACCGACGAGGACCTCGTCGAACAAGGAGACAAAGCTGTCGTCCAAGCGGCCCCTCGCCCTGGCGGCCTCAAGCAATACTACCTGGAGACGTTCCTCGGTGCCGGGCCGCAGGCCGGCGTCGTGGACCATCTGGCACAGCCGGATGATGCTCGTGCTCATCGCCTCCATGGGTCTAGCGTAGCTTCTAGTCAACTGATCTTGCGATTCGAGTGATCACTCTTGCCCTTGGTTAGCGTGCGTAGGTGCGTAGGATTTCATTACTCCTCGGCCCTCTACTTTTTGTCTTTGGCTGTATGATAGGTGGGCCAGCCACCCCCTGGGCCCATGTGTCATTCACCCAAAGGCAGTTGTCGCAAGTCAATGAAGCTGCGTCCCCCTCCGTGCCGGTGTAGTATAGTCATCTCACCGGACCTCTAGTTGGGACCAAGCGATAGAAGTTTGATGTTTACTGGTTTATTGGTCCCCTTTGCATTTTGTGCCAAGTTTTGACCTTTGATCTAACTAATAAAATGTTAATGCATGTAAACAAAAATGTTGTGTAAGTCACCTTACGAAAACCAAATAATCCCAAAATACGTAGGCACGGTGCATTAACTCCCTCCTTGTTTCTTATTTCGTGACATATCAACCAATGAGAGATGTGGGCCGTGCATGCTTTCAATGACTTGAGACTACCAAACATGACGTGCAGTGTTTAGTTCATTGCATGTAATCCTATTAGTACTCTAGTTAGCAAAAAAACATTAAGTTCTCTCGCCGATAGGAATAAAACACCAGGTATTTATTTACAGAGGGAGTAGTACATTTTTTGTGACATGCATTACCAGATATTGCTAGTCAAATACTAAAATCCAGATGGACGTGGTAGTACTCCTAAATCCAGATGGTGGTGCTACTAGTACTACTAGTAGTAGTACTACCAATGTAATAGTAGGAGTACTAGCACTGTACTACCCGTTGGTCAAATTATTACATGCTGCTCCTCACAGTGAAGTGACAAGACCTCGCTACCGGAGATGACATCTGAGTATAGGCGCCGTGTTCGGCATACCATAGTCAGCCTCACCGTCTGCAGTCACTATCATCATGGCTGTAGAGCTAGCCTGCTTACAACTAGCCCTGTTCGACATAATTTCCCGTGCGTAGATGCTCGTGCATTGCACGGAACACCAAGATTTGGGGTGGACGGCTCCGGCAGCGGCCATCGCGCTAGATTTTTCCATGGCCTTCTACTCCTAGATGTGGTGGGGAGGAGATGAGGCTGATTGTGTGAGACAAGGAGTTGTTTGTAAATAGGGAACAAGTGCGGGCATCTTTTTGCAAAAATGGAGAAGCTTGGTTTGTATGCGTCATATCTAGATCCGACGGCTATTGGTGAAAGATGGGAGGCACAACATCGTCACCAACTCAGGACCTGTTTGATTCGCAGGATTTTGAAAACGCAGGAATAGGACATGGCAATATTACAAGTTTCAAACTGATATTACAAATGTTAGGAGTAATGCTGCACCTACGAAGAGGGAATTACTAGGAAGTTTACGTAAGAACTTTTGTTACTTTAGGTGGATGCAGCATTATCGTACAAACTAAAATCCACCGCCCTGACAAGTCACTAATGGGCAAATAAGTTTTTGAGTCTCTGGCCACTTGATGTTTCAAAAAAAAATCAACTTCTGCGGAAACTTTGTCATTTAGGCTTAGATGCTTGTGGTGATCAGCACGCCATTCATTGTTGCGCTAGAGAACGCCAAACCTCATTACCTTGAGCACACTTGCCTCCAGAACAAAGAACCTGGCCAATTTAATCTCAGATGTGCTGCCTCGGTAGTCGATCAAATCAATTTCTGTAAGATGGAGATCAAGACATTCGATGAGATTGTTATAGTGCAGCACATTTTTCACTTTCAGGTCTTTTTTTGTCTGCAAAAGAAGAGAACATATTAATTAGAGCAGCTGGCTGCATAAGATTGTCGTGTCATCAAGAGGTACCAATATCATTCGCTCATACGATAGGGTTTGCTGGCTAGTGATATTTTTTCAGTCTCTCTATCTCTCTCTCTCTCTCTCTCTCTCTCTTTACATTTCCTCTCATTTAACTAGGAGCACGTGAAGAGCTTGGGCATTTGTTGCCTTCCACTATGTGGTCGATGCCATATTTCGCAAAAGTATGCCACATAATACGCATCGATGTCAAATCAAAAGATTTTGGCACCGTTCTCGCGATGTGAGAGAGTTGGCACCACTGTGCACACAGACCCACATGCATAAACAAATCAATCAAACCAACTACACCAGCCTCTCACTCTCCCAAACAAGTGTTTTTATTGCCTCAGTCCTCTCTCTCTCTCCACGCAAAGGTGTTTTTCATTATGTGAGTTAATTTGGCACCGGAGCAAAGTAGGTGATCCAGATTGGGACACCAGGTGAGCAATGGAGGGTATCGATGCCAAATGCATCACAAGTGAATTTGGCACATGTTTTGGCCTACATAGCCCACTTTTTTAGTACTCCTCCGTCCCAAAATTCTTGTCTTAAATTATTCTAAATACAGATGTATCTAGTTACATTTTAGTGTTAGATACATCTGTATCTAAACAAATGTAAGACAAGAATTTTGGGACGGAGGGAATACTACCTCGTATTTAGTATAAAATTTTGACCATAGATTTACCTAAGAAAATGCCAATGCATGTCACTAAAAATTACACCATTTGAAATTATGTTCAAATATGAATCCAACAATATAATTCTTAGTGACATGCATTAACATTTTGTCGATTAAATCTATGGTCAAATTTTGATACTACAAAATTGGAAGAGTAAACCAGGACGGAGGTAGTACTTGCTCTTAGGGTAACCATAGAGTTACTAGAGTAGTCTAAGTTACTTTCCACTATAACTAGCCTAGGCTACTATAGTAGTACAGCACAAAAACGATGCAGGTGATCACGTGAGAAAAAACACTAAAAACATTTCTCTTGGTGCAGTGCGTAGATGCAGGTGTGAATACTACACTTGTCATCATAATTTGGGAAAATTACGAAAAAATTGAGCTACATTGTGATTACCGTTTACTTATAGGAAAGAAGTTTCACCTCGATGAGTAGCTTCTCCGTGCACGGAAAGCATGTAAGGAATCCAACAACTTGATCCAGATTGGGGCCGATAGATTTTAGTGCTAAGATCTTCACTGTGCGCATGGACTGGGTCAAGCTTGTGGGAATTATTTTCTGGAAGACGGTCGTAAATACATCAAGAAGAAATTTAAAAATGTGAATTTCAAGAAGACGGAGAAGAGGATGAGTGCTGTACCTGAACGATTACGGATCCAATAAATAGTTCGAAGAATTTGGCAGACGAGTACACCAACGCTGTCAATTTCGGCGCGTCAATGACCCTGATTTTTGTTGGACCTTCTAGATCCGATACAAGCAATCTCTCAAGGAAAAGCGCATTCTCAATGACCATAACGTGGAACAACTGGAGTGATCTCTTCCCAATTGATGTCTTGTTGCGGGGCTAGCAAGACACATAAATCCATCGGAGATTCGTCGAGGCGATGTGGAGGCTAATGAACCCGTGGATCTGCTCAAGACGAAGGTACTCGAGCACAGTACAGCTGCGGAGCAGGTGCTCCATAGCTTTCTTCGAGATGACAACGTCGAAGAGGTCGAGCTGCTTGAGTTGAGCGAGAAGGGCGGGCGCGGCATTAATCTGGGGAAGATAGCAGGAACTGAAGCTGGAGTGGCGCAGCGTTGGCGTGAGGCGGAGCGCGGACAGCGGCAGAGAGCGACATCGTCCAACTTCAAAGCTGATCTCCTCGAGCTGATCTAGGGCGGTGGATAAGAACCACTCGTCGAACTTGGGTTAGACCTTGCAGTTGGTACTGAACATGCGGATGTCAAGGCGTCTGGCTGGCCCAGGGTGCGACGAAAGGATCTTGGAGACTGTAGCCATGCGTTTGCAATCCCCATCGCAGAGGCAGCTGTCGACGGTGAGGTTGAGGGGGACGCAGCACCAGAGGGGGCGCCACCGCCGGGAGAGCAGGGCGGTCCGCACGGCAGATTTGGTGGGGAGGAGGCCGATGATGACGAGCAGCATGTTGTCGGGGAGGCTGCTGATGAAGTCCAGGCTCGCCGGATGCGGTTTTGGCTTGAGCCGCCTCCGCTTGTTGGCTGCCTCGCCGTCCATCTCAACCGGCGGCGACGCCGGTGTACACGTGTGCTGGTGTGTGTTTTGTGCCGGGTGTCGCGAAAAGTCGCCCTTACATGCATGTCGCCAAGCAGTGGTGAATTAGCGCGAGTGTGTCCTTCAAGGCAAGAAGTTTGTCCTCACGCGCCTCAATTTACTAGCGTGTGGGGTGCTACCCGAGTGGTTTCAACTTTGTTTACTTCACCGCGTGTCGATGGGCCTCTAGTTTACTTATTTTCACCCACCGCCACATGGGCCAAAGACACGAAGATCTGAACTCGAAATGACAAGGCAGCATGTGGGTTGGTTGACCGTCAACTAAACAATATACGGAGCTATACGGCTGACACGTTGAGTACAATCCGTCGGTATAGAGAGTTTGAGTGAGAGGGGAGGCCTGTGAGAGATAGCAGAGAGAGAGAGAGAGAGAGCTACTCCCTTCGTTCGATAATGTAGTTCCAACATTTTTTTAAGTCAAACTTTTGAAACTTTGACCAAGTTTATAAAGAAATTACTTATATCTACAATACCAAAGATAAATGATAGTATGAAGTAAGTACATGTTGTGATAAATCTAATGATCGTTCCAGATGTAAATGTTTTTCTCCACATATACCTGGTCAAACTTTTCTGAGGTTTGACTTTTCAAAACATCCATATGCTTATGGACATGACAGAGTCCCTAACTAGAGAGAGAGAGAGAGAGAGAGAGAGAGAGAGAGAGAGAGTGAAAAAAATGTGTGTGCATGTGTGAAAGAGACATGGACAACACATGATAAAAGTAGAGAAAAAGCATGTGTGTCTTATGCAAACATATCACACATGCATCTTCGACAACGGAGGCAAGGTGAGGAGATAGTGTGTGGTTGTTTGGAACCGAGAGAGCAACACCCCTTGCACGTGGCCAAGAGGGGTCTGACAAACAAGGGAGAGAGGTCGAGAGAGACATACGGAGAAAATGCAGACATGGGGAGGAGAGAGTGTATGTTTGTCATAGAGAGATCCCCTGGAGATCGTGATGGGACTACATGGGTGGGAGATCGAGTGACAAGGTGTGTGCGTGATAGAAGATGCCCCGAGAGATATCGAGATAGACGTATGGATGGAAGGAGACAATACGTGTGTTCCTGATGGCTAGTAAGAGATAATCATACTTAGGAGGGGGGGAGTGCTTGCGCCTATGATGGAGCGAGGGATTATGGTACTTAGGGGGGTGCGTGTTACATGGAGAGAGAGCAAGGGCGGAGACTGTTGGATGGCTCTATATGTATAGCGCAAGCGAGACATGTGTATGTGTGAACCAGGGAGATATAAGGCCAGTTTGGCTTGCGTCCTGAGCATCTTTTGCCTAGCCTGGGGTTGTGGCTGGATTTCATGCACGCTTGTTTGGTTGCTACCCTGTGAAAAAGAAAGCCCGCTGCTGGGTTCCTTTGCACTTTAATTAGCCCGGCTGAACTCCGTGACATCGCAAGTAGCCTGCCCAAAGTAATTAATTTCAATGCCGTGTCGCGTGCTCGGTCGTAGGCCACGAGGCTAATAAAAGAACATGGATGGATATTAGCATTAAATAATTGATGCATGGATTGATTGATGGGACGTTTATGCTTTGCCTGGCCTGGGCATGAACCAAACGCTTGACACCACACAAGCCTGCCTGCAGAAATATTTTACATCTCACGTCCACACCAGGCAGTACCGCCATCAAGGCATGAGGGTCAGGTCACGAACCAAAATGACCAATAAAGTTTGAGAGATTGAGGAGCCCCGATAAGGCTAAGTGGTGCGTCAGATAGCTGAGAGGGGGAAAGAGATATTCCATCCGCTTGATAATGCAGTGCATGTAAATTTTTTAGAAGTCAAACTTTGGAAACTTTGATCAGGTTTATGCAAATGTTATTTATATCTACAATACCAAAGATACATCATACAAAACAACATCTCATGGTGAATATAATGGTATATCTTTGCCGTACTAGATGTAATTCTTTTTCTCCACGTACATGGTCAAACTTTGTGATGTTTGAATTTTCAGTAAATCTATATGCTATGGACCGAGGAGAGTGCCTCAGTCGAGACAGATCAAGTGTGTGTGAAGGAGAATGAGTAAGTGTGCAAAAAGAGTATGTGTGTGAAAGAGAAAGTGACAACAACCGATAAAATAGAGAGAGAGTGTGTTTTTTCGTTTCTTATGCGAACATATCACGCATGCATCTTCGAGATGGAAAAGCGGGGCGAGGAGATACACGAAGATAGCTAGTGTGTGATTGTTTGCAACGGAGAGAGACACCCCTGTAGCACATGTCCAATAGAGGTCTGGCCAACAAGGAACAAAGGTCGAGAGGGACACATGGATGGCATGGACGCATGGGGAGGGAGAGAGGGTGTGTCGGTGTCAAAACCGGCGGATCTCGGGTAGGGGGGTCCCGAACTGTGCGTCTAGGCGGATGGTAACAGGAGACAAGGGACACGATGTTTTACCCAGGTTCGGGCCCTCTTGATGGAGGTAAAACCCTAAGTCCTGCTTGATTAATATTGATGATGTGTGTTACAAGAGTGGATCTACCACGAGATCAAAGAGGCTAAACCCTAGATGCTAGCCTATGGTATGATTGTTGTTCGTCCTATGGACTACGGCCGTCCGGTTTATATAGACACGGAGAGGGCTAGGGTTACACAAAGCCGGTTACAAAGGTAGGAGATCTACATATCCGTATCGCCAAGCTTGCCTTCCACGCCAAGGAAAGTCCCATCCGGACACGGGACGAAGTCTTCAATCTTGTATCTTCATAGTCTTGGAGTCCGGCCGATGATGATAGTTCGGCTATCCGGACACCCCCTAGTCTGGAACTTCCTCAGTAGCCCCCGAACCGGGCTTCAGCGACGACGAGTCCGACGCGTGTATTGTCTTCGGCGTTGCAAGGCGGGTTCTCCTTCAAACTTCATGTTCCCGTCGAATAGTGTCCGGCTTCCTTATAAAAGTTGCGCTCCTTGGCTTCTACGCCCAGTAATGGCCTTCTTCCACGTGTCGCATTTAATGCGAAAGGCTGGGGTATTTTTATATTTTACCCCTAGCCGTGCGAGCAACGAGCCACCTATAAGAGAGGCGAGGATCTAGATCCAGCTCACACCATCCTCCATCCGCAAGTTCTCATCGAGCGCCTCGACAAAAAATCCATTCCATCATGGATAGCCGACTTGGCTCCTCCTCTCGCGCTCCCAGCCCTAAGCCGGGAGATTGGGGAGATGCTCGATCCCACACAGCGAGCTAGTGGCACTCCAAACCGAGGATATCTTCCCCAGCTTTCATGGTTCCGGTTCGAGCCGGACTAGCCACCTACAAGGGTGGAAAGCAGGCGGAGAGCGTCCCCAACCCTTCCAAAGGGGAGCGGGTATGCTTCGTCCCCTATCTAATAAGGGGACTCGGACTTCCCATACATCGGTTTCTCCGAGGGCTCCTAGAGTTCTACGGACTCCAGCTTCACCACCTCACGCCCGCCTCCATTTTGCACATCGCGGGCTTCGTAGATTTTTGCGAGCTGTTCTTGGGCATCGAGCCCCATTTTGCGCTGTGGAAGAGACTGTTTTTTCTCGTACCCCGTTCTCATGAGGGGTCGATATATCAAGTGGGCGAGCGAAATATGGCGCATCGCGGGACGGATATCTATCCGGCACCCGAAGAAGGCGTCCAAGACTGGCCTTCGGATGGTTCTTCATGGAGGACGCCCCTCTGCGGATCCAGTTCGGATCGGCCTCCGGAGTTCAGCAATGCTCCCTTGAAGAAACGCTGAGATGGCGCCATGAGCCCTCAACGGGAAGATGATAGGAGCGTCCATTATCTAATGGGCCGGATTAGGTTACTGGCCCACTCCGGATTGACCATGATTGGAGTCATGGCCACGTGCATTAAGCGAGGGGTGCAGCCACTCCATTATAGGGGCCACCCTATGTGGGATTTCAACGGGGAAGAAGACGCCACCCGTCATGGCCGCAAAGGGCCAGGCTCGGCAGCCGATCTGGCAAAGATCCTGTCCGGCTTGTACAAGGGAGAGGAGGAGGACTTCCTTCGCACGAATCCGTTGAATGGATTCTCTATGAATAACCTTCGGAGCTGGGTAAGCGGATGTTCATCTACCCGATCCATACTTTTAAAGTCAAGTTTCTTACTCTATGAGTTTGACGTAGGAGTTGCGCCGGGACGTGGAGGGCATACGAAGCCTAACTCCACAGCCCGAGGATCCGGAACGATCCCTTGATCCGACCTCCGAAGAGGATCAGGACATAAAGGTGGAGCTGATTGACGGGGTATTCCACCAACGTAGCATGGACAATGCCCTAGTCGCCATTACGACTGACTACCACGGTTTGTCTCCGGCATCCCAGGTGACTACGACCGAGGTCTTGTCACCATCATTTGATCCGCGCTCAATTCTGACCATCCCATACTGATGGTGTATCGCAGGAGGTGCCTTTAAGGCGGGAAGCGAACTCAGCGGCGGCCCGACCAACAAGGGTCACCCAGCCCAGCGGCGGAAGAGGAGTGCGACGAATCGAAATGTCACCGCAACGTGCATGCGAGCACCGCTGTTTTTAAGGGAAGGATCCCGGGAGGTATATTAATGCTCATAACTTTTCCAGAAGAGCGCCGCCGGGCAAAGGTCTCGGAGAGGTTGCCAATCAAGCCTCCGCCAGCCATGCTCCAACTCATGGTCCGGGAGGGGAGGCGAATACAAGGCATGAGCCGGACGCTCCTCCGACGGAGGATGCCGACAGGTTGTCCGCCACCCAGTCTGAGGTGGAGAGTGCCATGAATCACAGGCGTCGCCGGACAGTTCTTCGTGGACGTGTTTCTCCCGGAGGCGTTAAATGCCTTTAATGCGGGAACGCAGCACCTCCGTGCCGCCAAGATGGGTTAACGAGCAGCCAAGCGGTATGTGAAAGACATACAGGTAAGTAATTTTAATAGTTATATATGCCAAGAGTAGCCCCGAGACTTAAAATAGTTGAAATAACTGATTTAAGGATCAATTATTATCTTGAGGATCTTACGGAGAAGAATACCCATCTGTCCCGGGAGCTCCAAGAGTGCAAGGCCCAACTTGAGGCCGCCTTGGCACGCCACAGGGGGAGCCACAGAGACCCCCACTGGTAAGACGTACTTTGAAAAGATAATTATTTAACAAAGTGCGGCATGAATCTGACAATAATATTGCAGAGGGCGCCGGACTACATCCGGACAAGCAATAGCTACTGCGTCAGCTAAAGGCTGGAGAGAGGGTGCTTAAGAAGGTGCAGCAGGAGAGAAACAAGCTCCAAGATGCCCACACCCAGCGAGGAGAAGAGCTGAAAGGTGTTCGGGCCCAGCTGTCTGGTTCCGTGAAGGAGAATCAGCGGCTTCGTCGCGGCATTTATAGTAAGTGCTTGAGCAAATTCCTTTGAAAAGAAGAATTCAGCGAGGTAGTCGATTTGACAGAAATATGTCTTTAGGTGTGCTCACAGGTCGCCCTGCGGAGGAAATGCCTGGGTCAACGGGTGACCAACTTCCCGAGCTGGTGCAATTGCTCGAACGTGTTCGGCAGGCGATGAGTGGCGTCGTTCATGCTTTATGGCCATCTGTCTCCCTGCCCGAGGGCCTTAGTGAGCTTGCTGAGAAGCTTCAGGGAGCACGGCGACGCCTACATTTGTGGAAGATATCGGCCTGCCGTCAGGGCGCCAGGGAGGCCTGGGCCATGGTGGAGACGCGTTACCCGAAGGCTGACCCAAACCACATGGCCGAGGTCGGACCTGTGGGGCCTGATGGCAAGGAGATCCCTGTGAGCTTGATGTACGGCCAAGTAGTACTGGCCGCGAAATATTCCCAACAGGAGTGTAAATTCGACAGCCTGTTAGATGGGATTGAGGAGTACAATCAGTCGGTTTGACGATGTAATTTGAAATGACATGTAAAATGCCTTCTAGCCAGATTGTAGATTGTTTGTCTTTGCGGACCGTTTCGCTTCAACCTCGGGACCCAACAGTCCGGAGTGTGTCCGAATACCCTTACGGTTATAAAAGAACCGGGGCATGCATGGAGACAAGGCGTCGGGGTCATAATTGCTTTATCAGACAAGTGCCCAACTAGTTATGTTATACTACATGGTTAGTAAGAAACATCTTCCAGGGAGAATAGTTCCGTTAAGGGTTCCTTTCTCGGGAGGCATGCCCTAAAGTGCAATGCCGGACCGCGAAAATAGCAGAAAAAAGCATCCGGGGCAGATAAATAAGTAAGTAATAAATCATCTTTCAAGTCACCGACCGAATATTCTCTTAAGAACGTTAGCTTTCGGCTTCACCCGGTCCGAGGTACACATCCGTCAATGACCCGGCAAGAGTAATCGTAGAGGTGCTCCCTTTACCTCCTAGACGAACAATCGAGAACGTAGGGGTAAGCACAGGAGCCAGGCAACCCAGCTTGGCCAAAACTTAAGTCATATCGATGCATACAATGGTGAATAAAAGGTACATGCGGAAGTATGACACATGTATTGGGCATGAAGCCCGTTAATAAGCTTCTGTTAAAGAAGCCCCCAGGTATAACGAGTGCCAGGAGCACATCAAGTTTGTGCGAACAAAGCGTAAATCAGCCTACAAAAGGTATTGAAAAAAGGTGGGAAGAAGGAGGGGGACAAGAGACAGTAAAAAATATAAAAATGTGGACGGGGGAGTGAGACGAACCCGGAGTCCGGCGTTAGGCGTAGAATCTTCGGAGACGGGCTGCGTTCCATGGGTTCGGCTCGAGTCGGTTTTCAGATGCGTTACATAGACGGTATGCTCCGCCGGTCAGGACTTGGTCGATTATGAAGGGACCTTCCCACTTGGGCTTGAGTTTGTCCTTTTTCTTGTCCGGCAGGCGTAGAACAAGTTCGCCAACATTGTAAGTTTTGGCCCGTACTTCTCTGCTTTGATATCTTCGAGCCTGTGTAACATCCCAAAATTCTAAATTTTGGAATGTTATAAACAAATAGATAGATTTGATTGATTGCTTGATTGATTGACTGAAAGTGAGTGAATTCGAAACTTTTGAAAGTTAGATGAGAGGGAATAAAATGACTTTCCCAAACTTTCATTTTTCTTTTATGATCTTCCGGAATTCAAATTCTTTTCATCACAAAACCCTGGAGAGAAGATGACATGACTTCTTCCATTTATTTAAATGACAAGGGGTGTTGAAAATATTTGAATTTCATTTGGAAAATATTTCCAATTCTGAAACTTTATGCAACTCAATGATTTTCACGAGCAAAGATAAAATGACTTCTTAAAATTATATGAAATATGAGTTGGGAGTTTCAAAGAATTAAATTCAAAGTTCTTTTGAATTTATTTTCAATTTGGAGTTATTGGAGTTTTATTCAAATTATTTTTCTCCAAAAATAAAATATATGGAAAATAGGGTAACATGATTCCCTACATCGAGAAAATTGGAGAGAAATTAATTTGAAATCATTTTGGTATTTTCAAAATGATTTTTATTGGATTTTATTAGAGCTGAAACACTCTTTGTTTTATTTGGATTTGTGTGTATATTATTTGAAGCTAAAAATAATGTTCATCTTGTAGGAAATATTTTTCTGCAAATTTTGATATATTATATGCCTATATAAAAGTTTTATTAATTTTGTTTTTATTTTGTTCTGTGAAATATTTAAAAAAGAAAATCCAGCGCCCCTTTGGGCTAAGGGCCCACTGCCTAACCGCCGCCTGCCCAACGCCCTCCCTCGCGTCGCGCCAGAGCCCGCCGCCACACCGCCGAGTCCGGCTCGGCTATGCGCCGCCGCCACCGTGCCCCTCCCCAAGGCAGGAGACCCTCCTATTTAACCCGTGAGCCCCCCCCTCTCTCCTCATCCGCCGCTTTGCCGCCACCCTTGAAGGCCGCCGCATCTGTCGCCGTCGCCGGAGCCCCTCGCCCGGCCCGCTCCGTTTCGCTGACAGGAGCCCCACGACGCCGTAATCTCCTCCTCGCTGCCTCCCAAACCACTCTGCCGCCTTCCCGTCGCCGGAGCCGCCAGCCAAGCCGCCGCCTCGCCCTTCATGGGAGACCGTCGTCATGGAATCCGTCGCTAACCGCCGCCATGGTTTTCAACAAAACGCCATGAGCTGCATGCAGACTCGGTTTATTTTTTAGGTTTTTAGTTGGTTTTAATTTTATTAGATCGGTTTTTCTTTTAGCCTAGTTATTTCGAGAACGTTACGCTAGTTAGGTCTTCACAATAACGGATTAGATTAGTTAAACGTTCGAGCGTAACGCTCGTTGCTTTAGTTTTTTTATTATTATTATAGTTTTCGGCCAGGGACCTATCTGTGATGCTTTCCTTCACAGATTAGTCCCTAATCTTCAAACGTTCATAACTTTTTACTCGTAAGTCAGAATCCAACGAAACCAACGCCCACTTCTTCGTTATGATCTCCTCTATCCAGTAATACAACTCAAACATGTTTTTGAAAGTTTTAAAATTTGAATTCAAATAGATTTGTATTTGAACTTCGTTTGATCATAACTTGAGTTTCGTAACTCCGATTTAGTTGATTCTTTTTGCAAATCGAAGCTCTTGACCTAAACTTTCTGATAAGGCCAAATACACATAGTTTTGGTACTGTTAGAAATTGTTTTATGCTGCAAGAGTTATTAGATTTGGTTTTGACGCTTCCTAATTGTTTCTTCGTTCTTTCCGATCTTTTGAGTGATTGCTTATGTGTGGTTACTATTGCTTGATTACGATAGATTGACCGGAGTGTGACGAGTAGATCTATCAAGAGTTTTGAGTGCGAATCATCTTCATCAACTTTGCAGGCAAGTAACACTTGATCATACTTTTCTACTACCCAGTTTTTATGCATTAGATCTAATCCTCGAACACTTGCATGATTAGGATCTAATTAAATTGTGGGATGGGAAGTAGATTGAGGTAGTACCTATTACTGCTTTACTTATGAAACACGGGAGTTACTTCTACGTTTGCTTATTATGCCATGCTATGCTAGTAGACGTGGATTGGGTGAGTGATATCCATGACAGATGTGAGATTGTTAATTTAATGGTTTATCTAAGGTGGCAACTTAAACACACATCCGGGTGGATTGAGGCACCTGGTTTCTATCGAGACTTGCCTGCTTTTTTCTTGAACCGCCACCCGTGCTCAAAGGGATCATAAGATTATTCAAACTAGAAACTTCCGTGTGCAGCCACAAGCCATTATGGGCTCTGGCATAGTTGACTAAGTTGTGCGAACTCTTACGGGTAGACTAGCGTATGTAGGGGAAAGTAGGTGTCTTGCGGTCTACCCACAAGTAAGGTGCTAAGCGCTTACGAAAGACCTGTCTCGATCATCCGTTTCTCAAACACCCTGTAGTACGAGAAACCAAACGGAGGCGATCGAGTCTTGTGGGGAAAAGTGCGCAAACCTCTGCAGAGTGTATAAACTAATCATGATTAGCCGTGTCCCGGTTATGGACAATTTTGAGTATCTAGTACCTGGATATCCTGTTGATCTCATCACGTTACTTAATATAATTTGTTGGGTTTAATGAGTACTTTTAATTGGGATTGAGGATGATGTCAACCATTCTCAATGTTTAACAACCACCGTGATAGTTAAATAAATTTATTCCTTTGGAGTAGGGAAAAATTGGCTTTTCGCAAAAACTGTAAACATAGAGCTTTCCACCAGCCATATATGCATGTAGTATAGGCTTATTCTTTCATTACTCTCTATGTGTTACATTGCCAGCATATTCCATGTGCTGACCCGTTTTCGGGCTGCAACTTTTCATGTTGCAGAATTTTCAAACGACGAGTAAGTGATACGTTAGGGTTACGATTTCCTATACTCAACTTTGCCGTTGGTGTTGATGGGAATCCACAACCTTGTTGCTTCCGCTATATTTTGGATTGAGGTAATAGTATTTACGCTGTTTATACATGTGATTTACCTCTGTTATAAATCCATAGAGTCGTGTGTGTCAAAGATTCCGATCCGGGGATGACACGAAGCACGAAGACTTGATCCATTCGGTCGGGTCGCTTCTGACTGCTGGCGATAAAATGCGAACGAGCCTTTGCCACGTCCGCTCCTCCTCTAAGGTGTCCAAACTGTCCTGCCAATCCAACTCGGCTTCTCTTTCTTCGTACATGCGCTTTACGAGGTGAGTCATGAATTATATCGCAGGCGTAACTGCCTTTGCGCCGTATACCATGAAAAATGGTGTGAATCCGTAGTTCGGTTTGGCGTGGGCCCGCAGCTTCCCTCAGTGAAAGTACGGAGTCAAGCTCCTCTACCCAAAGGCGTGTTAGATTCCTTGAGGGACTGCACTAGTCTGGGTTTGATGCCGCCCATGATTAGACCATTTGCTCGCTCGACTTGACCGTTAGTTTGGGGGTGATAGATCTGAGCGTAATCGAGCTTGATGCCCATGTTTTTGCACGAGTTTAACCTCGTCGGCCATGAAGTTCGTGTCGTTATCGGTGATGATGCTTTGTGGGGACGCCAAACGGTGTACTACCCCGGATATGAAGTCTATCACCGGTCCGGATTCTACCGTTTTAACCGGCTTGGCCTCAATCCATTTGGTGAATTTGTCCACCATGACCAATAAGTATTTGTGCTTGTGGGTTCCCCATTTAAGTGGTCCAACCATGTCAAGCCCCCTGCATCATGAACGGCCGTGTAATGGGTATAGTTTTGAGGCGGTGGGTGGCATGTGGCTCTGATTAGCAAAGAGGCGGCAATCGACGCATCGTTGGACTAAGTCCCGAGCATCTGCCGGGCTGCCGGCAAATAAAATCCTGTCTGGAAGGCCTTGCCTACAAGGGCCGGGCTGCAGCGTGGTGCTCACGAGTCCGGCGTGAATTTCAGCCAGGAGATTTCGCCCTTCCTCTTCGGAGATACACCTTTGAAGGACTCGGTTGTGCTTTTCTTATAAAGTTCTCCTCATGGACCTTGTAGGCTTTAGATCACGAACTATGCAGCGGGCCTCATTTTGGTCTTCGGTAAGTTCCTGCCGCATTAAGTAGGCTAGGAATGGTTCTGTCCACGGGCACCATTACGCCATCATTTCGTGAGTTTGAAGGTGTTATTTCATTGGGTGGGCCGCCGATTGTGTCGTAATGGTGCGAGTTAGGTGATGCGGTGGCTCCGGATTGTTATTTCTGGACTCCTCTTCCCATAATACGGATGGCTTGAAGAGCCGTTTCAGGAAGATGTTTGGAGGGACGGCGTCTCGTTTCGCGCCGACGCATGCTAACACGTCTGCTGCCTGGTTATTATCCCGGGCTACATGGTGGAATTCGAGTCCTTTGAACCGAGCTGACATTTTTAGGACGGCGTTGCGGTAAGCTGCCATTTTTGGATCTTTGGCGTCAAAGTCTCCATTTACTTGGGATATTGCGAGGTTTGAATCGCGCACCTCTAGGCGTTGAATGCCCATGGAGATTGCCATCCGGAGGCCATGTAGGAGGGCCTCAGATTCGGCTGCGTTGTTGGAGTCCATGTACATTATTTGAAGTACGATTGGATTGTGTCTCGATTGGGGACGCCAGACGACGCCACCCCAAGCCAGCCAACATTTTGGATCCGTCAAAATGCATGATCCAGATTGGAATCTGAAGTACTCTTTAGGGAGTTCGGCCGGTCCATTCGGCCATTTAAGTCAGCGGAACCTGCGACTTTATAGCTCGTCGTGGTTTTGTAGGTTATGTCAAATGGTAAGAGCTCGATAGCCCATTTTGCAATCCTGCCCGTTCGCGTCGCGATTGTTTATAATATCGTTGAGAGGTACTTCGGAGGCCACCGTTATTGAACAATCTTGAAAGTAGTGTCGCAGCTTCCGGATGCCATGAACACCGTGACACGCTATCTTACGATAATGTGGGTACAGGCTTTCCATGGAGTTAGAACACTTTCGTCACGTAGTACACTGGTTTTTGAAGACGGAATCTGTTCTTCCGCTTTCTCGTTCAACAACGAGTACCGCTACCGACAACTTGATGTGTTGCCGCGATATATAATAACATAGGTTCGCCCAGGTTGGGCGCGGCGAACCGGATTTGTTGCCGGTATGGCCTTTATTTCTTCGAGTCCGGTGTGGCAGCATCCGTCCATTCGAAATGTTCGGATGCCGGAGGAGGCGGTAGAGGGTAGAGCCTTTTCTCCCAAACGGGAGATGAAGCGACTTAAGGCCGCCACGCATCCGGTTAGTTTTTGTATCTGCTTGAGGTCTTTTGGAATATCCAATTGTGACAGAGCTCGGATTTTGACCGGTTTGCTTCAATTCCTCTATCGGATACGATGAAGCCCAAGAGCTTTCCGGCCGGTACGCCGAAGACGCATTTTTCCGGATTGAGCTTGATGTCATATGCTCGGAGGTTGCCGAATGTCACCCTCAAGTCTTCTACTAGAGTTCCCGCATGTTTGGTCTTGACGACCACATCGTCTACGTATGCCTCTACTGTTTTGCCTATCTGGGTAGCCAGACATGTTTGAATCATGCGCTGATATGTTGCGCCGGTGTTTTTGAGTCCGAAGGGCATTGTGTTGAAGCAGAATGGCCCATATGGAGTAATGAATGCCATTGCGGCCTGATCTTTCTCCGCCATCTTGATTTGATGGTATCCGGAGTATGCGTCGAGGAAGCACAATGAATCGTGCCTCGCGGTAGCATCGATGATTTGGTCGATGCGAGGGAGGGGGAAAGGGTCCTTTGGACAGACCTTGTTAAGGTCTTTAAAATCGACGCCTTGAGGCGCCAGGATTTGTCCTTTTTGGTACCATTACTAGATTGGCTAGCCAGTCCGGATGTTTTATATCTACGATGAATCCGGCTTCTAAGAGTTTGGCTAGCTCCTCTCCCATTGCTGTCTTTTGGGTTCGGAAAATCGCCAAGAGTTTGTTTGATAGCTTGAATCCTTTTAGGATATTTAGGCTGTGCTCTGCCCGACTGCGTGGGATTCTGGCATGTCTGAAGGGTGCCAGGCAAAATGTCCCAATTTTTCCGAAGGAATTCTTGTAGTGCGGCTTCGACATCAGGACTTAATTGTGCCCCAATGGAGGCCGTCTTTGTGGGGTCCGTTGGATGGACTTGAAATTTGGCTATTTAAATCTGCTGGTTTAAAGAGGTGGACTTGGACCTCTTATCGAGTATCACATCGTCCCTATCCACCGTGGAGCGCAGCGTAGTTAGTTCCTCTGCCGCTAGGGCTTTGGACAATGCCTCTAGGGCGGTCTGGCTGTCTTATTTTCAGTGGAGTGTCAGATCTCGGATCACTTTGGTGAGAGTGATTATCCCATTGGGTCCGGGCATTTTAGCTTCATGTACCCGTAGTGGGGTATAGCTTGGAAGATTGTGAATGCCTCTCTCCCTAACAAAGCGTGATATCCGCTGCCGAATGGGGCCACTTGGAACGTGACCTCCTCGGACCTGTAATTGTCCGGTGAGCCGAACACTACATCTAGTGTGATTTTTCCCGTGCAGCGTACTTCTCGACTAGGGATTATCCCTCTGAAGGTTGTGCTTTGCTTCGCTCAATGCGGCTCCAGTCAATTTCCATTTTTGAAGAGTTTCCTCATAGATGAGGTTTAATCATTGCCGCCATCCATGACTACCTTAGTAAGACGGAAACCGTCCACTATCGGACCGAGGACCAATGCGGCCGGTGCTCTAGCTGTTCGGAATTTAGGTTAAATGGCTGGCGTTGAAGGTGATAGCCGTGTCGCTCCATGGATTTGTTGTTGCTACTTGGTAGACTTCGGCGAGGCTGCGGATTGTTCGCTTCCGCATGTTATTTGATGCGAAATTCTCAAGACTATTAATACCCGTCTTTGATGCTTTGCTGGGTTGGTTGCCCGAGGCTAAAAAGCCTACGCCACTTTTGGCCACCTGCCGTAGTATCCAACACGCCAAGGCTGTGTGTTGGAGTGGCGCCCTCCGTACTGTGGATTTTGCAGGGTCCATTGAGCCAACCCGCCAGTACGGTTCCGTACCCTTTAGGGGGTTTTGGTTTTTTGGTATTTAACCCGGGTGCTTGATAACGATGCACCCTTTTGTTTCGGACTAGGGATGTATTTGGGGCCGGATTATCCCAAAATTTACTTTCGGTTTTCCAGGCGCTCTCCATCGCACAGTAATTTTGTACTATGGTCAACAAGTCAGTAAAGCGTGTAATTTCGTGATGACTTATGGCGCTTAGGATTACCTTGTCCGTGCAATTATTGCAGAAAATTGGGATTGCGTCCTCCTCTCGGCAGTCCTTTATCCTATTCATAACCAGGAGGAATCTGGCCCAGTAATGATGTACTGTTTCAGCGGGCTCTTGCGAATTCGAGAGATCGCTAATGTTTGGGTGGGCGGGTGGGACTAGATCCGGAACCCGCCCAATTTAGGACTCAAGGGCCAAGAAGTTTCCGAACTTGGAAGTTTGGATTTTGAGTGTTATCCATTGAGTCCAACCCGCCTACCGACTTTAAGTTCGTGGCTTGATCGACATCCGTCCCTCTGCGGGAATCCGGCATGGAGGGATCGGGAATCAGACGTAACTAGTCCTTAAGATACAATAAGACTCGTCGCATTGCTGCTCTATCACAGCAACATGATGGGTAGCCTGGGGAGAGTTGATCTCTCTCAGATCGGTTTTAGGCCCGATCCGGCCGTAGTCTGTGGCGACTCCCAGGGCGGCGATGCGATCCAAGAGCTCGTTTATGGAGGAGAGCTCGATCGGATCTAACTGTTCAGAAAGTTCCAAACTAACCTGGAGATTGGTTTTGATGACTCGAGAGGTCATCGTCGGTGGCGGATCTGGCCGGTCATAAGAAAACCACCTAGTCAAGAAGAGTCGCCAGCGCCAAGGCTCCTTTGGTGATAGTATCGTCTTTAAAAGGCGAGATGAGGCATCCTACCGATGGCGACGCATACGCAGGAACTCTCAATGAAAGCACCAATGTCGGTGTCAAAACCGGCGGATCTCGGGTAGGGGGTCCCGAACTGTGCGTCTAGGCGGATGGTAACAGGAGACAAGGGACATGATGTCTTACCCAGGTTCGGGCCCTCTTGATGGAGGTAAAACCCTACGTCCTGCTTGATTAATATTGATGATGTGTGTTAGAAGAGTGGATCTACCACGAGATCAAAGAGGCTAAACCCTAGATGCTAGCCTATGGTACAATTGTTGTTCGTCCTATGGACTACGGCCGTCCGGTTTATATAGACACCGGAGAGGGCTAGGGTTACACAAAGTCGGTTACAAAGGTAGGAGATCTACATATCTGTATCGCCAAGCTTGCCTTCCACGCCAAGGAAAGTCCCATCCGGACACGGGACGAAGTCTTCAATCTTGTATCTTCATAGTCTTGGAGTCCGGCCGATGATGATAGTTCAGCTATCCGGACACCCCCTAGTCCGGAACTCCCTCAGGGTGTGTTTGTGATAGAGAGATCCCGTCGAGATTGTGAGGGGACTATATGGGTGGGAGATTGAGGGAGTGCGTGCGCGATAGAAAGATGCCCCGAGAGAAATCGAGATAGACCATGCACATGTTTGTGATGGAGACTAAGATTAGCTAGTCATATACATATAGGGGACTGCGTGTGCCTACAATTGAGTGAGAGACCATCATACTTGGCTAGCTGGGCATGAGATTGTGTGTGTGCGTGTGTGAGATGGAGAGAGAGCAGGGGGAGATAGAGTTTTACATGGGCTATCGAAAAGTAGTAAGATATGCATGTGTATGTGTGACCTGTGGATGGAGAGTTTGGGAGAGGGGGGAAGAGCTCCGAGGCGACATAGTGGTGCGTGAGAGAGTTACGGGCAAAGAGCCAAGGAATTTGTGTGCGTCTGATGAGTGCACCCAAGATATGTAGCTTGGACTAGCTAGAGTATCATACATAGTAAAAGTAGAGAGACCTATAGATGGTGTATATATGCATGCGAACTAGAAAGACCCCCCACACACACACAAAGAGAGAGAGAGAGAGAGAGAGAGAGAGAGAGAGAGAGATGGAGAGAAAGGGAGAGGGACCAACAAGGTTTTTGTGTCGGATGTGTGCGACAGAATTGAAGATTGTCGGTGAGAGAGAGAGAGAGAGAGAGAGAGAGAACATGAGTTCGGGAGAGGGGGAGGTCGCATTTTATGCATCAAAGACTGATATAAACCATGTTTCGATATAAACTTGCATTCAAATATTTAAATTGGAGAACATGTTGTCTGCAATCCACACATGAACGGATATATGCGTATATCAAAAAAGTTCATTAATTTGACTTTCAACATGTTCATGGAGTACTATAATACTGTACAACATGCTACTCGATTGAGGTGTTCAATTTTGGATTTAGTTCACTATTTTGACCCGAGCAGGCTATTTCATTGAATCGAGTTATTTCATTTTGGGTTTGATTCTCGTTTTGAGTGGGTCAACTATTTGTCATATAGTAAATCGCTAGCAACGAGCATGTAAAAACACATTACTCCCGAGCATCATCTCTCCATCTAAAAAAGAAGTGGCAAGCTAATATTTCAAAATTTGATCCGAATCGACTTGGTAAGGTAGACGTGGATGCTCGTTCTCCCAAAATTTGAACGAACCGTTAAACATCCTCTCTGCCGATGGAATTCGCCCAAGCAAATAAATGGGAGACGCGAAATTACCGTCCTATGTGGGACACGCATCAATTGGCCCGTTGTACATCGAGGGTAGGTTAAATAACTTCATCCAAGCGCATATACCTTGGCGAAATGACATGTGCCGAATAATTCATAAACCATGGTCGGCAAAACATGCTCTCCTCGCTTGAAATAGCTCGCGCCCACTATTTCAAAACACGCTCTCCTCGCCTGAAATCGCCTTGGCCCACTATAGTTCAAAACACACCCTCCTCGCTCAAATCGCTCCACCCACTATTTGGGGAGAAGCAAAATTACTCTACTATCCCCGACCCTCAGTACACAGACCCAAGCCGAGAAGCCTATAGGCAAGGGTAGAACTGTAACTCCCCCTCACATTTCAGACAAATGCGTCCGTAAGACATGGCTCCACTCCCCTCCCAATTCCCCCCCCCCCCCGCCCGCCCCCATTCATGAAGGAAATATGCCCTAGAGGCAATAATAAAGTTATTATTTATTTCCTTATATCATGATAAATGTTTATTATTCATGCTAGAATTGTATTAACCGGAAACATAATACATGTGTGAATACATAGACAAACAGATAGTCACTAGTAAGCCTCTACTAGACTAGCTCATTAATCAAAGATGGTTATGTTTCCTAACCATAGACATGTGTTGTCATTTGATTAATGGGATCACCTCATTAGAAGAATGATGTGATTGACATGACCCATTCCGTTAGCTTAGCACTTGATCGTTTAGTATATTGCTATTGCTTTCTTCATGACTTATACATGTTCCTATAACTATGAGATTATGCAACTCCCGTTTACGGAGGAACACTTTGGTACTACCAAACGTCACAACGAATCGGGTGATTATAAAGGAGTACTACAGGTGTCTCCAAAGGTACTTGTTGGGTTGGCGTATTTCGAGATTAGGTTTTGTCACTCCGATTGTCGGAGAGGTATCTCTGGGCCTTCTCGGTAATACACATCACATAAGACTTGCAAGCATTACAACTAATGAGTTAGTTGTGAGATGATGTATTACGGAACGAGTAAAGAGACTTACGATGCGAGATTGAACTAGGTATTGGATACCGACGATCGAATCTCGGGTAAGTAACATACCGATGACGAAGGGAACAACGTATGTTGTTATGCGGTCTGACCGATAAAGATCTTCGTAGAAAATGTAGGAACCAATATGGGCATCCAGGTCCCGCTATTGGTTATTGACGGAAATATGTCTCGGTCATGTCTACATTATTCTCGAACCGTAGGGTCCGCACGCTTAAGGTTTCGATGGCGGTTATATTATGAGTTTATGTATTTTGATGTACGAAGGTTGTTCGAGTCCCGGATATGATCACGGACATGACGAGGAGTCTCGAAATGGTCAAGACACAAAGATTAATATATTGGACGGATATATTTGGACAACGGATTGGTTCAGGAGAAGTTTGGAGCTCCGGGAGGTTACCGGATCCCCACTGGTGGTATATGGGCATTATTGGTCACATGTAGGAGGAAGGGAGAAGGAACAAGGGAGGCGCGCCCCAAGCCCAATCCGAATTGGTGGGAGGCGGCCCCCTTTCCTCTCCTTCCCCTCTTCCTATTCCTACTACTAGTACTACTTCCTAATACTAGTACTCCTTCCTTCCTCCAAACAAGATAAGGAAAGGAGAGGGAAACCTACTTGGAGTAGGTTTCCCCTCCTATGGTGCGCCCCTTGAGGCCGGCCACCTCCTCCCTCCCTCCTTTATATCACGGGGAGGGGCACCCTAGGACACACAAGTTGATCCTTGAGATCGTGCCTTGGCAGTGTGCGGTGCCCCCTCCACCATATTCCACCTCGGTCATATCGTGGCGGTGCTTAGGCGAAGCCTGCGCCGGTGAAACATCAAGATCGCCACCACGCCCGTCGTCTTGTGGAACTCCCTCTCCCGGAGCTTTGCTGGATCGGAGCCCGAGGCGTCATCGAGCTGAACGTGTGCCAAGAACTTCGAGGCGCCGGAGTAACGGCGCTGGGATCGGCTGGATCGCGAGGAGAACGTCGACTACTTCCTCTACGCCGTGATCGACTCGGAGGTGCCGGAGTAACGGCGCTTGGGATCGGCAGAGGTCGCGAGGAGAACGTACGACTACTTCCTCTACGTTGTGATCGCTTCCGCTTTGGTCTACGAGGGTACGTAGACAACACTCTCCCCTCTCGTTGCTATGCCATCACCATGGTCCTGTGTGTGCGTAGGAAATTTTTTTGAAATTGCTACGTTCCCCAACAGTGGCATCCGAGCCAGGTTTTATGCGTTGATGTCATATGCACGAGTAGAACACAAGTGAGTTGTGGGCGATACAAGTCATACTGCCTACCAGCATGTCATACTTTGGTTCAGCGGTATTGTGAGATGAAGGCGGCCGGACCGACATTACGCCAGACGCTTACGCGAGACTGGTTTCACCGTTACGAGCACTCGTGCTTAAAGGTGGCTGGCGGGTGTCTGTCTCTCTCACTTTAGTTGAACCGAGTGTGGCTACGCCCGGTCCTTGAGAAGGTTAAAACGGAGTCTATTTGACGAAGTATCGTTGTGGTTTTGATGCGTAGGTAAGATCGGTTCTTGCTCAGCCCATAGCAGCCACGTAAAACTTGCAACAACAAAGTAGAGGACGTCTAACTTGTTTTTGCAGGGCATGTTGTGATGTGATATGGTCAAGGCGTGATGCTATATTTTATTGTATGAGATGATCATGTTTTGTAACCGAGTTATCGGCAATCGGCAGGAGCCATATGGTTGTCGCTTTATTGTATGAAATGCAACGCTCTGTAATTGCTTTTACTTTATCACTAAGCGGTAGCGATAGTCGTAGAAGCAATAGATGGCGAAACGACAACGATGCTACGATGGAGATCAAGGTGTCGCTACCGGTGACGATGGTGATCACGACGGTGCTTCGGAGATGGAGATCACAAGCACAAGATGATGATGGCCATATCATATCACTTATATTGATTGCATGTGATGTTTATCCTTTATGCATCTTATCTTGCTTTGATTGACGGTAGCATTATAAGATGATCTCTCACTAAAATTATCAAGAAGTGTTCTCTCGAGTATGCACCGTTGCCAAAGTTCGTAGTACCCAGACACCACGTGATGATCGGGTGTGATAAGTTCTACGTCCATCTACAACGGGTGCAAAACAGTTGCACACGCGAAATACTCAGGTTAAACTTGACGAGCCTAGCATATAACAGATATGGCCTCGGAACACGGAGACCGAAAAGGTCGAAAGCGTGAATCATATAGTAGATATGATCAACATAAGATGTTCACCATTGAAAACTACTCCATCTCACGTGATGATCGGTTATGGTTTAGTTGATTTGGGTCACGTGATCACTTAGATGACTAGAGAGATGTCTGTCTAAGTGGGAGTTCTTTAGTAATATGATTAATTAAAAAACTTAAATTTATCATGAACTTAGTACCTGATAGTATTTTGCCTGTCTGTGTTTACTGTAGATAGATGGCTCGTGTTGTTGTTCCGTTGAATTTTAATGCGTTCCTTGAGAAAGCAAAGTTGAAAGATGATGGTAGCAATTACACGGACTGGGTCCGTAACTTGAGGATTATCCTCATTGCTGCACAGAAGAATTATGCCCTTGATGCACCGCTAGGTGCCAGCCTTCGCCAGAGAGCAACGCCAGAAGTTGTGAACGTCACGGCGAGCAAAGTCGATGACTACTCTATAGTTCAGTGTGCCATGCTTTACGGCTTAGAACCGGGTCTTCAACGACGTTTTGAACGTCATGGAGCATATGAGATGTTCCAAGAGTTGAAGTTAATATTTCAAGCAAATGCCCGGATTGAGAGATATGAAGTCTCCAATAAGTTCTATAGCTGCAAGATGGAGGAGAACAGTTACAAGGAGCACATACTCAAAATGTCCGGGTATAATAATCACTTAATTCAGCTGGGAGTTAATCTTCCGGATGATAGTGTCATTGATGAAATTCTCCAATCATCGCCACCAAGCTACAAGAGCTTCGTGATGAACTATAATATGCAAGGGATGACTAAGACAATTCTGAGCTCTTCGCAATGCTAAAAGTCATGGAGGTAGAAATCAAGAAAGAGCATCAAGTGTTGATGGTCAACAAGACCACTGGTTTCAAGAAAAGGGCCAAAGGGAAGAAGAAGGGCAACTTCAAAAGAACAAAGCAAGAAAGTTCCTGCTCAAGAGAAGAAACCCAAGTCTGGACCTAAGCCTGAAACTGAGTGTTTTTACTGCAAGCAGACTGGACACTGGAAGCGGAACTGCCCCAAGTATTTGGCGGATAAGAAGGATGGCAAGGTGAACAAAGGGACTACGGAATAGACGAGCACTGGCAAAGGACGAGGTGACGATGCGCGTGGGAAACGGTTCCAAGGTCAATGTGATCGCGGTCGGCACGCTACCTCTACATCTACCTTCGGGATTAATTTTAGACCTAAATAATTGTTATTTGGTGCCAGCGTTGAGCATGAACATTATATCTGGATCTTGTTTAATGCGAGACGGTTATTCATTTAAATCAGAGAATAATGGTTGTTCTATTTATATGAGTAATATCTTTTATGGTCACGCACCCTTGAAGAATGGTCTATTTTATTGAATCTCGATAGTAGTAATACACATATTCATAATGTTGAAACCAAAAGATGCAGAGTTGATAATGATAATGCAACTTATTTGTGGCAATCGCCGTTTAGGTCATATCGGTGTAAAACGCATGAAGAAACTCCATCTTGATGGGCTTCGGAATCACTTGATTATGAATCACTTGGTATTTATGTAACCGTGCCTCATGGGCAAGATGACCAAAACGCCGTTCTCCGGAACTATGGAGCGAGCAACTAATTTGTTGGAAATCATACATACCGATGTTTGTGGTCCAATGAATATTGAGGCGCTTGGCGGTATCAAGTTATTTTCTCACCTTCACAGATGATTTGAGCAGATATGGGTATATCTACTTAATGAAACACAAATCTGAAACATTTGAAAAGTTCAAAGAATTTCAGAGTGAAGTGGAAAATCATCGTAACAAGAAAATAAAGTTTCTACGATCTGATCGTGGAGGAGAATATTTGAGTTACTAGTTTGGTTTACATTTAAAACAATGTGGAATAGTTTCGCAACTCACGCCACGGAACACCACAGAGAAATGGTGTGTCCGAACGTCAGAATCGTATTTCTTTACTTGATATGGTGCGATCTATGATGTCTCTTATCGATTTACCACTATCGCTTTTGGGGATATGCTTTAGAGACGGCCGCATTCACGTTAAATAGGGCACCATCTAAATCTGTTGAGACGACACCGTATGAACTATGGTTTGGCAAGAAACCAAAGTTGTCGTTTCTTAAAATTTGGGGCTGCGATGCTTATGTGAAGAAACTTCAACCAGATAAGCTCGAACCCAAATCGGAAAAATGTGTCTTCATAGGATACCCAAAGGAGACTGTTGGGTACACCTTCTATCACAGATCTGAAGGCAAGATTTTCGTTGCTAAATTCGGATCCTTTCTAGAGAAGGAGTTTCTCTCGAAAGAAGTGAGTGGGAGGAAAGTAGAACTTGATGAGATAATCAGATCTGCTCCCTTATTGGAAAGTAGTTCATCACAAGAAATGGTTCTCGTGACAACTACACCAATTAGTGAGGAAACTAATGATGTTGATCATGAAACTTCAAATCAAGTTGCTACTGAACTCAGAGGGTCAAGCAGAATAAAATACGCACCCGAGTGGTACGGTAATCCTATTCGGAAGTCATGTTACTTGACCATGGCGAACCTACAAACTATGAAGAAGCGATGGTGAGCCCAGATTCGCAAAATGGCTGGAAGCCATGAAATCTGAGATGGGATCCATGTATGAGAACAAAGTATGGACTTTGATTGACTTGCCCGATGATCGGCAAGCCATTGAGAATAAATGGATCTTTAAGAAGAAGACTGATGCCGATGGTAATGTAACTGTCTATAAAGCTCGACTTGTTGCAAAAGGTTTTCGACAAGTTCAAGGGGTTGACTACGATGAGACTTTCTCACCCGTAGCGATGCTTAAGTCTGTCCGAATCATGTTAGCAATTGCCGCATTTTATGATTATTGAATTTGGCAAATGGATGTAAAAACTGCATTCTTGAATGGATTTCTAGAAGAAGAGTTGTATATGATGCAACCAGAAGGTTTTGTTGATCCAAAGGTCGCTAACAAAGTGTGCAAGCTCCAGCGATCAATTTATGGTCTGGTGCAAGCCTCTCGGAGTTGGAATAAACGCTTTGATAGTGTGATCAAAGCATATGGTTTTATCTGAGACTTTTGGAGAAGCTTTGTATTTACAAGAAAGTGAGTGGGAGCTCAGTAGCATTTACGATATTATATGTGGACGACATATTATTGATTGGAAATGATATAGAATTTCTGGATAGCATAAAAGGATACTTGAACAAAAGTTTTTCAATGAAAGACCTCGGTGAAGCTTACATATATTGGGCATCAAGATCTATAGAGATAGATCAAGACGCTTAATTGGACTTTCACAAAGCACATACCTTGATAAAGTTTTGAAGAAGTTCAAAATGGATCGTGCAAAGAAAGGTTTTTTACTTGTATTACAAGGTGTAAAATTGAGTCGGACTCAATGCCCGACCACACGCAGAAGATAGAGAGAAAATGAAAGATGTTCCCTATGCTTCAGCCATAGGCTCTATCATGTATGCAATGTTGTGTACCAGACACTGACGTATGCTTAGCTGTAAGCTTGGCAGGAAGGTACCAAAGTAATCCAGAGTGGATCATCGGACAGCGGTCAAGAACATCCTGAAATACACGAAAAGGACTAAGGATATGTTTCTCGTATATGGAGGTGACAAAGAGCTTGTCTTAAATGGTTACGTGGATGCTAGCTTTGACACTGATCCGGACGATTCTACATCGCATACCGTATACGTGTTTTTGTTAAACTGTGGAGCTGTCTGTTGGTGCAGTTCTAAACAAAGCGCCGTGGCGGGATCTACATGTGAAGCGGAGTACATAGCTGCTTCGAAGCAGCAAATGAAGGAGTGCGGATGAAAGAGTTCATTTCCGATCTAGGTGTTATACCTAGTGCATCGGGACCAATGAAGATCTTCTGTGACAATACTTGGTGCAATTGCCTTGGCAAAGGAATCCAGATTTCACAAGAGGACCAAGCATATCAAGAGACGCTTCAATTCCATTCGGGACCAAGTCCAAGTGGGAGACATAGAGATTTGCAAAATACATACGGATCTGAATGTTGCAGACCCTTTGACTAAGCCTCTTCCACGAGCAAAACATGATCAGCACCAAGACTCCATGGGTGTTAGAATCATTACTGTGTAATCTAGATTATTGACTCTATTGCAAGTGGGAGACTGAAGGAAATATGCCCTAGAGGCAATAATAAAGTTATTATTTATTTCCTTATATCATGATAAATGTTTATTATTCATGCTAGAATTGTATTAACCGGAAACATAATACATGTGTGAATACATAGACAAACAGATAGTCACTAGTAAGCCTCTACTAGACTAGCTCATTAATCAAAGATGGTTATGTTTCCTAACCATAGACATGTGTTGTCATTTGATTAATGGGATCACCTCATTAGAAGAATGATGTGATTGACATGACCCATTCCGTTAGCTTAGCACTTGATCGCTTAGTATATTGCTATTGCTTTCTTCATGACTTATACATGTTCCTATAACTATGAGATTATGCAACTCCCGTTTACTGGAGGAACACTTTGGGTACTACCAAACGTCACAACGAATCGGGTGATTATAAAGGAGTACTACAGGTGTCTCCAAAGGTACTTGTTGGGTTGGCGTATTTCGAGATTAGGTTTTGTCACTCCGATTGTCGGAGAGGTATCTCTGGGCCTTCTCGGTAATACACATCACATAAGCCTTGCAAGCATTACAACTAATGAGTTAGTTGTGAGATGATGTATTACGGAACGAGTAAAGAGACTTACCAAGAATTGAGATTGAACTAGGTATTGGATACCGACGATCGAATCTCGGGTAAGTAACATACCGATGACGAAGGGAACAACGTATGTTGTTATGCGGTTCCGACCGATAAAGATCTTCGTAGAAAATGTAGGAACCAATATGGGCATCCAGGTGTCCCGCTATTGGTTATTGACCGGAAATATGTCTCGGTCATGTCTACATTATTCTCGAACCATAGGTCCGCACGCTTAAGGTTTCGATGACATGTTATATTATGAGTTTATGTATTTTGATGTACCAAGGTTGTTCGAGTCCCGGATATGATCACGGACATGACGAGGAGTCTCGAAATGGTCGAGACACAAAGATTAATATATTGGACGGATATATTTGGACACCGGAAAGGTTCCGGAGAAGTTTGGAGCTCCGGAGGTTACCGAACCTCCCGGAGGTATATGGGCCTTATTGGGCCCATGTAGGAGGAAGGGAGAAGGAACAAGGGAGGGGGCGCGCCCAAGCCCAATCCGACTGGGGAGGGGGGCCGCCCCCTTTCCTTTCTCCTTCCCCTCTTCCTATTCCTACTACTAGTACTACTTCCTAATACTAGTACTCCTTCCTTCCCCTCCAAACAAGATAAGGAAAGGAGAGGGAAACCTACTTGGAGTAGGTTTCCTCCCTATGGTGCGCCCCCTTGAGGCCGGCCACCTCCTCCCTCCCTCCTTTATATACGGGAGGGGGGCACCCTAGGACACACAAGTTGATCCTTGAGATCGTGCCTTAGCCGTGCACGGTGCCCCTCCACCATATTCCACCTCGGTCATATCAGAAGCGGTGCTTAGGCGAAGCCTGCGCCGGTGAAACATCAAGATCGCCACCACGCCGTCAGGCCGTCGATTTGTGGAACTCCCTCTCCCGGAGCTTTGCCGGATCGGAGCCGAGGAGCGTCATCGAGCTGAACGCGTGTGCCAAGAACTCGAGGCGCCGGAGTAACGGGCGCTTGGGATCGGCTGGATCGCGAGGAGAACGTATGACTACTTCCTCTACGTCGTGATCGACTCGGAGGTGCCGGAGTAACGGCGCTGGGATCGGCAGGGTCGCAAGGAGAACGTACGACTACTTCCTCTACGTTGTGATCGCTTCCGCTTTGGTCTACGAGGGTACGTAGACAACACTCTCCCCTCTCGTTGCTATGCCATCACCATGGTCCTGTGTGTGCGTAGGAAATTTTTTGAAATTGCTACGTTCCCCAACAATTCATACCTCGTGGGCGCCAAATCACCTTCTCCCCGGGAAGCTCCCTTCTCCCGAGCATGAAACCTCAAATTTCACCTCCATGGCGCCCCACCGCACCAATTTCACACCGCCTCCTCCCTAATGCCGAGACGTTGTCCATTTGCCATCGTGCCTTTGGGCGTGTGCCTCTTACTCCGTCTCTTTGGTGCTGCCTCGACGACGGCCCCGTGAACCGTACCGGAGCCGATTCACCCCACCGTTGTTCATGGCGCCGGAGCGGCTCCAACTTCGGATCCGTCCAGAGTCCTGGCGCTGCTTCGTCGTAGCCGTCGACCGTCGTGACATCGCTCTTTCCCTGCTGCTGGTCGCCATCGCAACCGCGCCGGCCTCACTGACTCGGCAGCTGGACCTGCCTACTTCACCATGCCGCCAGATAGGTCGCACCCTCATCTCAAATCACTTTATTTAGGCGTCAGTTGTCTGAATTTTTATTCTGGGCCAATCGATTCCCAATGGGAAGCAGCACCCCTCGAGGCGGCGGAGCTCCTAGGCTTTTGGTTGGCTGGTGTCTAACGTAAGGGTGCGGGGCTGCAAGTTCGCTACGGAAGCAGCGCTTAGATGGCTATCTTTTAGAGTTGTGTGGGTTGAAGGTACTGCCGCCGCCAGATCTGGATGACGGGGAGTCTTTGTGGATTGGCCCGGGGGCGGCGCAACCACGGCAGTGCGGTGGGGCGGGGAGCGGGGTTTTGGCCGAGGCCACAGAGGGCGGAGGCAGGCTGCTCTGGCATTGGTCGCTAGCTCTTCGGGAAAGATTCCGAACAGTGTCAGCCGAGAGGCACAAGACGGCCAGCCATCCGGCGTAGATCGGACAGTACCAAAATAAAATAAAATCGTGTGACCCCAATTTAGTCTTCAGCCAACAGACGTGTGACCACTCTCGTACATTGTTGTTGATCTCTTAGTGTATTTCTTCAGATCAAAGAGATATGTCGTTCTTAACATTATGCGTTATCTGCATCTTCAGACACACCGTCTTCCGACTCACCGCAGCTGCTCCAACAAGGGAAGCATACACCAGAAGGGAGCTATAGTCCCCACTCAACAGTTCCCTGCATCAAATGCGCGTGCCCGACATGGACAGCCACAACAACTGCAGGGCCATCGACAAGTCAACACATGATGCTCACTCATATGGATGGCAGCCAGATAGGTTGTACCCTCATCTTACTTGTGTGCAACATTTATGGCTTTGTTATTCATCTAAGCATGGAAAATAGATCATCACATTTCACTGTATATTCATGCTGATCTCTTACCGGTCTTGTTCAGGAGTTAACGCTGTTCCATAGTTCAGCTAAGATACTTGTTCTTTAGGTAACGCTGTTCCATAGTTATCATCCATCAACCAATGCTATCCCACAGGCTGGTCATTATAGTATTATACCACTTCTAGTATTACCTATGTTGTTCCTTAATACTTTTGTGTGCCATCTAGTTAATCTCGAGTACAAACGATACATATTCTGTAGCTTTCATCTGTGTTCTCCCTTTAGTTTATGAGACCTGTTGCCGATAGTTAACCCCAGTCCTACTATTTATGTCGTCTCCTACAGGCACTCATTACATAAATCTAACTACTAGTTGTCTTCCATGCATGTCAACTATAATTGCACACACTGATATATCCACAAGAACCTCACGGAGCAATGTAAAGGCCAATAAACTTGATGTCAATGATACCCAATATGATGGAACATGTAAAGGCAGTTCTTCAGAAGACTTGCGTAAAGATGATGAATCCTCTTGACCCCACAAGGTCCTTGCTCTAAGCGGCCTGTGATATGGGTACAACATGCATATAATGTCACGGAGTGTATCTACTCTATTGCAATGCCATGTGCTTAGCATGCTGATCATGCATGTAAATATGTCATGCTTTCCTGTTTTTCAGTACCTATTCCATTCATGATAACATGTTTTCAAATTCAAGTACTGTCATTCTACTCTATCGCAATGCCATCTACTTAATTTGGACATCATGCTTCTGAATATCTTATGCATTGTTATTCATCAGTATGTACTTCATCTGTCTACCATACCATGTTTTTTTACATTGAAGTGTTGTTCTAGTGCTCTGTTGCAATGCCATCTTATTTTCCCAATCATACACGTGTATGTTACCTTAGTTATTTCTGTACGTATTCCGCTAGCATACAATTTTACATTCAACTAGTGTTTTTTTGCTGTGTTGTCCTGTCGTATCCCTAGCTCTTACACCATACTCCCTCCATCAGGATTACATGTTGCCGAAATGGATAAAAAAGGATGTATCTAGAACTGAAATACGCCTAGACCCATCCATTTTTTTCCGGATGGAGGGAATACATTTCAATATGTCATGCCTTTCTATTCTTCAGTACCTATTCCATCTCTCTGCTGCCGCATGTTTTATAATTAAAGCACCATTCTTCTATACCAGGCATGCAAGGGGAAGACGACTATGTTAGAATCTGAAGGGTTACAAACAAGGCCTTTCCAAAAGATCCAAACGCCAGGAGATAATAAACCAACTCCAGTTTTTATAGATACTGCTCCAGCACAGAGAAACCCAACTCCTATTGATAATAAGCAGATTCCACTGGCCAAAGAACTAGTCCACTCCAGTCCAGCAAAAATATGTCAACTCAATTCTAAGAAGCGTGTGTGTATCCTTGCATCATGAAATTTTATAGCATGCTGATCATATTTTCTACATGTTTCTTACCCATCTCTCTTTTAGAAAATAAGCTTAACAAATAGAAGATTTTCTGCAATGGTATCGTTTATGAGGAAAGATTCTTGCAGGAATTCTCTGTGCTCCAATGTAGATGTAAGTACCTGTTCTATATCACTATACTTTTACATCAGCATGTATTTTGTTAATCGGCGTGAATCCAACCTTTATCTGATCTAAATTTAGTTGTAGCAAAATGTATGATTAAAGGCCACAATGTTGATTTTTGCAAGGAAAACTGCCTGGTAGTTTTGCATCCTGAGCTGCATGAGTGCAATATCTCATATCAGTGGGTTTGAATACTTTGGTTCTGCAGTGGGTTTTCAGTGTTTTTTACTGTGTTGTCCTGTCGTATCCCTAGCTCTTACATCATACTCCCTCCGTCTGGATTAAATGTCGCAGAAATGGATAAAACTGGATGTATCTAGAACTGAAATACGCCTAGACCCATCCATTTATTTCCGGATGGAGGGAATACATGTCAATATGTCATGCCTTTCTATTCTTCGGTACCTATTCCATCTCTGTTGTAGCATGTTTTATAACTGAATCACGATTCTTCTATATAAGGCATGCAAGGGGAAGACGGCTATGTTAGAATCGAAGGGTTACAAACCAGGTCTTTGCAAAAGATCCAAACGCCAAGAGATAATAAACCAACTCAATTTTCATAGATACTGCTCCAAAGACAGAGAAACCCAACTCCCAATCGATAATAAGCAGATTTCGGTGGCCAAAGAACTAGTCCGCTCAAATTCAAAGAAAAGAATGTCAACTCCATTCTAATAAGCGTGCAGCGTATCCCGCATCATGAAATTTTATAGCATTCTGATCATATTTTCTACATGTTTCTTACCCATCTCTCTTTAGAAAATAAGGTTAAACGATACAAGACTTCCTCCATTGGGATCAGATTCGAGGAAAATATCTTATGCGGAATTCTCTCAGGCTCCAATGCTGATGTAAGTACCTGTTGTATATCACTATATTTTTGCATCAGCATGTATTTTGTTAATCGGCGTGGATCTAACCTTTATCTGATCTAAAATTAGTTGTATCAAAATGTTAAAGGCGCCAATGTTGATTTTTGTAAGGAAAACTGCCTTGTAGTTTTGCATACTGAGCTGCATGAATGTACTATCTCATATCACGCACATTACTGAATTGTAGTGCTTCTCTGGTTGCCCATTCATTCATTGTGTCAATGTTGCTTTCGTATTACCTTAGGCTGATGATAGCTGTGCCATATTGTGTTAATTTGGTGTAGGCTAGTTGCCCAAACGTTCGTTGTGTCAATGTTGCTTTCCTATTATCTGACTTGGCCAATGATAGCAATGCTAGTGTGTTAATTTTGTGCAGGCTGCTGAAGATAAGAAGACAAACTCTGAAAACAGCAAGGCAACCCCATTGTTTCTTTCCAGCAAATCTTGGCCAGGTAATATGGCAATAACTCATGGTTAATCTGTTTGCTTCCTGCCCTAATTTATGTTATGATGCAGTGGTCGAGACACTCTCCATTATCAATAATACAAGCCTGCCAAAATCACCATCTGAATCTCTTCAGTACCCTCTGTCTCGAATGCAACAGAATAAATGTATGTTTGTGAACCAATTAATGGCTGAAGCAATGATGGAAATGGTGGATGAATCAGAGGTGCAGAGTCGTGCGACACAACAACTGATCAATGTTTTCAGAGACAGTGTAGCAAAGCAGCAAGAACTTGCCCACATGCTTATGGGTGTCATCTGTGCTGAGTTTCCAGATTGTGACATTGTAGATGGTTAGGTTCTGCTCATTTATTTGCACTGGCATCAATCTTTGATTGCCCAGTGGATGTAATTTCCTGTAATATATGCTGGATGTGCAACGGTATTACCTGTATGCCGTACCTTTGCTCGTCGTAATGGGCTTAAATTATCTAATTTGTCCTAAAGACATAACAAACTTTAGTGGGCCCATTAAGTTAATGGGCCGTTACTAGGCCGAAAGTTAATGGTCGGCCCTCTTACCTCCCGGGTCGTTAATAGGCCGACATCGAAGCGGGCAACAGGTGGCCCCAATTTATTTCACGGGCTGTTAACAGGCCGTTACTAAGTTTGGGCTACATATGGCCCAACTATACTGTAGGCCTTTAGCAGGCCAAAAGAGACAATGAGCTTGTCTTGGACCATGAAGTGCATGGGCCGCTAAGAGGTCGAGAGTCAGGTCGTATTGCAAATGGCCCAAGTATGTTGTGGGCCTTTAGCAGTCCGAAACAGAATCGGGGCTGGTATTGGACCATCAAGGGCATGGGCCGTTAATAGGCCAAAACTAAGGTCCGACTACAAATGGCCCAACTCATTTATGGTCCGTTAACAAGTCGAAAGGCACATTGTATCGGGTATTGGCCCAACACTTAAATGGGTCGCTAAAAGGCCAAAACTCAGGTCCGACTACAAATGGCCCAACTGATTTATGGGCCGTCAACAGGCTGAAAGTGACACCGGCCAGAAATTGGCCCAACACTTAAATGGGTCGCTAAAAGGCCAAAACTCAGGTCCGACTACAAATGGCCCATCAGATTTATGGGCCGTCAACAGGCTGAAAGACACACCGGGCCGGAAATTAGCCCAACATTTAAATGGGTCGCTAAAATTCCAAAAGATGTTCATCCTAAAAATTGGCCCATCCATTAAATGGGTCGTTAACAGGCCGAAATCTCATCGGGCCGACATTGAGCCCAAATATATAGCGGGCTGTTAACGGGCTCGAACTGACGATGGGCTGCAATGGTGTCAAATCTTTAACGGGCCGAATTGGCACATCTCGCATGGGCCGTGGGCTTAAATGGACCTGACACAAGTAGGCCTTATATGGGCCGTCCTGCTAATTTTTACTGGGCCGGCCTTTTTCACCGGAATGGGCCACTGTTGGGATGTGGCACATGTCGACCTATCATAGGCGCCTCTTGTCCAATTAGTGGATGACATCTGTCCCAACGATGAGCCGACACGTGTTTCCTCTAGCCAATGATGATTTTACACGTGGAAAATCCCCATTAGTCGGGGTTGTTAATGGGTTACCGGATCCAAAACCCGACCCGATAGCTTAACGGTGTTCCGTTACGGTGGATGCCACGTGTCGGTCACCCTTGACGAAAGCACTTATGTGACGCGCGATTTATCGTCATTGAAGTGGACACTTCCGTGATGATAATTTTGGTAATGCCATGGAACACTTCTACGACAACACAGGTATGACTATCTCGATTCTGTCATAAATTTGTCATGGATGTACATGCATGACAGAAAACGCGACCTACTGTGGCAAACACGTATCATCACGGAAGTGTATTTTTTTGTAGTGTTTGGTTTCTTGCCAAACCATAGTTCATATGGTGTTGTCTCAATGGATTTAGACGGTGCCCTATTTTACGAGAATGCAACTATCTCTAATGCATAACCCCAAAATGATAGTGGTAAATCGGTGAGAGACATCATAGTTGCACCATATCTAATAAAGTACGGTTACGATGTTCGGACACACCATTACGCTGTGGTGTTCTAGGTGGCGTGAGTTGCGAAACTATTCCGCATTGTTTCAAATGAAGACCAAACTCGTAACTCAAATATTCTCCTCCACGATCAGACCGTAAAAACTTTATTTTCTTGTTACGATCATTTTCCACTTCACTCTGAAATTATTTGAACTTTTCAAATGTTTCAGGTTTATGTTTCATCAAGTAGATATACCCATATCTACTCAAATCATCTTTGAAGGTCAGAAAATAACGTTACCTGCCGCGAGCCTCAACACTCATCGGACTGCATACATCAGTATGTATTTCCAACAAGTCTGTTGCTCGCTCCATTGTTCTGGAAAACGGATTCTTAGTCATCTTGCCCATGAGGCATGGTTAGCAAGCATCAACTGATTCATAATCAAGTGATTCCAAAAACCCATCAGCACGTATTTTCTTCATGCGCCTTACACCAATATGACCTAAACGCCAGTGCCACAAATAAGTTGCACTATCATTATTAACTTTGCATCTTTTGGCTTCAATATTATGAATATCTGTATCACTACGATCGAGATTCAATAAACCATTCACCTTGGGTGTATGACCATTGAAGGTTTTTTTCATATAAACAGAACAACAATTATTCTCTAACTTTAAATCAATAACTGTATTGCAATAATCATGATCAAATCATATTCATGCTTAACGCAAACACCAAATAACATTTATTTAGGTTCAACACTAATCCCGAAAGTATAGGGAGTGTGCGATGATGATCATATCAATTTTGGAACCACTTCCAACACACATCGTCACTTCACCCTTAACTAGTCTCTTTTCATTCTACAACTCCCGTTTCGAGTTACTAATCTTAACAACTGAACTAGTATCAAATACTGAGGGGTTGCTATAAACACTAGTAAAGTACACATCAATAACATGTATATCAAATATACCTTTGTTCACTTTGCCATACTTCTTATCCGCCAAATACTTGGGGCAGTTCTGCTTCCAGTGAGCAGTCCCTTTGCAGTAGAAGCACTTAGTCTCAGGCTTAGGTCCAAACTTGGGCTCCTTCACTTGAGCAGCAACTTGCTTGCCGTTCTTCTTGAAGTTCCCCTTCTTCCCTTTGCCCTTTTCTTGAAAGTAGTGGTCTTGTCAACCATCAACACTTGATGCTTTTCTTGATTTCTACCTTCGTTGATTTCAGCATCACGAAGAGCTTGGGAATCGTTTCCGTTATCCCTTGCATATTATAGTTCATCACGAAGTTCTAGTAACTTGGTGATACTAACTAGAGAACTCTGTCAATCACTATCTTATCTGGAAGATTAACTCCCACTTGATTCAAGTGATTGTAGTACTCAGACATTCTTAGCGCATGCTCACTAGCTGAGCAATTCTCCTCCATCTTGTAAGCAAAGTGCTTGTCAAAGGTCTCATACCTTTCGACATGGGCATGAGTCTGAAATACTAATTTCAACTCTTGGAACATCTCATATGATCTGTGGCATTCAAAATGTCTTTGAATCCCTGATTCTAAGCCGTAAAGCATGGTGCACTAAACTATCAAGTAGTCATCATATCGAGCTTTCCAAACATTCATAATGTCTGCATCTGCTCCTGCAATCGGTCTGTCACCTAGCGGTGCATCAAGGTCATAATTCTTCTGTGCAACAATGAGGATAATTCTCAGATCACGGATCCAATCCGCATAATTGCTACTAACATCTTTCAACTTAGTTTTCTCTGGAACATATCAAAAATAAAACAGGGGAGCTAAACGCGAGCTATTGATCTACAAGATAGATATGCTAATACTACCAGGACTAAGTTCATGATAAAGTTAAAGTTCAATTAATCATATTAATTACTTAAGAACTCCCACTTCGATAGACATCCCTCTAGTCATCTAAATGATCACGTGGTCCAAATCAACTAAACCATGTCCGATCATCACGTGAGATGGAGTAATTCTCAATGGTGAACATCACTATGTTGATCATATCTGCTATATGATTCACGCTCGACCTTTCGGTCTCCAGTGTTCTGAGGCCATATCTGCATATGCTAGGCTCGTCAAGTTTAACCCGAGTATTCTGCACGTGCAAAACTGGCTTGCACCCATTATATGTGAACGTAGAGCTTATCACACCCGATCATCACGTGGTGTCTCGGCACGACGAACTTTCGCAACGGTGCATGCTCAGGGAGAACACTTGTACCTTGAAATATAGTGAGGGGTCATCTTATAATGCTACCGTCGAACTAAGCAAAATAAGATGCATAAAGTATAAACATCACATGCAATCAATATAAGTGATATATATGGCCATCTTCATCTTGTGCCTTTGATCTCCATCTCCAAGGCACCATCATGATCACCATCGTCACCGGCGCGTTACCTTGATCTCCATTGTAGCATCGTTGTCCTCTCGCCAACTATTGCTTCTACAAATATCGCTACCGCTTAGTGATAAAGTAAAGCAATTACATGGCGATTGCATTTCATACAATAAAGCGACAACCATATGGCTCCTGCCATGTCGGTGTACAAAAGTAGGGGCACACCTTTGTACCCCTTTACCTGTGCACGGACAGTCGGAGCCGCGCCCACGGCCGCACCAAGCAGAGCAGGGGAAGGAACCAGAGAGAAGCCAAAGCACAAGATGCCCAAGACAACGCCAAGGCCAAGAATGCAAAGAAGCAGAGAGGCGGAGCAGGTTCCCCCGGCAAGACCCTTGCTGGGGACAGCCTCAGCAGCCCCGGCAAGACCCTTGCCGGGGCAGCACACCCAAACACCAACAGAGCGAGCCGCCCTTGAGCCCACAGGTTCCAACCCAATCGACTACGATTGGACCAGGGCTCGGGAGGCACCTCTGTGGTGGCATGCAGATCTTTGTCAAGACCATAAATAGTCAAGATCAGATGAGGATTAAAAGACAATGATCCTCAGCAAGATCCTGGCCGAGGGGAGCCACAAGACCCCCGGCAAGATCCTTTCCGGGAGCAACAGCACGCCACGGCGAGGCCCTTGCCGGGCCACCCGGCAAGGCCCTCGCCAAGGGCGCCAGCAGGGCCACCTCTAGGCCCGCACCAGCCAAATCTTCACCGCCGTTCGCATGCAGCTGCCAGCCCAACCAGCTGAGCAGGCACCTGCGTGGCAACATGCAGCTCCCAGGCCAACTCAGCAAGCGCCTGCGAGGCGGCATGCAGATCTTCGTGAATACTTTGCCACCGCGCCACCTCAGCTGCCTGCCTACATGGCGCCGCATGCATCGCTGACCAGGGCGCGTGTCGAAGCAAGGAGGAACAGCGACGGACGGGACGGGCCTCGTTCCCGTCCCCAATAAAGCAAGGGGACACCTAAGCGATGCATTAAATGCGTCTTGTCTTGTAATACGAGAGATAAGCTCGTAGCACTGTATGCCTTTCCACCTCATGTGTGCCACTGTGGCAGCCCCTTTCGACTATAAAAGGAGGCCTATGGCGTACTGGAGAAGGATTCGGCTCTTTGGAACAACCCACCCACCGTAGCTAGTTGGAAGACTCAAGAACACTCAATACATCCACCAAAGCAGGACTAGGGTTTTATGCATCCTCGCGGCCTAAACCTGGGTAAACAACCCGGTCACGGACAGAACCAGAGTCATGTCCATGAGCACCAAAGCATCGCCCGGTAGTCGAGCACAGCGGCGGCGCTGTCAAGGCCGGGTGACGGGCCGCACATCACCAAGTCTAAAGATGGGGCTGGGCCCACATGGGCGGCGCGGGGCCCTCCAGGAGAGTTGTTGTGCCACCCGCGGGCGGCGCAGCAACCTCCAAGATGCCCACGCCGGTGACCACTGCGCGCTCTTCCCGTGGTGTGCACGACGAGCAGCGTCACCACGCCGGTGACCCTGGGCCCGCCGTGGGAAGAGCCATGTGCGTCGTACGCGGGATGAAGGAGTTCAGCATGCCCGCCGAAGTGCTGGCGAAAATGGCGCGCAGCCGCTGGGTTGTGATGGAGCTCCTTCTAACGTGGTTACAAGTTGAAGCGCGCCACGGTCCACGCAGCTATCGCCGCCACCCACGCCAGCGGAAGCCTTGGCGCGCGTGCAACTACTCCTCGACTTCCCTCCTGCTGCGGAGAAGCTCGACGAGTGGAGGGCCACCATTCGGAGCCTCGTCGCCGTCGCCAACAAAGACGATCCGCGACCGGCAGGACCCTCGGGCCGGCGCTCCACCGAGCCACCACATGCCAGCGCTGGAAGGACCGGGGGTGCTGCGGTCACGGTGCACTCTCCTCATCCTCGCCAGCCGCCGCGGGCGTTGGCCCGTCGTGACGACGCTTGTGATAACATCTCTATAGCGTCATCCGACCCGTGGACCCACCGCGACGAGCGCCAAGTTCTTCGAGAACGAGCTCATGAAGATGCTCGAACCACTATTGAGCGCCGGCGTGATACACGCCACCAGTCGGACAAGCGGGGCGGGACCCGTTATAGACCATCCAGCACCGGGGGGCTCCGACGGCCTACCTTACGAGGTGGGCTGCCTGGCCTTTACCCGCGAGCTGCGGCAGTTCCAGTGGCCGTCCCACCGCATGTTCAAGCCCGACGTCGGCGAGAAGTACACTGGCAAGACCCATCCGTCCGAGTTCCTCAGCATCTACACCATCGCGATGCAGGCTGCCGGAGCTCGCGACGACAAGGTGCTTGCCAATTATTTCCCGCTGGCACTGAAGCCCAATGTTATGTCTTGGTTGATGCACTTGCCGGCGGATTCCATTTCTTCCTTGTCTGATCTGTGCCATGATTTTGTTGGCGCCTTCACAGGAGGCCACCAAGCTCATGGACAGGCCAGTGATCCGCATATCATCCCCCAGAAGGAAGGGGAAACCCTGCGCAAGTACATCCAGAGGTTCAGCCAGGTGCAGTACAACATCCCCGACGTTCATCATGCCGCTGTGATCAGCGTGTTCCATCAGAACATGCGCAACCGCAAGATGCGTGAAGAGCTGGCGATGACCAAGGTTAAGGATGTGGCCAAACTCTATGTTCTGGCTGATAGATGTGTCCGGGCTGAAGAGGGAAAGAAGTACCCCGGCGAAGACACCGGCGCGGAAACCGACTCTACCGACGAAGACTCCGCCGCCCCGATGAAGAAGGGCCGGCGTCGCAACAGGAAACGCAAGGGCAAGGCCGTACTTGTCATTGAAGGATCCGACGACACCGTCGCTGCCAAGGTCAAGGAAGACGGCCCCGGCAAGGAGATTGCCGGGTGCACCGCCTGCCGGGACTTAGCAGCTGCCGACAAGCCAGGGGGCTCCGGCAAGCAGTACTGCAAGATCCATCGCACCAAGGGCCACGACCTCCAGAACTGCCGGCAAGTTGAGCTGCTGGCTGAAAAACAAAAGGCTGAGTATGAAAGGCGGGACAAGGGGAAAGGTCAGGACGGTGCCGAGGGATCCGGCAAGAAGCGTGGCGGCCAAGGAAGCCGCCCCGGCAAGGACAACTAGCAAGAGAGGCCCGCCCGGGGCCGTGACAAGAAACAAGAAGACGATGATCACGATGAGGACGACGAGTCCGGTGAGCAAGAGTTCCAGAAGGCTACGGAGGCCATGTGCGTCGATGGTGGCACCTCGCTGCATACTTCTCACCACCAGCTCAAGCAGTGGGCACACGAGATTACAGCAGCGGAGCCGTCGTTCGACGCTCAGAAGCCGCTGAAGTGGTCCAGCACGCCCCTCATCTTTGACGCCAAGGACCACCCCGACCGCATAACCGTGGTCGGGTGTTTGCCATTGTTTGTATCACCAACGATACAAAACCTCAAGGTGAACAAGATGTTGGTCGACAGCAGGGCCGGCCTAAACTTGATCTCGCCCGTCGTGATCAAAAGGCTGCAAATTCCTAATGGAGACCTTGAGGAAACGTGAATCCGGGGAGGAGCCAGCCGAAGGGGAAGGTCACACTGCCCGTGACATTTGGAGGAGAGTTGAACTACAGGATGGAGAGGATCGTCTTCGACATGGCCGAGATCCCTTGCCCTACAACAGGATCCTCGGCCGCCCGGCACTAGCCAAGTTCATGGCGGCGTCACACTACGCCTACAACATGCTATAGATGCCCGGGCCGTTGACCATCATCTCCGTCCCCTCCGACAAGAAGGACGCGCTGATTTGCACCGACCAACCCTACCGGGAAGTAGTTGCAGCAGCTGCCGTCAAGGCACTTGCTCCTGCCGCTGAAGGCCCGACAGGGAAGAAGAAGCCCGGCGAGACCTCTCGCACCCACTCTGGCAAGCGCACCTCCTCGGAGTGTTGCGCTACCATCGAGGGCGTGCCAGAGAGCTCTACCGGCAAGAGCAAGAAATCCAGAGCCGAGCCACCGCAGACCAAGAAGGTGTCTGTCAGGGAGGATGGCACGGGAGGGGCCTTCACCATAGGATCCACCCTCGACAACAAATAGGAAGGCACGCTCGTCACCTTCCTGTGGGCGAATGTCGACGTGTTTGCGTGGCAAGCATCCGACATCCCCGGTGTTCCTGTGGAGGTGATTGAGCACCACCTAGCTGTCTGCCCTCATCGTGGCCCGTCAAGCGAGAAGGTCGTAAAGCGTGCTCTGGAGAGGCAGGAGTTCATCACAGAGGAGATCAGGAAGTTGGAAGCGGCAGGTTTGGTGAGAGGAGTGCTCCACCCGACGTGGTTGGCCAATCCGGTAGTGGTGCGCAAGGCAAATGGGAAGTGGATGCTATGTATTAACTACATAGATATCAATAAGGCTTGTCCTAAGGACCCCTTCCCGTTGCCACGCATCGACCAGAATGTTGACTCCACGGTCGGGTGTGATCTGTTGTCATTCCTTGACGCCTACTCGGGCTACCACCAAATCTTCATGACAAGAGAGGATGAAGAGAAGACATCATTCATCACCCCATGTGGTACGTATTGCTTTTTACGGATGCCTTTCGGGTTGAAGAGTGTTGGCTCGATGTTTGCAAGAGCAGTCCAAATTGGTTTTGAACCCAAGCTCCATGGAAATATGGAAGCATACATGGATGACATAGTGGTCAAAACCAAGGACGGGGCAATTCTTGTGCAAGATCTGGAAGAGACATTTGCCAACTTGCACAAGATCAACCTTAAGCTGAACCCTGAGAAGTGTGTCTTCGGCGTTCCGTCCAGCAAGCTTCTCGGGTTCTTTGTGTCACAGCGTGAGATGCAGGCAAACCCAGACAAAATCAAAGCTATTGAGCAGATTGAGGCGCCCAAGTGGATCAAAGATGTGCGTCGGCTCACCGGCTGCGTCGCCGCCATGAGCCGATTCATCTCCAAGTCCGTCGAGCGTGCCCTTCCCTTTTTCAAAATCTTGAAGAAGGCAGGCCCAATGGAGTGGACCCCAGAAGCCGAGGCGGCGTTGTAGGATCTGAAAAAATACCTTTCCTCCACGCCAATACTAGTTGTGCCTAAACCACAAGAGCCGTTGCTGTTGTATCTGGCAGCGACGAATCAAGCGTTCAGCGCCTCGCTGGTGGCATAGAGGGAGGTCGAGGAGGAGGCAGTGGCGATGGCAGAACCAGCGGATGGCAAGCCAAAGATCCCCCCGGCAGGGCCTGGTGCCGGCAAGGCAAGGCCCCCGGCAGAGTCTGATGCCACCAAGGCAGTGCCCGCGCAGTCAAGTGAGGTGGTGCAGAAGAAGAAGATGATGCAGCACCCGGTTTACTTTATCAGCTCCCTCTTGCAGGGGGCTAGGTCGAGGTACTCCGGTGTGCAGAAATTGCTCTACGGCCTCCTTATGGCCTCGAGGAAGCTGCGTCATTAATTCCAAGCCCACGAGATCACTGTCGTCACCCGCCTCCCATTGCAACGGATACTGCATAACCCAAATGCGACCGGAAGGATTGTGGAATGGGCCATGGAGTTGTCAAGTTTTGGGTTGAAGTTTGAAAGTACCTCGACAATCCAGAGCAGACTCTTGGCGGAGTTCATTGTAGAATGGACCTCAACGCCCGACAAAGAAATCCAGGAGACCGCTCTCCCTGGCAAGGAAGCAGACCGCGACTAGATCATGTACTTTGATGGGGCTTTCTCGCTGCATGGCGTCAGTGTCGGTGTGCTTCTTGTCGCACCCACCGGAGCACACCTCAAGTTTGTGATCCAGATGCACTTTCCCAGGGAGGTGTCCACAAACAACACTGTTGAGTATGAGGGGCTGCTTGCCGGTCTCAAACTCGCGGCAGACCTCGGGGTGAAGAAGCTCATCGTCAGGGGTGACTCGCAGCTTGTCGTGAGGCAAGTCAACAAGGATTACCAGAGCCCATTGATGGAGGCCTATGTAGATGAAGTGAGGAAGCTGGAGGGACGCTTTGACGGTATCCAAGCGGAGCACGTTCCCCGAGCGAAGAACGACATCGCCGATTACCTGTCGAAGCGTGCCGCATTCAAGCTACCTGTGGAACCAGGTACCTTTTGCTCTGGTTAATTCAGCTATCCGTCGAACCATAAATAGGGCAGAACAAGCGGAGGAAATCAAGTCCCGGCAAGTACTTTCCCGCCGAGCCCCCTGGGACTGCCGGCAAGGATGTTGCCGTACATCGAAGTTGCCCAAGAGCAACTGGCTCCGGCAGGGCGTCAAGCCCTGGCCGTGGAGACAGCCGCTCTCGTGACAGAAGAGATGCCTTTGGTCCTTGCCGTCGAGCCCCTGGCTCCGGCATGGGCGCAGCATACCGTCCGATTCCTCCTAACAGGGGAGCTTCCTGAGGAGCAGGAAGAAGCAGAAAAAGTAGCCCGTCGGTCTGCCCTGTACCAGTTAAATCGATGATGTCTGTCAGGAGGAGGCCGAACAGTGTGAAATTGAAGTGCATCCCCCGGGAGGAAGGACTGGAGCTGTTGGCGGAGATACATGGAGGCATATGTGGCTCCCACATAGGGTCGAGGGCCCTTGCCAGCAAGGCATTCCGGCAAGGTTTCTTCTGGCCCACCGCCCTCCAGGATGCGACGACACTAGTAACCAAGTGTGAAGCGTGTCAGTTCCATTCGAAGAAGCTTCATCAACCAGCTCAAGCCCTTCAAACAATCCCTCTCTCCTGGCCATTCTTGGTCTGGGGGCTCGACATACTGGGCCCCTTTCCCCATGCTGTTGGGGGCTTTGAGTACTTGTACGTTGCAATCGACAAGTTCACAAAGTGGCCGGAAGTGGAAGCAGTGAGAAAGGTGACAGGCCGTCCAAGTTCTTCAAGGGACTGATGCAGCCGCTTTGGTGTGCCAAGCAGAATTATCACCAACAACGGCACGCAGTTCACGAGCCACACCTTCATGTAGTACGTTCAAGACCTCGGCAGCAAGGTCTGTTTTGCTTCCGTAGCACACATCCGGAGCAACGGCCAAGCGGAGAGGGCAAATGCTGAAGTGTTGAGAGGCCTGAGAACGAAGACCTTTGATAGGCTGCACAAGAGCAGAAGGCGCTGGATTGATGAGTTGCCGGCAGTTCTTTGGTCGATCGGGACAACGCCAAATCGAGCCACCGGTCAGACACCCTTTGCCCTAGTATATGGGGCAGAGGCAGTTCTCCCCACGGAACTCATATACGGGTCACCTCGAGTGCTCGCTTATGATGAGCTTGAGCAAGAGCAGTTGCGGCAAGATGACGCAATGCTCCTTGAGGAAGATCGCCTTCGGGCGGCTGGAGAGCAAAGACGCTACCAAAGAAGCCTTGCGCCGCTACCATAGCCGCAAGGTTCATGCCCGAAGCTTTGAGGAAGGCGACCTTGTTCTTCAGCTCGTTCAGTCGGCCAAGAATACCAACAAGTTGACACCAAAGTGGGAAGGCCCCTATCGGGTAATACGAGTCACCAGGCCCAGCGCAGTCTACCTGGAGACCGAAGATGCTGTCCCAGTGAGTAATTCCTAGAACATCGAGCATCTTCGCAAGTTTTACCCATAAGGCGCGGCTTGCCGGGCCCCCCGGCAAGCCACCTTTTGTACAAGCTTTGCCGACAAGGTATGTAGCCCTCTGTATAAAGCCAGGCACAGACCCTGAGCCTAGATAAATGAAGCGCAGGCGCCCTAAGTCATAGCATGCATGCTAGGTTGAGTCTCTTCCTCGGATAGGGTTGATAGTGCTTAGCGGTGACTAACCCCTAGCCTAGAGGTCGAGTGTGTGTTTTTCTGTCCTCTTTGGTTCGCAGGGCACATGGACACTTCTCCTGACCCGCTTCGGAGAAAGAGGACGAATCGGTGCTCCAGCCCCGGAAAGCCAGGATTGCCGGGGGCTGAAGACACAAGGGCCCAACCACGGCAAGCCAAGGTTGTCGGGGGCTGTGAATTCAGATAAGTCTTTCATTCCCCTGTTATGCATTTCTGTATGGAACTGGGACATGTAAAACCTTGTTTATATTCTTAAAACCACCGTGCTCCCCTTTTCCTGTACCCAGGAGCTATTCCCTGGTCTGAACATGGCCGTAGTCGCGGTGCCAAGAGAAACGGACGAGGGGCCTAACTCTACGTCGCCTCTGCCTCTGCCTCTGCCGAGAGCGTGAAAATGGTTGGCTGAAGTGGGGGAACGGCAAGGCCTGTTGTCGGGCGACAATGTTTATCCTGAAAATAACAAGGATTCGTCCTTGGCATGGGCCTCGCTCACGCACAAAGAACCCAGCAAACACCCTTTTTCATTAAAAACGACCCATACAGTGCAGTTAAATGCGGAATGAAAAACATGAGCAAGGCGATTACAAGTCTAAAAATTAACAAGTTCTAGCAGGCTTACAAACTAAAAAGAGATAAGGTGCCCATAATCCCTTTCTTGTCCCTCTCTTCAGAAGGTGAAGCAGGACAGCGGGAGGGCGAAAGAAGCGCCTAGCGAGGCACGAGCAACAGAAGGCACCAGGAGAACATCTCGGTGGCCATCCCGGAGAGAGGCTGGTGATGATGATGACGGGAGAAGAGCTGGAAGACGAGGCAGCAGGACTGGCAATACGCGACGAATGCGTCGGTGCCCGCGTACTCTGACTTGACGGCCTGCTACGCGCCTTCTTCGCCTTCTTCGGGCCTCCTACGCTAGTCGCCCAAGGAGGCGACCTCAAGAAGTTCAAGGGGCTTGGTGCAGATGCTGCTGCTGCCGACGCTGCCTCGGGACGGCGGGTCCGACACCTAACCAGACCCATCATCCTCCCGCCTATTACCCTCATCATCGTTGTCGCTGTCCTCCTTATCGCTCTCGCTCGAGGAGGAATCTTCATCGCCGGAGGAGCTCTCCACGTAGCACTTCAGGCGAGTTCCAAGATCTCCGAAGACCTTGACGGCGAGAAGGCCGCCCTCCATTAATTGAAGTAGAGGACGAGCCCCACCGTCAGGATATGGATGCGAGCAAATGTCTTCCATCCACGACAGAGATACATAACATGCAGAGCGGGGAAGTCGATGTCGACCCGCGTACCACGCGGTCCTGCAGCCCCTCATGTGCAATCTGAGGGTCTGGGCGGATCGAGCTCCATCTCCTCAGCAAAGGGGGTGGGGAGACGGAGACGACGACGCGGTGGCCGGCGCAGCCTGATGAAGAACTCGCAGGGCCGGTCCCCGATGTGGCCCTCCATCGCTGGAGGCACCGCTAGCAGAGGCACGGCCGCCGCACCACCTCGTCCCCCTCTCGCCCGACCGTCGCGGCGACCTCGGCCACGCCCCCTCCCCTTCCTCTTGTGGATGGCTCCGCCGCCACAGGCACGTGGGAAGGAGGGACGCCCTGACAAGCAGCGACCCTCGCTGCCACCGTCAAAGGCCCAACACCTCCTCTCGCCATAGTAGGTGGAAGAAAGAAGCAAAGATGAAGGAGGATGGATACTGAAGAATGTGGGATGGCGCCCTCCCTCCCCCTCTTTATAAAGGGGCAGGGTCGAGGCTCGGTCGCCCCACTCAGCCAATCCGGCCGGCGGAGGCGCAGGGAAGCAGGACCGACCCGCCGTCCCAATCAGCGACGGCCTGGTTTCCCGCCTCCACAGCCCGCCACTTGCATGAGGGACGCGTGGCGAACGTGCCGGGTCGAAGGGACGGGTGAGGCGACCGTTCCCCGCCCCGTGATCAAGGGGCGTGGGTGCCTTGAAGACTGCGACCCGAGTCCATCCAGCAAATGAGCCGCGCCTCCACGCCTCCCTCTTTTATGGGGAAGGAGCGAGCCGCCTCTTTACCAAGATGTGACGCATGCGCGCGGAAACCGCCCCACGCATGCCGCCCACGTCAAACGCCCCCCCCCCTCCCCACGTCGCGCGTTTGATGCGGGTCGTGGGGAAGCGCAGCAGACGGAAAATTACCACGGTAAAATCCTCCGTCCTGCCCGCGCACCGTTTTGGGCCTGGCCCAACAACGTGTCGCGCTTATGTGTGGCCCAGGCCCGGGGGCTCCTGTCGGTGTACAAAAGTAGGGACACACCTTTGTACCCCTTTACCTGTGCACGAACAGTCGGAGCCGCAACCACGGCCGCACCAAGCAGATCAGGGGAGGGAACCGGAGAGAAGCCGAAGCACAAGATGCCCAAGACAACGCCAAGGCCAAGAACGCAAAGAAGCAGAGAGGCGGAGCAGGATCCCCCGGCAAGACCCTTGCCGGGGACAGCCTCAGCAGCCCCGGCAAGACCCTTGCCGGGCAGCACGCCCAAACACCAACAGAGCGAGCCACCCTTGAGCCCACAGGTTCCAACCCAACCGACTACGATTGGACCAGGGCTCGGGAGGCACCTATGTGGTGTCATGCAGATCTTTGTCAGGACCATAAATATTCAAGATCAGATGAGGATTAAAAGACAACGATCCTCGGCAAGATCCTTGCCGAGGGGAGCCACAAGACCCCCGGCAAGATCCTTGCCGGGGACAACAGCACACCACGGAGAGGCCCTTGCCGGGCCACCCGGCAAGGCCCTCGCCAAGGGCGCCAGCAGGGCCACCTCTAGGCCCGCACCAGCCAAGTCTCCATCGCCGTTCGCATGCAGCTGCCAGCCCAACCAGCTGAGCAGGCACCTGCGTGGCAACATGCAGCTCCCAGGCCAATTCATCAAGCGCCTGCATGGCGGCATGCGGATCTTCGTGAATACTTTGCCACCGCACCACCTTAGCTGCCTGCCTGCCTACATGGCGCCGCATGCATCGCTGACCAAGGCGCGTGTCGAAGCAAGGAGGAGCGGCGACGGACGGGACGGGCCTCGTTCCCGTCCCCAATAAAGCAAGGGGACACCTAAGCGATGCATTAAATGCGTCTTGTCCTGTAATATGAGTGATAAGCTCATAGCACCGTATGCCTTTCCACCTCCTGTGTGCCACTGTGGCAGCCCCTTTTGACTATAAAAGGAGGCCCATGGCGTACTGGAGAAGGATTCAGCTCTTTGGAACAACCCAGCCACCGTAGCTAGTTGGAAGGCTCAAGAACACCCAATACATCCACCAAAGCAGGACTAGTGTTTTACGCATCCTCGCGGCCCGAACCTGGGTAAATGATCCTTGTGTTGATTACTAATCCTGCTCTTCTTACGACCCTGCGCCCCGGCAACCATAGTAGGGATTCTTGTGATCCCATAGGTGTCGTTTCCCACCGACATACCAGTTGCCGATAACTCCATTACAAAACATGATCATCTCATACAATAAAATTTAGCATCATGTCTTGACCATATCACATCACAACATGCCCTGCAAAAACAAGTTAGACGTCCTCTACTTTGTTGTTGCAAGTTTTACGTGGCTGCTACGGGCTGAGCAAGAACCGTTCTTACCTACGCATCAAAACCACAATGATTTTTCGTCAAGTATGTGATGTTTTAATCTTCACAAGGACCGGGCGTAGCCACACTCGAATCAAATAAAGTTGGAGAAACTGACACCCGCCAGCCACCTGTGTGCGAAGCACGTCAGTAGAACCAGTCTCGCATAAGCCTACGCGTAATGTCGGTCCGGGCCGCTTCATCCAACAATACCGCCGAATCAAAGTATGACATGCTGGTAAGCAGTATGACTATTATCTCCCACAACTCACTTGTGTTCTACTTGTGCATAATACATCTACGCATAAACCTGGCTCTGATACCACTGTTGGGGAACATAGTAATTTCAAAAAAATTCCTACGCACACGCAAGATCATGGTGATGCATAGCAACGAGGGGGAGAGTGTTGTCTACGTACCCTCATAGACCATAAGCGGAAGCGTTATGACACCGTGGTTGATGTAGTCGTACGTCTTCACGATCGACCAATCCTAGAACCGAAGGTACGACACCTCCGTGATCTGCACACGTTCGGCTCGGTGATGTCCCACGAACTCATGATCCAGTAGAGTGTCGGGGAAGAGCTTCGTCGACACGACAGCGTGATGATGGTGATGATGAAGCTACCGGCGCAGGGCTTCGCCTAAGCACTACGACGATGTGACCGAGGTGGATTATGGAGGAGGGGGCACCGCTGCGGCTAAGAGATCAAGGATCAACTTGTGTGTCGATGGGGTGCCCCCCTCCCCCGTATATAAAGGAGTGTAGGAGGGGGAGGGCCGGCCCTCCTATGGCGCGCCCCATGGGGAGTCCTACTCCCACTAGGAGTAGGATTCCCCCCTTCCCTAGTTGGACTATGAGTGGAAGTAAGGGGGAGGAAGGAGGAAGGAAAGAGAGGGGGCGTGTTGGGGAACGTAGTAATTTCAAAAACATTCCTTCACACACGCAAGATCATGGTGATGCATAGCAACGAGAGGGGAGAGTGTTGTCCACGTACCCTTGTAGACCGTAAGCGGAAGCATTATGAGAACGCGGTTGATGTAGTTGTACGTCTTCACGATCCGACCGATCCAAGTACCGAACGCATGGCACCTCCGACTTCAGCACACGTTCAGCTCGATGACATCCCACGAACTCCGATCCAGTGAGCTCATAGAGAGTTTCACAAAGACGACGGCGTGATGACGGTGATGATGTTGCTACCGATGCAGGGCTTCGCCTAAGCACCGCTACGATATGATCGAGGTGGATTATGGTGGAGGGGGGCACCGCACACGGCTTGGAACAATCAACTTGTGTGTCCTAGGGTGCCCCCCGCCCCCTTATATCAAGGAGCAAGGGGGGAGGCCGACCGGCCCTTGGGGCACGCCAAGGAGGGGGGAGTCCTCCTCCTAGTAGGAGTAGGACTCCCCTTTCCTAGTCCAACTAGGAAGAGGGAAGGGGGAAGGAAAGAGAGGGAGAGGGAGAGGGAAAGAGGGGCCGCGCCCCCTCCCCTAGTCCAATTTGGACTCCTCATGGGAGGGGGCGCGCCACCTCTTGGGCTGCTGCCCTCTCTCCCTTTAGGCCCACTAAGGCCCAATACTTCCTCGGGGGGTTCCGGTAACCCCTCCGGCACTCCGGCTTTCTCCGAAACCACCCGGAACACTTCCGGTGTCCGAATATAGCCGTCCAATATATCAATCTTTACGTCTCGATCATTTAGAGACTCCTCGTCAAGTCTGCGATCACATCAGGGACTCAGAACTACCTTTGGTACATCAAATCACATAAACTCATAATACCGATCGTCACCGAACGTTAAGCGTGCGGACCCTACGGGTTCGAGAACTATGTAGACATGACCGAGACACGTCTCCGGTCAATAATAACCAACAGCGGAACCTGGATGCTCATATTGGTTCCTACATATTCTACGAAGATCTTTATCGGTCAAACCGCATGACAACATACGTTGTTCCCTTTGTCATTGGTATGTTACGTGCCCGAGATTCGATCGTCGGTATCCTCATACCTAGCTCAATCTCATTACCGGCAAGTCTCTTTACTCGTTCCGTAATGCATCATCCTACAACTAACTCATTAGTCACATTGCTTGCAAGGCTTATAGTGTCATGCATTACCGAGAGGGCCCAGAGATACCTCTCCGACAATCGGAGTGACAAAACCTAGTCTCGATCTATGCCAACTCAACAAGTAGCATCGGAGACACATGTAGAGCACCTTTATAATCACCCAGTTACGTTGTGAAGTTTGGTAGCACACAAAGTGTTCCTCCGGTAATGGGGAGTTGCAGAATCTCATAGTCATAGGAACATGTATAAGTCATGAAGAAAGAAATAGCAGTAAACTAAAACAATTAAGTGCTAAGCTACCGGAATGGGTCAAGTCAATCACATCATTCTCCTAATAATGTGATCCCGTTTATCAAATGACAACTCATGTCTATGGTTAGGAAACTTAACCATCTTTGATAAACGAGCTAGTCAAGTAGAGGCATACTAGTGACACTCTGTTTTGTTGTAGATATGCCCTAGAGGCAATCATGTATGATGATATTTCCTATGTGTTTATGAATAAAGATAGTCCTTGGACATTATCAATGATGTGTATCAGCAGGTACGTGACTTGTTTGTGGGACTATGCATTGTATGATGACTGTCCTAAAAGGTCCCTAGTCGAAAGGGTTGTGTGGACGCCAAGCAGACTAGATCGGCATATGACACGGTCGATGGCTTGGTCTCACTAGCCATGGAGCATTGGATGCTAACCGGATAATATGGACTTGGAAAGGTCTGGTCGGATTTGACGTAGTCGGATCCGAGTCGAGATGAGGTCCGAGTCGGACAGACCCAACTATGAGATGCAGCGATATTTCATTTGTGAGTCTCTAGTACAATATACGTTCTATGTCCTAAGACCTGAGTGGACGCATGTACTCGGGATGGTGACAGACTTGCTTTGGGCCGACCAAACGCTACTCCGTGACTGGGTAGTTACAAAGGTAGGTTTCGGGTTTGTCCAGTCCCATGCTGCGAGACATGGTCGAGCAAGATGGGATTTGCCCCTCCGATCAAGATAGATATACTCTGGGGCCCTCGTGTGATCCGACCAGGAATAGCATGGCCATGCGACAAGGATTATGAGATAATACGAATAGTGGTCGGCATCACTGGAACGAGAAAGAGGTCGGGCTAGCACAAGGATGACAGTCTCGCCTTGAGCCCGACAACATATATCATGTGGCAAAGGGAACATAAGTGTGACACGTTGTACAGGTTTCCCTAACCAGCTTCATAGTCTACTTGGTGGTCGGCACGCCTTGCTAGAGGCCGCTACCAACCGTGCAGGTCGGAGGTGATCTGAACTGCGACCAAGCCGACTTCAACCTAAGGGGTCGCGCGCTTAAGGGAAGGAACCTACGAGGTCGGTTCATAGGACACTAGTCGGATGCGATCCGAACTGGACTAGGAACGTGACCGAGTAGACTTTGGGCTTTAGGGTCCGTGTGAGGCCCAAGTGTTGAGCATGCAACGGATGCCTATATAAAGTGGAGGTGCGGCACACTCACGCGATTGATCGCTTCGGCGCTGCGACTAGGGTTTGCATGTGTTGCAAATAGCCACCTCCACTCGCCGCCGACTGTGTGATCGGGCGTAGCAGTCCGCTGCAAGGTGTTCCTCCTGCACGCGCGGATACCGTTTAGAGGCGGTGCACTTGCGCCGCTCTGGTGAACTTGTACGTGGGATTGGACGACCGGCTGTTCGAGGGAGATCGGACGAGGAGGATACAATCCACGTGGACGCGCTGCCCCAACTCTTCTTCCGCTGCACGGCACTGCGCGCCTAGTGGTAACGAACTGTGATCCATCTCCCGTAGCATGTTCCTAGATGTTCTGCGCGTAGGAATTTTTAATTTGCAGTCGACGCACCCTACCGTAGTACCCAACATGTTTGTCTATGTATTCACACATGTATTATGTTTTTGGTTAATACAATTCTAGCATGAATAATAAACATTTATCATGAAATAAGGAAATAAATAATAACTTTATTATTGCCTCTAGGGCATATTTCCTTCAGTCTCCCACTTGCACTAGTGTCAATAATCTAGATTACACAGCAATGATTCTAACACCCATGGAGTCTTGGTGCTGATCATGTTTTTCTCGTGAGAGAGGCTTAGTCAACGGGTCTGCAACATTCAGATCCGTATGGTATCTTGAAAATCTCTATGTCTCCCACCTGGACTTGATCGTGGATGGAATTCAAGCGTCTCTTGATGTGCTTGGTTCTCTTGTGAAATTTGGATTCCTTTGCCAAGGCAATTGCACCAGTATTGTCAGAAAAGATTTTCATTGGACCCGATGCACTAGGTATGATACCTAGATTGGATATGAACTCCTTCATCCAGACTCCTTCATTTGCCGCTTCCGAAGCAGCTATGTACTCCACTTCACACGTAGATCCCGCCACGACGCTTTGCTTAGAACTGCACCAACTGACAGCTCCACCGTTCAATAAAAACACGTATCTGGTTTGCGATTTAGAATCGTCTAGATCAGTGTCAAAGCTTGCATTGATGTAACCATTTACGACGAGCTCTTTGTCATCTCCATAAACGAGAAACATATCCTTAGTCCTTTTCAGGTATTTCAGAATGTTCTTGACCGATGTCCAGTGATCCACTCCTGGATTACTTTGGTACCTCCCTGGTAAACTAATAGGAAGGCACACATCAGGTCTGGTACATAGCATTGCATACATGATAGAGCCTATGGTTGAAGCATAGGGAACATATTTCATCTTCTTTCTATCTTCTGCAGTGGTCGGGCATTGAGTCTGACTCAACTTCACACCTTATAATACAGGTGAAAGCACAAGTGCTCCCTGGGTGGTTTTGGAAATTAATGTCAACATATTTCTTGTTGGACTAACTCTTTTATCTAGTATGTTTCAGACAAGTTCAACAATGGAGTGGCATGGACTAGAGTATGTGGAACCCCTTCAAGATGCTAAGGACAAAGGATTGGCTCAAGCTTCAAGATCAAGACTCTACACTTTCTATTTAGTGATCCAAGATCACATTGAGTCTATAGGAAAAGCCAATACTATCAAGAGGGGATGAGTTGTTGCTTAATGAGTTTCTTGCTCTACAGTGCTTAGTGATATGCTCCAAAGCCCTCAACTACTTTCTCACATCCACATATGTCCTAAACCAAAAAGTCAAATTCGGCCCCACCGATTCTTTCTATCCGGCGCCACCGAGTTCAGATGTCATAGCCACTGCCACAAACCCTAGGCAAATCGGTTTCACCGATAGGGATCTCGGTCTCACCGAGATGGTATTGTAATCTCTTTGTGTATGTCCATTACCAAATTCGGTCTCACCGAGTTTAAGTAATCGGTACTACCGAGATTACAATGCAAACTCTCTGGTTAACTTATTACCAAAATCGGTCCCACCGAGTTTGTGTAATCGGTCTCACCGAGTTTGCCTGACCAACTCTCTGGTTAGCTTATTACCAAAATCGGTCTCACCGAGTTTGTGTAATCGGTCTCACCGAGATTACGTTATGCCCTAACCCTAACCACATCAGTCCTACCGAGTTGCATGTTGGTCCCACCGAAAATCCTAACGGTCACTAGATTTGCTGAACCGGTCCCACCGAGTTTACCAATTCGGTCCCACCGAGTTTGGCAAGTTGTGTGTAACGGTTAGATTTTGTGTGGAGGCTATAAATACCCCTCCACCCACTCTTCATTCATGGAGAGAGCCATCAGAACGAACCTACACTTCCAGCATCCATTTTCTGAGAGAGAACCACCTACTCATGTGTTGGGGCCAAGATATTCCATTCCTACCATATGAATCTTGATCTCTAGCCTTCCCCAAGTTGCTTTCCACTCAAATCTTCTTTCCACCAAATACAAATCCTGTGAGAGAGAGTTGAGTGTTGGGGAGACTATCATTTGAAGCGCAAGAGCAAGGAGTTCATCATCAACACACCATTTGTTACTTCTTGGAGAGTGGTGTCTCCTAGAATGGCTAGGCGTCACTTGGGAGCCTCCAACAAGATTGTGGAGTTGAACCAAGGAGTTTGTAAGGGCAAGGAGATCGCCTACTTCGTGAAGATCTACCGTCCTTCGTGGGCGACGGCCATGGTGGGATAGACAAGGTTGCTTTTTTCGTGGACCCTTCGTGGGTGGAGCCCTCCGTGGACTCGCGCAACCGTTACCCTTCGTGGGTTGAAGTCTCCATCAACGTGGATGTACGATAGCACCACCTATCGAAACCACGACAAAAACATCCGTGTCTCCAATTGCGTTTGAATTCTCCAAACCCTTCCCTTTACATTCCTGCAAGTTGCATGCTTTACTTTCCGCTGCTCATATACTCTTTGCATGCTTGCTTGATATGTATTGTGAGTGTTAAACTTGTGCCTAATCTCCACTTAAACTTAAAGAAGTTAAAAATTGCAACTTTTGGTACTTAGTGTCTAATCACCCCCCAGTCGGTGTCAAAACCGGCGGATCTCGGGTAGGGGGTCCCGAACTGTGCGTCTAGGCGGATGGTAACAGGAGACAAGGGACACGATGTTTTTACCCAGGTTCGGGCCCTCTCGATGGAGGTAATACCCTACTCTGCTTGATTAATATTGATGATATGGGTAGTACGAGAGTAGATCTACCACGAGACCAGAGAGGCTAAACCCTAGAAGCTAGCCTATGGTATGATTGTTGTTAGATCCCCACGGACTAAAACCCTTCGGTTTATATAGACACCGAATAGGGTTAGGGTTACACAGAGTCGGTTACAATGGTAGGAAATCTACATATCTGTATCGCCAAGCTTGCCTTCCACGCCAAGGAAAGTCCTATCCGGACACGGGACGAAGTCTTCAATCTTGTATCTTCATAGTCCAGGAGTCCGGCCAAAGATGATAGTTCGGCTATCCGGACACCCCCTAATCAAGGACTCCCTCAGTAGCCCCCGAACCAGGCTTCAATGATGATAAGTCCGGCGTGTTGATTGTCTTCGGCATTGCAAGGCGGGTTCCCCTCCGAATCCTGTGTTGAATAGTGTCCGGCTTTCTTGTGAATATCGCGCTTCTCGGCTTCCACGCCCAATAATGGCCATCTTCCACGTGTCGAACGAATGTGAAAAGTCAGGGTATCTTTACATTTACCCCCCTTGCTGTGCAAATGAGCCGTCTATAAAAGAGATGGGGGTCCAGATCCGGATCACACCATCCTCCCTTCGCGAGCCTTCATCAGAGCGCCTTTGACAAAAAACCAACTCCACCATGGACAGTCGACGCGGCTCCTCCTCTCGCGCTCTCAGCCCTCAGCCCGGAGATTGGGGGAGATGCTCAGTCCCGCACAGCGAATTGGTGGTGCTCCAAACCAAGGGATTCCTTCCCCCGGCCTTCCTGGTTCCGGTGCATTCCGGACTCGCCACTTATAAGGGAGGGAAGCAAAGGAGAGCGCCCCGATCCCTCTAAGGGAGAGCGGGTATGCTTCGTCTCTTACCTAATGAGAGGACTCGGATTTCCAATCCATCTGCTTTCTCCGGGGCTTACGAGTTCTACGACCTCCACCGCACAACCCACGCCTGCCTCCATCTTGCATATAAGCGGGTTTTGTGGCCCTTTGTGAGCTATTTCGGGCGTTGAGGCCCATTTCGCTCTCTGGAAGAGATTGTTACGCCTTGTGCCTCGTTCTCACGAAGGGTCAATATATCAAGTGGGCGAGCCAAACTATGGCGCATCGCCGGACCAGATACTTATCCGGAACCCCAAAGAAGGCGTCCGAGGACAGGCCATCGGAATGGTGTTACATGGATGACGTGCCGCTGCCGGATCCTGGTCGGATGCTCGCCTCCGGAGTTTAGCAACGCTCCTCAAGAAGCGCCTAAGCCGGGCGCCCATGGAGCCCCAGAGGAAAATGACCAGGACGTCCCTTACTTGATGAGCCGAATAAGATTATCGGATCATGCCGGATTGACCATGATTGGAGTCATGGCAATCTGCATTATGAGGGGAGTGCAGCCGCTCCAATATAGGGGCCACCCCATGTGGGACTTCAACGGGGAGGACGACGCCACCCGCCATGGCCGCAAAGGGCCGGGATCGGTCACCGAACTGGTGAAGACCTTGTCCGCCATGTACAAAGGGGAAGAGGAGGATTTTCTCCGCGTCAGTCCACTGAACAGGTTTTCTTCGAATAATCCTCAAAGTTGGGTAAGCAAATATCTTTGTGGCCTGTCCGATCCATGTCCCCGTGGTTAAATATCTCATTTCATGGTTTCTATGCAGGAACTGCGCTGGGCCATGGAGAAGATACACAGCCCGGCCCCACAACCCGAGGATCCGGAACGGTCCCTCGATCCGGCCTCCGAAGAGGACCCGGATATAAAGGTGGAGCTGATCGACGGGGTGTTCCACCAACTTAGCATCGACAATGCTTTGGTTGCCATTACGGCCGACTACCCCGGATTATTTCTGGCCTCCCAGGTAACCGTGACCGAAGTCCGGATACCATGACCCACCCATGCTTTTACTTCTAATCACCACGTATTTGATGGTGTTTCGCAGGGGTGCCTTGAGCGGGAAGCCGAGCCTGCCATTGCCGTCCAACAAGGGGCAGCTCGGCCCAAAGAAAGGAAAAAGAAGTGCGGTACGACTCGAGACGTCACCGCAACGGTATGATGTGCCATCGTATTTTAGGGAGAGGTTCCTGGGAGGCACACTGACGCTCGTGGTTTTTTCAGGAAAAAGAGCACTCGCCGGACTGAGTCCGGAGAAGTTGCCAATCGGACCTCCGCCAACCAGGCTCAAAAGCCGAGTCCGGAAGGGGATACAAACACGAGGCGTGCGTCAGATGCTCCTCCAACGGAGGATACCGACAGACTGTCCGCCACCAAGTCGGAGGTGGAGAGCGCCATGAATCATAGGCGCTGCCGGACTATTCTACGTGACGCATATTTCTCCCAAGAGGCATTGGACGCCTTTAGTTCGGGAGAAGCACACCTCCGTGCCGCTCAAGATGGCCTAGCCAGAGCCCTGGAGCAGTATGTGAAAGACATACGGGTAAGGAATTTTGTGATTATATATGCCAAGAGCCCCGAGACTTAAAATAGTTAGGATAACTGATTTAAGGATCATTTGTAATGCAGGTTCTTACCGAAAAGAATACCCGTTTGTACCAGGAGCTTGAAGAGTGCAAGGCCCAACTTGAGGCCGCACTGGCCGCGACCGGGGAAGCCATGAAGACTCCCTCTGGTAATATATGCCCTTCAAAGTAGAAGTAGTTTTGCAAAGTGCGGCGTGTGCATAAATCTGACATTAACATTGCAGATAGCGTCGGGATGGATTCGGACAAGCAACAGCTCCTGCGCCAGCTAAAGGCAGGCGAGAGTGTGCTTACGAGGGTGCGGCAGGAGAAAAATAACCTCCAAGATGCCAACACCCAACTGGGTGAGGAACTAAAGGATGTTCGTGCCCGGTTATGCGACCAGAAAGGAGAATCGACGGCTTCGTCGGCATTTTCAGTAAGTGCTTAAATGAACTTTGAAAGAGTTCGGCGAGGAAGGCGACTAACATAAACATGTATGTAGGTTTGCTCACTGTGTCGCCCCGAGGAGGAGATGCCCAGTTCTTGGTGATCTTCTTCCCGAATCAAGGCTACCGCATTTAACGAGTTCGGCAGGTGATGAAAGGCGTCGCCCAGGCCTTGTGGCCATCTATCTCCCTGCCCGAAGGCATTGAGGAGCTGGCACAGCGGCTTCAAGGAGCACGGCGGCGCTTCCGACTATGGAAGATATCGGCCTGCCTTCAAGGCGCCAGGGAGGCCTGGGCCATGGTAAAGACGCGGTACACGAAGGCTGACCCAAACCACATGGCCGAGGTCGGACCTGTGGGGCCTGATGGGAAGGAGATCCCTGTAAGCAGTGTACGGCCAAGTAGAATTGGCCGCCAAGTATTCCCAGCAAGATTGTAAATTAGACAGCCTATTAGATGGCATTGAGGAGGAATACAATTAGTCGAGTTGACTATGTAATTGAATATGACATGAAAAATGTCTTCTAGCGGATTGTAGATCGTTTGTCATAGCGGACCTTTTCGCCCGACCTCGGGACCCAATAGTCCTGAGTGTGTCGAATACCCTCCCGGTTATGTAAGAACCGGGGCATGCATGGAGACAAGGCGTAGGGGTCATTATTGCTGTATCAGACAAGTGCCCAACTAGTTATGTTATATTACATGGATAGTAAGAAACATCTTCCAGTTCACCGACCGAATATTCCCTTAAGAACGCCCTAAAGTGCATGTCCAAACTGCTAAGAAAGCAGAAAATCATCTGGGGGCAGATGGATAAATAGTTAAAAATCATCTTTCAGTTCACCGACCGAATATTCCCTTAAGAATGCTAGCTTTTTGGCTTCACCATGTCTGAGGTACACATCCGGCTGACCCGGCAAGAATAATCGCAGAGGTGCTCCCTTTACCACCTAGCCGAACAATCAGGAGCGTAGGGGTAAGCACAGGAGCCAGCAACCCAGCTTGGCCAAAACTTAAGTCATATCGATGCATATAATGGTGAATAAAAGGTACATGCGGAAGTTTGACACATGTGTTGGGCATGAAGCTCAGATAAATAAGCTTCATTAAAGAAGCCCCGGAGTATAATGGCGCGGACAGCGCGTCAAGTATGTGCAAACAAAGCGCAAAACGAGCCTCTAAAGGCTTCAAGAAGAAGGAGGGGAAGGAGAGAAATAAAAGACAGCAAAAAATAGAAAATGTGGGCGGAGGAAGGAGACGAACTTCGAGTCCGGCACTTAGGCGTAGAATCTTCGTAGACGGGCTGCGTTCCATAGGTTCGGCTTAAGTCGGTTATCCGATGCGTTTTGTAGATGGTATGCTCCGTCGGTCAGGACCTGGTCGATGATGAAGGGACCTTCCCATTTGGGCTTGAGTTTGTCCTTTTTCTTGTCCGCAGCGAGAACTAGTTCACCAACGTTGTAAGCTTTGGCCCGTACTTCCCTGCTTTGATATATTCGAGCCTGCTATTGATAAAATGCGGAACGAGCTTTTGCCACGTCGCGCTCCTCCTCCAATGCGTCCAAACTGTCCTGCCGATCGAGCTCGGCTTCTCTTTCTTCATACATGCGCACGCGAGGTGAGTCATGCATTATGTCGCAGAGCAAGACTGCCTCTGCGCCGTACACCATAAAAAATGGTGTGAATCCGGTAGTACGAGTCGGCGTGGTCCGCAACCCCCAGAGTACGGAGTCGAGCTCCTCAACCCAGCGCGTGTTAGATTCCTTGAGGGACCGCACTAGTCTGGGTTTAATTCCGCTCATGATTAGACCGTTTGCTCGCTCGACTTGACCGTTGGTTTGAGGGTGATAGACTGAGGCGTAATCGAGCTTGATGCCCATGTTTTTGCACCATAATTTGACCTCATCGGCCGTGAAGTTGGTGCCGTTATCAGTTATGATACTGTGGGGGACGCCGTAACGGTGCACTACCCCTGATATGAAGTCTATCACCAGCCCGGATTCGGCCGTTTTAACAGGCTTGGCCTCTATCCATTTGGTGAATTTATCCACCATGACCAATAGGTATTTTTGCTTGTGGGTTCCTCCCTTAAGGGGTCCAACCATGTCAAGCCCCGGACATAAACGGCCAGGTGATGGGTATACTTTTGAGGGTGGTGGGTGGCATGTGGCTTTGGTTAGCAAAAAGCTGGCAATCGACGCATCGTTGGACTAAATCCTCAAGATCTGCCCGGGCCGTCGGCCAATAAAATCCTGTACAGAAGGCCTTTCCTACAAGGGCCCGGGCTGCGGCGTGGTGCCCATCCAGTCCGGCATGAATTTCAGCCAGGAGGTTTCGCCCTTCCTCTTTGGAAATACACCTTTGAAGGACTCCTGTTGTGCTTTTCTTATAGAGCTCTCCCTCATGGACTTTATAGGCTTTGGATCGCCGTATTATGCAGCGAGCCTCATTTTGGTCTTCGGGGAGTTCCTGCCTAGTTAGGTAGGCTAGGAATGGCTCCGCCCATCGGGCGATAACCGCCATTATTTCGTATGGAGGGTGTTATCTCGTTGGCGAGCGTCCGATTGTGTCGAGTGTTCGGTGTCGCAAAGGCGGTTGGGACCAGATTGTTATTTCCGGACTCCCCTTCCCATAGTACGGATGGCTTGAACAGCCGTTCCAGAAGATGTTAGGCGGACGGCGCCAGCGTTTTGCGCCCGATGCGTGTAATCGTCCGCCGCTGGTTGTTATCCCGGGCTATATGATGAAATTCGAGCCCTTGAACCGTGTCGACATTTTTAGGACCGCATTGCGGTACGCTGCCATTTTCGGATCTTTGGCATCAAAGTCTTCGTTTATTTGAGATATCGTGAGGTTCGAATCCCCGCGCACTTCTAGGCGTTTAATGCCCATGGAGACTGCCGTCCGGAGGCCGTGCAGAAGGGCCTCGTATTCGGCTGCGTTGTTGGAGTCCGTATACATTATCTGAAGGACATATTGGACTGTGTCCCTGGTTGGGGACGTCAGGACGACGCCAACCCCTAGGCCGGCCAACATTTTGGAGCCGTGAAAGTGCATGATCCAATTGGAGTATGCGCCGTACTCTTTAGGGAGTTCAGCTTCGGTCCATTCGGCCACGAAGTCGGCCAAAACCTGCGACTTAATAGCTCGTCGTGTCTTATAGGTTATGTCGAATGGAAGGAGCTCTATGGCCCATTTAGCAATCTGGCCCATCGCGTCGCGGTTGTTTATAATGTCGTTAAGAGGTACTTCGGAGGCTACCGTTATCGAACACTCTTGAAAGTAGTGTCGCAGCTTCCGGGATGCCATGAACACCGCGTATGATATCTTTTGATAATGTGGGTACCGGGACTTGCATGGAGTTAGGACAGTGGACACATAGTAAACCGGTTTTTGAAGAGGGAACATGTGTCCGTCCGTTTCTTGTTCGACGACGAGCACCGCGCTGACAACTTGATGTGTTGCGGCGATATATAATAGCATTGGTTCGCCCATTTTGGGCACGGCCAAAACCGGATTTGTTGCCAATATGGCTTTTATTTCTTCGAGTCCGGCCGTGGCGGCATCCGTCCACTCGAAGTGTTTGGTGCACCGGAGGAGGCGGTAAAGGGGTAACGCCTTTTCTCCCAAACGGGAAATAAAGCGGCTTAGAGCCGCTACGCATCGATCAATTTTTGTATTTGTTTGAGGTCTTTTGGAATATCCAGTTGTGACAGAGCTCGGATCTTGGCTGGGTTTGCTTCAATTCCTCTACCGGACACAATGAAGCCCAAGAGCTTTCCGGCTAGAACGCCGAAGACGCATTTTTCCAGATTGAGCTTAATGTCATATTTTCGGAGGTGAATGTGAGCCTCAAGTCGTCTACTAGAGTTTCGACATGCTTGGATTTGACAACCACGTCATCTACATATGCTTCCACTATTTTTCTGATCTAGTTTGCGGACATATACGAATCATGCTGTTGATATGTTCTTATTTGGCGTTTTTGAGCGAAGGGCATTGTGTTGAAGCAGAATGGGCGTATGGAGTGATGAATGCTGTTGCGGCTTGGTTTGGCTTCGCCATCTTGATTTGGTGGTAGCCGAGTACGCGTCGAGGAAGCACAATGAGTCGTGTCCTGTCAGAAGCGTCGATAATTTGATCAATGCGAGGGAGGAAGGGATCCTTTGGGCAAGCCTTATTAAGGTCTTTGAAATCAACACATAGGCGCCAGGATTTATCCTTCTTTGGTACCATCACCAGATTTGCTAGCAAGTCCAGATGTTTTATATCTCTGATGAATCCGGCTTCCAGAAGTTTGGCTAGCTCCTCTCCCGTGGCCTGTCTCTTGGGTTTGGAAAAGCGCCAAAGAGCATGTTTGACTGGCTTGAATCCTTTTAGGGTATTTAGGCTGTGCTCGGCCAGCCGACGTGGGATTCCTGGCATGTCTGAAGGGTGCCAGGCAAAAATGTCCCAGTTTTCTCGTAGAAATTCTCGTAGTGCGGCGTCTACATTAGGGTTTAATTGTGCCCCAATGGAGGTTGTCTTTGCAGGGTCCGTTGGGTGGAGTTGGAATTTGACTATTTCATCCGCTGGTTTAAAAGAGGTGGACTTGGATCTTTTATCAAGTATCACATCGTCCCTGTTCACCGTGGAGCGCATCGCAGTGAGTTCCTCGGCCGCTAGGGCTTCGGATAGTGCCTCGAGGGCTAGTGCGGCTGTCATGTTTTCGGCGCGGAGTGCTATGTTCGAATCACTAGCGAGAGTGATGATTCCGTTAGGTCTGGGCATTTTAAGCTTCATGTACCCATAATGGGGTATAGCTTGAAAAATTGTGAATGCCTCTCGCCCTAATAAAGCGTGATATCCGCTGCTGAACGGGGCCACTTGAAATGTGACCTCCTCGGACTGTAATTGTCCGTGAGCGAACACTACGTCCGGTGTGATTTTTCCTATGCAGCATGCTTCCCGGCTAGGGATTATTCCTCTAAAGGTTGTGCTGCTTCGCTCAATGCGGTTCCAGTCTATTTCCATTTTTCGGAGGGTTTCCTCGTAGGGTGAGGTTTAGTCCGCTGCCGCCATCCATGAGTACCTTAGTAAGGCGAAAACCGTCCACTATTGGACTGAGGACCAATGCGGCTGGTGCTCGGGCTGTTCGGAATTTTGGTTCGTCACTGGCATTAAAGGTAATAGCCGTGTCACTCCATGGATTTATTGTTGCTACTTGGTAGACTTTGGCAAGGTTGCGGAGTGTTCGTTTCCGCATGTTATTTGATGCGAAAGTCTCAAAGACTGTTAATACCGTACTGGTGTTGCTGGGCTGGGATTCTGAGGCTAGAAGCTCTTCGCCACTTTTGGCCACCTGCCGTAGTATCCAACATGCTCGAAGGCTATGAGTTGGAGTGGCGCCCTTTGTGCTATGAATTTTGCAGGGTCCGTTTAGCCTACCCTCCAGTACGGTCCCGTGCCCTTTAGGGGGTTTTTGTTTTTTGATGTTTAACCCAGGTGTTTGGTGATGATGCACCCTTTTATTTTGGACTAGGGCTGTATTCAGGGCCGGATTATCCCAAAATTTACTTTCGGTTTTCCAAGCACTCTCCATCGCACAGTACTTTTGTACTATGGTCACCAAGTCAGCAAAGCGTGTAATTTCGCGACGACTTATGGCGTTTAGGATTCCCTTGTCCATGCAATTATTGCAGAAAAGTGAGATTGCGTCCTCCTCTTGGCAGTCCTTTATCCTGTCCATAACCAGGAGGAATCTGGCCGAGTAGTGATGTACTGTTTCAGCGGGCTCTTGCCGAATTCGGGATAGATCGCTAGTGTTTGGGTGGGCGGGTGGAACTAGATCCTAACCCGTCCAATTTAAGACTCGAGGGCGAGAAGTTTCCAAACTTGGAAGTTTGGATTTTTGAATGCTATCCAATGAATCCAACCCGTCACCGACTTTAAGTTCGTGGCTTGATCGACATCCGTCCCTCTGCGGGAATCCGGCATGGAGGGATCGGGAATTCGGACGTAGCTAGTCTTTAAGATAGAGGAAGAATCGCCGTATTGCTCCTCTACCACAGCAACATGATGGGTAGCCTGGGGAGAATTGATCTCTCTCAGATTGGTTTTAGGCCCGATCTGGTCGTAGTCTGTGGCGACTCGAGTATGCGGCGATGCGATCCAAGAGCTCGTTTACGGAGGAGAGCTTGATCGGATCTAACTGCTCGGCAAGTTCCAAGTTAACGTGAAGATTGGTTTCGATGACCCGAGAAGTCATCGCCGGCGCGATGGCCGAACTAGCGGTCATAAGAAATCCACCTAACCGAAGAGTCTGACCAGTGGCCAAGGCTCCTTTGGTGATAGTATCGTCTTTAAAGACGGGATGAGGCATCCTTCCTGACGGCGACAACACAGAGGAACTCTCAATGAAAGCACCAATGTCGGTGTCAAAACCGGCGGATCTCGGGTAGGGGGTCCCGAACTGTGCGTCTAGGCGGATGGTAACAGGAGACAAGGGACACGATGTTTTTACCCAGGTTCAGGCCCTCTCGATGGAGGTAATACCCTACTCGCTTGATTAATATCGATGATATGGGTAGTACAAGAGTAGATCTACCACGAGATCGAGAGGCTAAACCCTAGAAGCTAGCGTATGGTATGATTGTTGTTCGTCCGACGGACTAAAACCCTTCGGTTTATATAGACATCGAATAGGGTTAGGGTTACACAGAGTCGGTTACAATGGTAGGAAATCTACATATCCGTATCGCCAAGCTTGCCTTCCACGCCAAGGAAAGTCCTATCCGGACACGGGACGAAGTCTTCAATCTTGTATCTTCAAAGTCCAGGAGTCCGGCCAAAGATGATAGTTTGGCTATCCGGACACCCCCTAATCCAGGACTCCCTCACCCCCCCTCTAGACACCTCTTCTCGATCCCTTTCAGCAGGCAAGAACCCTTTCTTTGCTTGATCCATTTTGAACTTCTTCAAAACTTTATCAAGGTATGTGCTTTGTGAAAGCCCAATTAAGCGTCTTGATCTATCTCTATAGATCTTGATGCCCAATATGTAAGCATCTTCACCGAGATCTTTCATCGAAAAACTCTTATTCAAGTATCCTTTTATGCTATCCAGAAATTCTATATCATTTCCAATCAACAATATGTCATCTACATTTAATATTAGAAATGCTAGAGAGCTCCCACTCACTTTCTTGTAAATACACGCTTCTCCAAAGGTCTGCATAAAACCATATGCTTTGATCACACTATCAAAACGTTTATTCCAACTCCGAGATGCTTGCACCAGTCCATAGATGGATCGCTGGAGCTTGCACACTTTGTTAGCATCCTTTGGATTGATAAAACCTTCAGGTTGCATCATATACAACTCTTCTTCCAGAAATCCATTCAGGAATGCAGTCTTTACATCCATTTGCCAAATTTCATAATCATAAAATGTGGCAATTGCTAACATGATTCGGATGGACTTAAGCAACGCTACTGGTGAGAATGTGTCATCGTAGTCAACTCCTTAAACTTGTCGAAAACCTTTCACAACAAGTCGAGCGTTGTAGACAGTAACATTACCGTCTGTGTCAGTCTTCTTCTTGAAGATCCATTTATTCTCGATGGCTTGCCGATCATTGGGCAAGTCAACCAAAGTCCACACTTTGTTCTCATACAAGGATCCCATCTCAGATTTCATGGCCTCAAGCCATTTCGCGGAATCTGGGCTCATCATCGCTTCCTCATAGTTTGTAGGTTCGTCATGGTCTAGTAACATGACCTCCAGAACATGATTACCATTACCACTGCAGTGCGGATCTTACTCGCTTGACCTACAAGGTTTGGTAGTAACTTGATCCGAAGTTACATGATCATCATCATTAGCTTCCTCACTAATTGGTGTAGAAGTCACGAGGAACAGATTTACGTGATGAACTACTTTCAATAAGGGAGCAGGTACAGTTACCTCATCAAGTTCTACATTCCTCCCACTCACTTCTTTCGAGAGAAACTCCTTCTCTAGAAAGGATCCATTCTTAGCAACGAACGTCTTGCCTTCGGATCTGTGATAGAAGGTGTACCCAACAGTCTCCTTTGGGTATCCTATGAAGACACATTTCTCGATTTGGGTTCGAGCTTATCAGCTTGAAGCATTTTCACATAAGCATTGCAGAAAGACAACTTTGGTTTCTTGCCAAACCATAGTTCATAAGGCGTCGTCTCAACGGATTTAGATGGTGCCCTATTTAACGTGAATGCAGTCGTCTCTAAAGCATAACCCCAAAACGATAGCGGTAAATCAGTAAGAGACATCATAGATCGCACCATATCTAGTAAAGTAAAATTACGATGTTCGGACACACCATTACGCTGTGGTGTTCCGGGTGGCGTGAGTTGTGAAACTATTCCGCATTGTTTCAAATGAAGACCAAACTCATAACTCAAATACTCTCCTCCACGATCAGATCGTAGAAACTTTATTTTCTTGTTACGATGATTTTCCACTTCACTATGAAATTCTTTGAACTTTTCAAACGTTTCATACTTATGTTTCATCAAATAGATATACCCATATCTGCTCAAATAATCTGTGAAGGTGAGAAAAGAACGATACCCGCCACGAGCCTCAACATTCATTGGACCACATACATCAGTATGTATGTTTTCCAACAAATCTGTTGCTCGCTCCATTGTTCCGGAGAACGGTGTTTTAGTCATCTTGCCCATGAGGCATGGTTCGTAAGTACCAAGTGATTCATAATCAAGTGATTCCAAAAGTCCATCAGAATGGAGTTTCTACATGCGCTTTACACCAATATGACCTAAACGGCAGTGCCACAAATAAGTTACACTATCATTATGAACTCTGCATCTTTTGGCTTCAACATTATGAATATGTGTATTACTCCTATCAAGATTCATCAAAAATAGACCACTCTTCAAGGGTGCATGACCATAAAAGGTATTACTCATATAAATAGAACAACCATTATTCAAAGATTTAAATGAATAACTATCTCGCATCAAACAAGATCCAGATATAATGTTCATGCTCAACGCTGGCACCAAATAACAATTAGTTAGGTCTAAAACTAATCCCGAAGGTAGATGTAGAGGTAGCGTGCCGAAGGAGATCACATCGACTTGGGAACCATTTCCCACGCGCATCGTCACCTCGTCCTTAGCCAATCTTCAATTAACCTGTAGTCCCTGTTTCGAGTTGCAAATATTAGCAACAGAACCAGTATCAAATGCCCAGGTGCTACTGCAAGCTTTAGTAAGGTACACATCGATAACATGTATATCACATATACCTTTGTTCATCTTGCCATCCTTCTTATCCGCCAAATACTTGGGGCAGTTCCGCTTCCAGTGGCTAGTCCCTTTGCAGTAGAAGCACTCAGTCTCAGGATTGGGTCCAGACTTGGGTTTCTTCTCCTGAGCAGCAACTTGTTTGATGTTCTTGAAGTTCCCCTTCTTCTTCCCTTTACCCTTTTTCTTGAAACTGGTGGTCTTTTTGACCATCAATACTTGATGCTCCTTCTTGATTTCTACCTCCGCAGCCTTTAGCGTCGCGAAGAGCTCGGGAATTGCCTTATCCATCCCTTGCATGTTATAGTTCATCACGAAGCTTTTGTAGCTTGGTGGCAGTGATTGAAGAATTCTGTCAATGATACTATCATCCGGAAGATTAACTCCCAGTTGAATCAAGTGATTGTTATACCCGGACATTCTGAGTATATGCTCACTGACAGAACTATTCTCCTCCATCTTGCAGTTGTAGAATTTATTGGAGACTTCATATCTCTCAATCCGGGCATTTGCTTGAAATATTAACTTCAACTCCTGGAACATCTCATATGCTCCATGACGTTCAAAACGTCGTTGAAGTGCCGGTTCTAAGCCGTAAAGCATGGCACACTAAACTATCGAGTAGTCATCAACTTTGCTCTGCCAGACGTTCATAACATCTAGCGTTGCTCCTGCAGCGGGTTTGGCACCCAGCGGTGCTTCCAGGGCGTAATTCTTCTGTGCAGCAATGAGGATAATCCTCAAGTTACGGACCCAGTCCGTGTAATTGCTACCATCATCTTTCAACTTTGCTTTCTCAAGGAACGCATTAAAATTTAAGGGAACAACAGCACGGGCCATCTATCTACAACAACATAGACATGCAAAATACTATCAGGTATTAAGTTCATGATAAATTAAAGTTCAATTAATGAAATTACTTAAGAAATCCCACTTAGATAGACATCCCTCTAATCATCTAAGTGATCACGTGATCCATATCAACTAAACCATGTCCGATCATCACGTGAGATGGAGTAGTTTTCAATGGTGAACATCACTATGTTGATCATATCTACTATATGATTCACGCCGACCTTTCGATCTCGGTGTTCGAGGCCATATCTGCATATGCTAGGCTCGTCAAGTTTAACCCAAGTATTTACTGCGTGTGCAAAACTGGCTTGCACCTGTTGTATATGAACGTAGAGCTTATCACACCCGATCATCACGTGGTGTCTCGACACGACGAACTTTGGCAACGGTGCATACTTAGGGAGAACACTTGTACCTTGAAATTTAGTGAGAGATCATCTTATAATGCTACCGTCAATCAAAGCAGAATAAGATACATAAAAGATAAACATCACATGCAGTCAATATAAGTGATATGATATGGCCATCATCATCTTGTGCCTTCGATCTCCATCTCCAAAGCACCGTCATGATCACCATAGCCACCGGCGCGACACCTTGATCTCCATCATAGCATCGTTGTGGTCTCGCCAACTATTGCTTCTACGACTATCGCTACCGCTTAGTGATAAAGTAAAGCAATTACATGGCGATTGCATTTCATACAATAAAGCGACAACCATATGGCTCCACGCGATTGCCGATAACTCCATTACAAAACATGATCATCTCATACAGTAAAATTAAGCATCATGTCTTGACCATATCACATCACAGCATGCCCTGCAAAAACAAGTTAGACGTCATCTACTTTGTTGTTGCAAGTTTTACGTGGCTGCTACGGGCTGAGAAAGAACCTTCTTACCAATGCATCAAAACCACAATGATATTTCGTCAACTTAGTGTTGTTTTAACCTTCACAAGGACCGGGCGTAGCCACACTCGATTCAACTAAAGTCGGAGAAACTGACACCCGCCAGCCACACAGCGTAATGCGAAGCACGTCGGTGAAACCGATGTCAGCGTAACCGTGCAGCGTAATGTCGGTCCGGGCCGCTTCATCCAAAAATACCGCAGAATCAAAGTATGACATGCTGGTAAGCAGTATGACTTGTATCGCCCACAACTCACTTGTGTTCTACTCGTCCATATAACATCTACGCATAAACCTAGCTCGGATGCCATTGTTGGGGAACGCAGTAATTTCAAAAAATTCCTACGCACACGCAAGATCATGGTGATGCATAGCAATGAGAGAGGAGAGCATTATGAGAACACGGTTGATGTAGTCGTACGTCTTCACGATCCGACCGATCCAAGTACCGAACGCACGGCAACTCCGAGTTCAGCACACGTTCAGCTCGATGACGTCCCACGAACTCCGATCTAGCAGAGCTTCTCGGGAGAGTTCCGTCAGCACGACGGCGTGATGACGGTGATGATGTTGCTACCGACGTAGGGCTTCGCCTAAGCACCACTACGATATGATCGAGGTGGATTATGGTGGAGGGGGCACCGCACACGGCTTGGAACAATCAACTTGTGTGTCCTAGGGTGCCCCCCCACCCCCGTATACAAAGGAGCAAGGGGGAGGCCGGCCGGCCCTTGGGGCACGCCAAGGAGGGAGGAGTCCTCCTCCTAGTAGGAGTAGGACTCCCCTTTCCTAGTCCAACTAGGGAGAGGGAAGGGGGAAGGAAGAGAGGAGAGGGAGGGAAGAGGGCCGCGCCCCCCTCCCCTAGTCCAATTCGGACTCCTCATGGGAGGGGGCGCGCCACCTCCTGGGCTGCTGCCCTCTCTCTCCCCTTAGGCCCAATACTTCCCCGGGGGGTTCCGGTAACCCCTTCGGCACTCCGGTTTTCTCCGAAACCACCCGGAACACTTCCGGTGTCCGAATATGACCATCCAATATATCGATCTTTACGTCTAGATCATTTCGAGACTCCTCGTCATGTCCGTGATCACACCCAGGACTCCGAACAACCTTTAGTACATCAAATAACATAAACTCATAATATCGATCGTCACCGAACGTTAAGCGTGCGGACCCTACGGGTTCGAGAACTATGTAGACATGACCGAGACACGTCTCCGGTCAATAACCAATAGCGGAACCTACATATTCTACAAAGATCTTTATCGGTCAAACCGCATAACAACATACGTTATTCCCTTTGTCATCGGTATGTTACTTGCCCGAGATTCGATCGTCGGTATCCTCATACCTAGCTCAATCTCGTTACCGGCAAGCCTCTTTACTCGTTCCGTAATGCATCATCCCGCAACTAACTCATTAGTCACATTGCTTGCAAGGCTTATAGTGACGTGCATTACCGAGAGGGCCCAGAGATACCTCTCCGACAATCGGAGTGACAAATCCTAGTCTCGATCTATGCCAACTCAACAAGTACCATCGGAGACACACAGAGAGCACCTTTATAATCACCCGATTACGTTGTGACGTTTGGTAGCACACAAAGTGTTCCTCCTAACGGGAGTTGCATAATCTCATAGTCATAGGAACATGTATAAGTCATGAAGAAAGCAATAGGAGTAAACTAAAACGATCAAGTGCTAAGCTAACGGAATGGGTCAAGTCAATCACATCATTCTCCTAATAATGTGATCCCGTTTATCAAATGACAACTCATGTCTATGGTTAGGAAACTTAACCATCTTTGATAAACGAGCTGGTCAAGTAGAGTCATACTAGTGACACTCTGTTTGTCTATGTATTCACACATGTATTATGTTTCTGGTTAATACAATTCTAGCATGAATAATAAACATTTATCATGAAATAAGGAAATAAATAATAACTTTATTATTGCCTCTAGGGCATATTTCCTTCAGGGTGGCCCCCCTCCCAATTCGGATTGGGCTTGCGGGGGCGCGTCCCCTCCTTCGCTCCCTTCTCCTCTCTCCCACTATGGCCCAATAAGGCCCATATACCTCCCGGGGGGTTCCGGTAACCTCCCGGTATATGCCCGATCTCACCCGGAACCATTCCAATGTCCAAATATAGTCGTCCAATATATCGATCTTTATGTCTCGACCATTTCGAGACTCCTCGTCATGTCCGTGATCATATCCAGGAGTCCGAACTACCTTCGGTACATCAAAACACATAAACTCATAATACCGATCGTCACCTAACGTTAAGCGTGCGGACCCTACGGGTTCGAGAACTATGCAGACATGACCGAGACCTCATCTCCGGTCAATAACCAATAGCGGAACCTGGATGCTCATATTGGTTCCTACATATTCTACGAAGATCTTTATCGGTCAAACCGCATAACAACATACGTTGTTTCCTTTGTCATCGGTATGTTACTTGCCCGAGATTTGATCGTCGGTATCTCAAAACCTAGTTCAATCTTGTTACCGGCAAGTCTCTTTACTTTCCGTAATGCATCATCCCGCAACTAACTCATTAGTCACATTGCTTGCAAGACTTATAGTGATGTGCATTACCGAGAGGGCCCGGAGATACCTCTCCGACAATCGGAGTGACAAATCCTAATCTTGATCTATGCCAACTCAACAAGTACCATCGGAGACACCTGAGAGCACCTTTATAATCACCCGATTCGTTGTGACGTTTGGTAGAACACAAAGTGTTCCTCCAGATTCGGGGTTGCATAATCTCATAGTCAAAGGAACATGTATAAGTCATGAAGAAAGCAATAGCAATATACTAAACGATCAAATGCTAAGCTAACAGAATGGGTCAAGTCAATCACATCATTCTCCAATGATGTGATCCCATTAATCAAATGACAACCCATGTCTATGGCTAGGAAACCTAACCATCTTTGATTCAACGAGCTAGTCAAGTAGAGGCATACTAGTGACACTCTGTTTGTCTATGTATCCACACATGTACTAAGTTTCCGGTTAATACAATTCTAGCATGTATAATAAACATTTATCATGAAATAAGGAAATAAATAATAACTTTATTATTGCCTCTAGGGCATATTTCCTTCATCAATCCAGTAGGAGACTACACGCAAATCCCTAGTACCTTCACAAACAATCAAGAACCTTGCAACCAACGCAATAAAGGGGTTGTCAATCTCTTTACGGCCACTTGCAAAAGTGAGATCTGATAAAAATAATAAGATAAATATTTTTGGTATTTTGTTGTATAGATTGAAAAGTAAAGATTGCAAAATAAACGGCGACATAAATAGCTAGTTGACAGGAGATTAATATGATGGAAAATAGACCCGGAGGCCATAGGTTTCACTAGTGGCTTCTCTCAAGATAGCAAATTCTACGGTGGGTGAACAAATTACTGTCGAGCAATTGATAGAAAAGCGCATAGTTATGAGAATATCTAGGCATGATCATGAACATAGGCATCACGTCCGTGACAAGTAGACCGAAACGATCCTGCATCTACTACTATTACTCTACACATCGACCGCTATCTAGCATGCATCTAGAGTATTAAGTTCATAAGAACAGAGTAACGCATTAGGCAAGATGACATGATGTAGAGGGATAAACTCAAGCAATATGATATAAACCCCATCTTTTTATCCTCGATGGCAACAATACAATACGTGCCTTGCTGCCCTACTGTCACTGGGAAAGGACACCGCAAGATTGAACCCAAAGCTAAGCACTTCTCCCATTGCAAGAAAGATCAATCTAGTAGGCCAAACCAAACTGATAATTTGACTTGCAAAGATATCAAATCATGCATATAAGAATTCAGAGAAGAATGAAATTTTGTACATAGATAATCTTGATCATAAACCCACAATTCATCGGATCTCGACAAACACACCGCAAAAAGAATTACATCGAATAGATCTCCAAGAAGATCGAGGAGAACTTTGTATTGAGATCCAAAGAGAGAGAAGAAGCCATCTAGCTAATAATTATGGACCCGAAGGTCTGTGGTAAACTACTCACACATCATTGGAGAGGCTATGGTGTTGATGTAGTAGCCCTCTGTGATCGATTCCCCCTCTGGCGGAGCGCCGGAAAAGGCCCCAAGATGGGATCTCACGGGTACAGAAGGTTGCGGCGGTGGAAAATAGGTTTCGTGGCTCCCCGGATGTTTTCAGGGTATAAGAGTATATATAGGCGAAAGAAGTAGGTCGGTGGAGCTACGAGGGGCCCACGAGAGTGGGGGGCGCGCCACCATGCCTCGTGGCCGCCTCGTTGCTTCCTTGACGTCCACTCCAAGTCTCCTGGATTGCGTTTGTTCCAAAAACGAGTCTCGCGAAGGTTTCATTCTGTTTGATATTCCTTTTCTGCGAAACGCTGAAATAGGCAAAAAAACAGCAATTTGCACTGGGCCTTCGGTTAATAGGTTAGTCTCAAAAATAATATAAAAGTGCATAATAAAGCTCATTAAACATACAAAAAAGATAATATAATAGCATGGAACAATCAAAAATTATAGATACGTTGGAGACGTATCAAGCATCCCCAAGCTTAATTCCTGCTCGTCCATGAGTAGGTAAGTGGTAAAAACAGAATTTTTGATGTGGAATGATACATAACATAATTTTCAATGTAATTTTCTTTATTGGGGCATGAATGTTCAGATCCGAAAGATTCAAGATAAAAGTTTAATATTAACATAAAAATAATAATACTTCAAGCATACTAACTAAGCAATTATGTCTTCTCAAAATAACATAGCCAAAGAAGCTCATCCCTACAAAATCATATAGTTTGGCCATGCTTCATTTTCGTCACACAAAATGCTCTCGTCATGCACAAACCCGATGACAAGCCAAGCAATTGTTTCATACTTTAGTATTTCTCAAACTTTTTCAACTTTCACGCAATACATGAGCGTTGATCCATGGACATAGCACTATGGGTGGAATAGAATATAATGATGGGGGTTGTGTGGAGAATCCAAAAAAGGAGAAAGTCTCACATTGACGCGGCTAATCAACGGGCTAGGAAGATGCCCATAAATTGATGTCAATGCAAGGAGTAGGGATCGCCATGCAACGGATGCACTAGAGCTATAAATGTATGAAAGCTCAACAAAAGAAACTAAGTGGGTGTGCATCCAACTTGCTTGCTCACGAAGACCTAGGGCATTTGAGGAAGCCCATTGTTGGAATATACAAGCCAAGTTCTATAATGAAAAATTCCCACTAGTATATGAAAGTGACAAAATAGGAGACTCTCTATCATAAAGATCATGGTGCTACTTTGAAGCACAAGTGTGGAAAAAGGATAGTATCATTTTCCCTTCTTTTCCCTTTTTTTGGGCCTTCCTTTTTTTTATTTGGCCTTTCTTTTTTTCTTTTTTTTGGCCTTTTTTGCCTTTGTTTCTTTTTTCTTTATGGGACAATGCTCTATTAATGATGATCATCACAATTCAATTTATTTACAACTCAATGATTACAACTCGATACTAGAACAAAATATGACTCTATATGAGTGCCTCCGGCGGTGTACCGGGATGGGCAATGAAACAAGAGTGACATGTATGAAAAATTATGCATGTTGGCCCTGCCACAAATACGATGTCAATTACATGATCATGGAAGGCAATATCACAATGATGAAGCGTGTCATAAATAAATGAAACGGTGGAAAGTTGCATGGCAATATATCTCGGAATGGCTATGGGAATGCCATAATAGCCAGAAATGGTGGTTGTTATGAGGAAGATATAAGGAGGTTTATGTGTGATAGAGCATATCATACCACGGGGTTTGGATGCACCGGCGAAGTTTGCACCAACTCTCGAGGTGAGAAAGGGCAATGCACGGTACCGAAAAGGCTAGCAATGATAGAAAGATGAGAGTGCGTATAATCCATGGACTCAACATTAGTCATAAAGAACTCACATACTTATTGCAAAAATCTACAAGTCATCAAAAACAAAGCATTACGCGCATGCTCCTAGGGGGATAGATTGGTAGGAAAATATCATCGCTCGTCCCCGACCGCCACTCATAAGGATGACAATCAAAGAAAACCTCATGTTTCAAATTTGTCACTAGCAGTTTACCATACGTGCATGCTACGGGACTTGCAAACTTCAACACAGGTATTTCTCAAATTCACAATTACTCAAATAGCACAACTCTAATATCACCATCTTCATATCTGAAAACAATCATCAAGTATCAAACTTCACATAGTATTCAATGCGCTTTATATGAAAGTTTTTATTATACCCATCTTGGATGCCTATCATATTAGGACTAATTTTATAGCCAAAGCAAATTATCATGCTGTTCTAAAGGACTCTCAAAATAATATAAGTGAAGCATGAGAGATAAATAATTTCCATAAAATAAAACCACCACCGTGCTCTAAAAGATATAAGAGAAGCACTAGAGCAAAATTATCTAGCTCAAAAGATATAAGTGAAGCACATAGAGTATTCTAATAAGTTCCGATTCATGTGTGTCTCTCCAAAAGGTGTGTACAGCAAGGATTATTGTGGTAAACTAAAAATAAAAGACTCAAATCATACAAGAGGCTCCAAGCAAAACACATATCATGTGGTGAATAAAAATATAGCCTCAAGTAAAGTTACCGATAGATGAAGACGAAAGAGGGGATGCCTTCCGGGACATCCCCAAGCTTAGGCTTTTGGTTGTCCTTGAATTTTACCTTGGGGTGCCTTGGGAATCCCCAAGCTTAGCCTCTTGTCACTCCTTATTCCATAATCCGTCAAATCTTTACCCAAAACTTGAAAACTTCACAACACAAAACTCAACAGAAAATCTCATGAGCTCCGTTAGTATAAGAAAACAAACCACCACTTTAAGGTAATGTAATTAACTCATTATTTATTTATATTGGTGTTAAAACTACTGTATTCCAACTTCTCTATGGTTCAAATCCCCCGATACTAGCCATAGATTCATCAAAATAAGCAAACAACACACGAAAAACAGAATCTGTCAAAAACAGAACAGTCTGTAGTAATCTGTATCAAACGCAAACTTCTGTAACTCATAAAAACCTGAAAAACTAGGACGACCTAGATAATTAGATTATTGATCTACTGCAATTGTAATCAGTATTTTATCACTTTCTGGTGATTTTTAACAATTGTTTTCGTGAGCAGAAAGTTTCTGTCTTTTTCAGCAAGATCAAATAATTATCACCCAAGAAGATCCTATAGGTCTTACTTGGCACAAACACTAACTAAAACATAAAACCACATCTAAAAAGAGGATAAATGAATTATTTATTACTAAACAGGAACAAAAAGCAAGGAACAAAAATAAAATTGGTTGCCTCCCAACAAGCGCTATTGTTTAACGCCCCTAGCTAGACATAAAAACAAGAATAGATCTAGGTATTGTCATCTTTGGTATGCAATCCATAAGTGACTCTCATAATAGATTCATAAGGCAATATTTAATTTTCTTCCTAGGAACGTTTTCCATGCCTTTCCTTAATGGAAATTGGAATCTAATATTTCCTTCTTTCATATCAATAATTGCCCAATCGTTCTAAGGAAAGGTCTACCAAGAATAATAGGACATGTAGGATTGCAATCTATATCAAGAACAATGAAATCTACAGGCACATAATTCCTATTTGCGACAATAAGAACATCATTAATCCTTCCCATAGGTTTCTTAATGGTGGAATCCGCAAGATGCAAATTTAAAGAACAATCATCAAATTCACGAAAACCTAACACATCACACAAAGTTTTAGGGATCGTGGAAACACTAGCACCCAAATCACACAAAGCATAGCATTCATGATCTTTAATCTTAATTTTAATAGTAGGTTCCCACTCATCATAAAGTTTTCTAAGGATAGAAACTTCTAATTCATTTTTTTCTTCATAGGATTGCATTAAAGCATCAACGATATGTTTGGTAAAAGCTTTATTTTGACTATAAGCATGAGGAGAATTTAACACGGATTGCAACAAGGAGATACAATCTATCAAAGAACAATTGTCATAATTAAATTCCTTGAAATCCAAAATAGTGGGTTCATTGCTATTTAAAGTTTTGACCTCTTCAATCCCACTTTTACCAATTTTTGCATCAAGATCTAAAAACTCCGAATCATTGGGACGCCTTTTAACTAAAGTTGACTCATCTCCAGTCCCATCATTATCAAGATTCATATTGGAAAACCAAGATTTAATAGGAGACACATCAATCACTTTTAGATCTTCATCATTATTACCATGAAAACTACAAGAACACGCTTTCACAAAGCAATCTTTTTTAGCACGCATCCTAGCGGTTCTTTCTTTGCACTCATCAATGGAAATTCTCATGGCTTTGAGAGACTCATTGATATCATGCTTAGGTGGAATAGATCTAAGTTTCAAATAATCAACATCAAGAGAAATTCTATCCACGTTCCTAGCCAACTCATCAATCTTAGGCAATTTTTCTTCAAGCAAAGCATTGGAATTCTTTTGCGAAATCATAAATTCTTTAACACTAGTCTCAAAATCAGAGGGCATCTTATTAAAATTTCCATAGGAGTTCTTGTAGGAATTACCATAATTATTAGAGGAATTACTAGGGAACGCCTAGAATAAATTTTCCTCTATAAGCGTTGTTACCAAAATTGCTCCTACCAACAAAATTCACATCCATAGATTCATTATTATTCTCTATCAAAGTGGACAAAGGCATATCATTAGGATCGGAAGAAACACTCTTATTAGCAAACAATTTCATAAGTTCATCCATCTTTCCACTCAAAACATTAATCTCTTCAATTGCATGAACCTTTTTACTTTTAGATCTTTCGGTGTGCCATTGAGAATAATTAACCATAATATTATCTAGGAGTTTAGTAGCTTCTCCTAAAGTGATTTCCATAAGAGTGCCTCCCGGGCCGAATCTAAAAGATTTCTAGAAGCAAAATTCAAGCCAGCATAATTTTTTTGTATAATCATCCATAAATTCAAACCATGTGTAGGGCAATTAAGTATCATTAATTTCATCCTCTCCCAAGCTTGTGCAACGTGCTCATGATCAAGTTGCTTAAAATTCATAATATCGTTTCTAAGAGAGATGATCTTAGCGGGAGGAAAATTCCTGAGATAAAAGCATCTTTGCACTTATTCCATGAATAAATACTATTTTTAGGCAGAGAAGAGAACCAAGTTTTAGCATGATCTCTAAGAGAAAACGGAAATAGCTTCAATTTAACAATATCATTATCCACATCTTTCTTCTTTTGCATATCGCACAATCAATAAAGTTGTTTAGATGGGTAGCGGCATCTTCACTAGGAAGGACAGAAAATTGATCTTTCATGACAAGATTCAACAAAGCAGCACTTTCACAAGATTCAGCATCGGTAATAGGAGCAATCGGAGTGCTAATAAAATCATTGTTGTTGGTATTGGGAAAGTCACACAATTTAGTATTGTCTTGAGCCATCGTGACAAGCAATCAATCCAACACACAAGAAAACAAGAAGCAAGCAAAAAGAAGCGAACGGAAAAGGGCGAATAAAATGGCAAAGGTGAAGTGGGGGAGAGGAAAACGGGAGGCACATGGCAAATAATGTAATGCGAGGGACAAGAGTTTGAGATGGGTACTTGGTATGTCTTGACTTGTACGTAGATCTCACCGGCAACGGCGCCAGAAATTGCACGTTGGCGGGAGATCAAATCTTGACTTTACATGGCGTAAGCTTACCCGGCAACGGCGCTAGAAATTCTTCTTACTAGCTCTTCAGCATGCTTTGGTTTTCCCTTGAAGAGGAAAGGGGTGATGCAGCAAAGTAGCTGATGACCCACAAGTATAGGGGATCTATCGTAGTCCTTTCGATAAGTAAGAGTGTCGATCCCAACGAGGAGCAGAAGGAAATGATAAGTGGTTTTCAGCAAGGTATTCTCTGCAAGCACTGAAATAATAGGTAACAGATAGTTTTGTGATAAGATAATTTGTAACGAGCAACAAGTAACAAAAGTAAAAAAAGTGCAGCAATGTGTCCCAATCCTTTTTGTAGCAAAGGACAAGCCTAGACAAACTCTTATATAGAGAAAAGCGCTCCCGAGGACACATGGGAATTATCGTCAAGCTAGTTTGCATCACGTTCATATGATTCGTGTTCGGTACTTTCATAATTTGATATGTGGGTGGACCGGTAATTGGGTGTTGTTCCTACTTGAACAAACATCCCACTTATGATTAACCCCTATTGCAAGCATCCGCAGCCACAAAAGAAGTATTAAGGTAAACCTAACCATAGCATGAAACAAGTGGATCCAAATCAGCCCCTTACGAAGCAACACATAAACTAGGGTTTAAGCTTCTGTCACTCTAGCAACCCATCATCTACTTATTACTTCCCAATGCCTTCCTCTAGGCCCACACAATGGTGAAGTGTCATGTAGTCGACGTTCACATAACACCACTAGAGGAGATACAACATACATCTCATCAAAATATCGAACGAATACCAAATTCACATGACTACTAATAGCAAGACTTCTCCCATGTCATCAGGAACAAACGTAACTACTCACAAAGAATATTCATGTTCATAATCAGAGCAGTATTAATATGCATAAAGGATCTGAACATATGATCTTCCACCAAATAAACCAACTAGCATCAACTACATGGAGTAATCAACACTACTAGCAACCTCGGTACCAATCCCGGACTTAGAGACAAGAATTGGATACAAGAGATGAACTAGGGTTTGAGAGGAGATGGTGCTGGTGAAGATGTTGATGGATATTGCCCTCTCGATGAGAGGAGCATTGGTGATGACGATGGCGATGATTTCCCCCCTCCGAGGGAAGTGTCCCGTGAGAACAGCTCTGCGGAGCCCTAGATTGGTTTCGCCAAGGTTACGCCTCGTGGCTGAGTCTTGTCCCGAAAGCTTGCTTATGATTTTTCTTCGGACGAAAGACTTCATGTAGCAGAAGATGGGCACCGGAGGGCCTACAGGGGGCCCACGAGGCAGGGGGCGCCAGGGGGGTAGGGCGCGCCCCCACCATCGTGGCTGTGGTGTGCCCCCCTCTGGTATTTCTTCAGCTCGGTATTTTTTATTATTCCCAAAAATAACTTTTGTGGAGTTTCAGGACTTTTGGAGTTGTGCAGAATAGGTCTCTAATATTTGCTCCTTTTCCAGCCCAGAATTCCAGTTGCCGGCATTCTCCCTCCCTATGTAAACCTTGTAAAATAAGAGAGAATAGGCATAAGTATTGTGGCATAATGTGTAATAACAGCCCATATTGCAATAAATATCGATATAAAAGCATGATGCAAAATGGACGTATCAACTCCCCAAGCTTAGACCTCGCTTGTCCTCAAGCGGAAGCCGATAACGATAAATATGTCCACATGTTTAGAGGTAGAGGTGTCGATAAAATAAAATACGGACATGAGGGCATCATGATTATTCTCATAACAACAACATATATGGATATTGTCATATGATTTCTTATGCTCAAGTAATAATCTATTCACAATGCAAAGTATGAATCGGAAACTTTATTAAGAATCAACAAACTATAATGTCAGTCATTGAAACAATTGCAATTTATCATAACATCAGAAAGAGTCTATGTCAGAGCTTTTTAGCACGTCCACATACTAAACTATCATTTAGTCTTTCACAATTGCTAACACTCACGCAATACGCGTGGTTACGGAGTTTTAATCGGACATAGAGAAAGATAGGGGCTTATAGCTTCGCCTCCCAACCTTTTACCTCAAGGGTAATGTCAAAAATAATAGTTCATGCCAACTTACATCCAATTAGATATATATATATATATATATATATATATATATATATATATATATATATATATATATATATATATATATATATATATAGATATTAGGATATATCAAACACAATGTGGGTGACAAAGGATAGAATGTAAAAATGAAAGGTGAAGATCACCATGACTCTTGCATAAGGTAGAAGATAATAATAAAATATAGGCCCTTCGCAGAGGGAAGCAGAGGTTGCCATGCGCTTTTATGGTTGGATGCACAAAATCTTAATGCGAAAGACCGTCACTTTATATTGCCACTTGTGATATAGACCTTTATTATGTAGTCCGTCGATTTTATTTCTTCCACATCACAAGATCGTATAAAGCTTATTTCCTCCACATCAATCAATCATACATATTTAGAGAGCAATTTTCATTGCTTGCACCGATGACAACTTACTTGAAGGATCTTACTCAATCCATAGGTAGATATGGTGGACTCTCATGGCAAAACTGGTTTAAGGGGTATTGGGAAGCACAAGTAGTATCTCTACTTGGTGCAAAGAATTTAGCTAGAATGAGGGGAAAGGCAAGCTCAACATGTTGGATGATCCATGACAATATACTTTATTTGAGATATAAAAACATAACCCATTACATTGTCTTCCTTGTCCAACATCAACTCTTTAGCATGTCATATTTTAATGAGTGCTCCCAATCATAAAAGATGTCCAAGAAAGTATATTTATATGTGAAACCTCTCTTTATTTATTACTTCCTATTAATTATGACGATGACCAAAGCTATGTCTCATCAACTCTCAACAAGTTTTAATCATCATACTCTTTCTATGTGAAGTCATTACTCTCCCTAAGATCAATATGATCTCTTTGTTTCTTTTTATTCTTTTCTTTTCTTTTATTCACTCAAGATCATAGCAAAATAATCAAGCCCTTGACTCAACACTAATCTTTATTATATATAGCTCACGGACTCGATTACATAGAGGGATCATAAAGCAAAACTTAAAACTAGATCATACCAAAAACTTTATTCTACGAGATCAAGATAATACTAAAAGGATCAAACTAAGAAAAAGCGGTAAAGATAGGAGTGTGATGGTGATACGATCTGGGGCACCTCCCCAAGCTTGGCGATTACCAAGGGAGTGCCCATACCGTGTGATTATGTTTCCTTCTTGAGGAGGCGATGGTGTGATATTCTTGGCGATGATACTCCTCGGGATACGATTCTCTTCTTCGAGCTTATTGAGTTCTTTGCTTGAGATCCATTATCTCCTTACGAAGCTTTCCGTGTAACGGCCAAAGCTCCTTGCACCCAAGGGTGTTGCATAACCGGAGAACAAGTGACACTCTTCTTCATAGTTTCATAAGAAAGAAATCTAACATTGGAAGGAATAACCGAGTTTGGAATAGCCGAGCTCTGTAGTTCTCCCATTGTGAATCCAGCTCAGGCGAAGTGACTTCTTGATCCTCCTCCATGGCGTCTATCCTTTTCAAATCAGCCTCCATCTCTTCCTCCGTTCTTTGTACGGCGAAGTGGTTAAGCGTCATTTGTTAATCCTTAATCTCGATGCCGGATGAGACACCCGGCTCTCCCTGACTGACTCTTGAGAAGACATCTTGCTCTGGCCTGCAGCAGCAATAGCTCAGAATGAAAAAAGAGGATATTTGCGTGATACAGGAGTCAAAACCTTCAGGAGATTATATAATGAATTTTTACCGACCAAAATCATAGCGTGCTAGAAAGCGAAGTTCGGAGGCGCACGAGGTGCCCACGAGGCGGGGCGCGCCAGAGGGGTAGGGCGCGCCCTCCACCTCGTGGAGCCCTCGTGTACTTCGGACTGCTCTTATTTTTCTATTTTTCTAAATATTCCAAAGCGGAGAAAAATTGCCATTAGAACTGTTTTGGAGTCGGTTTACTTACCGTACCACATACCTATTCCTTTTGAGTCAAAACGTTAGGAAAGTGTCCCTTATGTATTCCTCAAGGGTTCTGATTTCAATAACATTGGTTTCAACATTTATAGGATTACGAGATAAAATGTTTGATTCTTTGACCGTTCACCACCTTCGGGTTTGTGCCTTCGAAGTTGTTGATTTTTATGGCACCGGAACGATAGACATCCTCGATAACATAAGGACCTTTGCATTTAGAGAGAAGTTTTCCTGCAAAAAATCTTAAACGAGAGTTGTATAGCAATACATAATCACCTACATTAAACTCACGCTTTTGTGTCCTTTTGTCATGCCATCTTTTAACTTTTTCTTTAAACAATTTGGCATTCTCATAGGCTTGGGTTCTCCATTCATCAAGTGAACTAATGTCAAATAACCTCTTCTCACGGAAAGTTTGAAATCATAATTGAGCTCTTTAATAGCCCAATATGCCTTATGTTCTAGTTCGAGAGGTAAGTGACATGCTTTTCCATAAACCATTTTATACGGAGACATACCCATAGGATTTTTATATACTGATTCTGTAGGACCATAATGCATCATCAAGTTTCTTGGACCAATTCTTTCTAGATCTATTAACAGTCTTTTGCAAAATTAATTTTAGTTCTCTATTACTCAATTCTACTTGACCCTTTGAATTTGTGGGTCATAAGGGGATGCAATTCTATGATTAACATCATACTTAGTGCTACCTCTTGAGCACTGCATTAGATTTCGTTGAAGAGGAAAGGATGATGCAGCAAAGTAGCATAAGTATTTCCCTCAGTTTTTGAGAACCAAGGTATCAATCCAGTAGGAGGTTACGCGTGAGTCCCTCGTACCTACACAAAAGCAAATAACTCCTCGCAACCAACACGATAAGGGGTTGTCAATCCCTTCAAGGTCACTTACGAGAGTGAGATCTGATAGAGAAGATAGATAATATTTTTGGTATTTTTATGATATAGATGCAAAGTAAAATAAAAGCAAAGTAAAAAAGCAAAGGCAATAATAAAGTGATGGAAGATTAATATGATGAAGATAGACCCAGGGGCCATAGGTTTCACTAGTGGCTTCTCTCAAGAGCATAAGTACTTTACGATTGGGTGAGCAATTACTGTTGAGAAATTGATAGAATTGAGCATAGTTATGAGAATATCTAGGTATGATCATGTATATAGGCATCACATCCGAGACAAGTAGACCGACTCCTGCCTGCATCTAATACTATTACTCCACTCATCGACCGCTATCCAGCATGCATCTAGAGTATTAAGTTCAAGAAAGCAGTAGCGCTTGTAAGCAAGATGACATGATGTAGAGGGATAAATTCATGCAATATGATAAAAACCCCATCTTGTTATCCACGATGGCAACAATACAATACGTGCCTTGCTGGCCCTGCTGTCACTAGGAAAGGACACCGTAAGATTGAACACAAAGCTAAGAACTTCTCCTATTGCAAGAAAGATCAATCTAGTAGGCCAAACCAAACTGATAATTGAAGAGACTTGCAAAGATAACAAATCATACATAAAAAGAATTCAGAGAAGATTCAAATATTGTTCATTGATAATCTTGATCATAAACCCACAATTCATCGGTCTCAACAAACACACCGCAAAAAAGAAGATTACATCGAATAGATCTCCACGAGAGAGGGAGAACATTGTATTGAGATCCAAAAAGAGAGAAGAAGCCATCTAGCTACTAACTATGGACCCGAAGGTCTGAGGTAAACTACTCACACTTCATCGGAGAGGCTATGGTGATGATGTAGAAGCCCTCCATGGTGGATGCCCCCTCCGGTAGACTCGGAACATGCCCCAAGAAGGGATCTCGTGGAGTACGAGAAGGTTCTTGGCCGGTGGAATTAGGTTTTGGCTCTGTGTCGATCGTTTGAAGTGCGTAGGTATATATAGGAGGAAGAATGCGTCGGTGGAGCAAAGAGGGCCCACGAGGGTGGAGGGCACGCATACACAGGGGGGTGGGCGCGCCCCCCTACCTCGTGCCCTCCTCCTTTCTTTCTTGACGTGGGGTCCAAGTCTCATGGATCATACTCGGTGAGAAAATCACGTTCCCGAAGTTTTCATTCTGTTTGGACTCCGTTTGATATTCCTTTTCTTCGAAACTCTAAAATAGGCAAAAAAAGCAGGGAATTACAGGTGGGCCTCCGGATAATAGGTTAGTCCCAAAAGTAATATAAAAGTGGATAATAAAGCCCAATAATGTCCAAAAGCAGTAGATAATATGTACGGAGCAATCAAAAATTATAGATACGTTGGAGGCGTATCGAGCATCTAAGCTTAATTCTTGCTCGTCCTCGAGTAGTTAAATGATAAAAACAGAATTTTTGATGCGAGTGCTACTTGGCATAACTTCAATGTAATTTCTTCTTAATTGTGGTATGAATATTCAAATCCGAAAGATTCAAGACAAAAGTTCATATGGACATAAAAATAATAATACTTCAAGCATCTGAACAAAGCAATCATGTCTTCTCAAAATAACATGGCCAAAGAAAGTTATCCCTACAAAATCATATAGTGCGGCTATGCTCTATCTTCACCACACAAAGTATTTAAATCATGCACAACCCGATGTCAAGCCAAGCAATTGTTTCATACTTTTAACATTTTCAAAACTTTTCAATCTTCACGCAATACATAAGCGTGAGCCATGGATATAAGCGCTATATGTGGAATAGAATGGTGGTTGTGGAGAAGACAAAAGGGGAAGATAGTCTCACATCAACTAGGCGTATCAGCGGGCTATGGAGATGCCCATCAATAGATATCAATGCGAGTGAGTAGGGATTTCCATGCAGCGGATGCACTAGAGCTATAATTATATGAAAGCTCAAAAGAAATTATGTGGGTGCGCATCCAACTCGCTTGCTCACGAAGGCCTAGGGCATTTGAGCAAGCCCATCATTGGAATATACAAGCCAAGTTCTATAATAAAAATTCCACTAGTATATGAAAGTGACAATACGAGAGACTCTCTATCATGAAGATCATGGTGCTACTTTGAAGCACAAAGCGTGGTAAAGGATAGTAACATTGTCCCTTCTCTCTTTTCTCTCATTTTTTTATTTGGGCCTTTTCTCTTTGTTTTTTGGCCTCTTTTTTTCGTCAGGAGTCTCATCCCGACTTGTGGGGAATCATAGTCTCCATCATCCTTTCCTCACTTGGGACAATGCTCTAAAAATGAAGATCATCACACTTTTATTTTCTTACAACTCAACAATTACAACTCGATACTTAGAACAAAATATGACTCTATATGAATGCCTCGTGATGTACCAGGATATGCAATGAATCAAGAGTGACATGTATGAAAGAATTATGAGCGGTGGCTTTGCCACAAATACGATGTCAACTACATGATCATGCTAAGCAATATGACAATGATGGAGTGTGTCATAATAAGCGGAATGGTGGAAAGTTGCATGGCAATATATCTCACAATGGCTATGGAAATGCCATGATAGGTAGATATGGTGGCTGTTTTGAGGAAGGTATATGGTGGGTGTATGATACCGGCGAAAAGTGCGCGGTATTAGAGAGGCTAGCAATGGTGGAAGGAAGAAAGTGCGTATAATCCATGGACTCAACATTAGTCATAAAGAACTCATATACTTATTGCAAAAATCTACAAGTTATCAAAGCAAAGTATTACGTGCATGCTCCTAGGGGATAGATTGGTAGGAAAATACCATCGCTCATCCCGACCGCCACTCATAAGGAAGACAATCAATAAATAAATCATGCTCCGACTTCATCACATAACGGTTCACCATACGTGCATGCTACGGGAATCACAAACTTTAACACAAGTATTTCTCAAATTCACAACTACTCAACTAGCATGACTCTAATATCACGATCTTCATATCTCAGAACAATTATCAAGCATCAAACTTATCATAGTATTCAACACACTCCTAAGAAAGCTTTTACTATTCTTGAATACCAAGCATATTATGATTGTTTAAGCAAATTACCATGCTATTCAAGACTCTCAAAATAATCTAAGTGAATCATGAGAGATCAATAGTTTCTTTAAAACAAACCCACCACCGTGCTCTAAAAGATATAAGTGAAGCACTAGAGCAAAACTATATAGCTCAAAAGATATAAGTGAAGCACAAAGAGTATTCTAATAATCTCCAAATCATGTATGGCTCTCTCAAAACGTGTGTACAGCAAGGATGATTGTGGTAAACTAAAAAGCAAAGACTCAAATCATACAAGACACTCCAAGCAAAACACATATCATGTGGTGAATAAAAATATAGCTTCAAGTAAAGTTACCGATGGAAGTAGACGAAAGAGGGGATGCCTTGCGGGGCATCCCAAAGCTTTGACTTTTTGGTGTCCTTAGATTATCTTGGGGGTGCCATGGTCATCCCCAATCTTAGGCTCTTGCCACTCCTTGTTCCATAATCCATCAAAATATTTCACCCAAAATTTGGAAACTTCACAACACAAAACTCAACGAAATCTCGTAAGCTCCGTTAGTGAAAGAAAACAAAAGACCACTTCAAGGTACTGTAATGAACTCATTATTTATTTATATTGGTGTTAAACCTACTGTATTACAACTTCTCTATGGTTTATAAACTATTTTACTAGCCATAGATTCATCAAAATAAGCAAACAACACACGAAAAACAGAATCTGTCAAAAACAGAACAGTCTGTAGTAATCTATAACTAACGCAAACTTATGGAACTCAAAAAATTCAGCCACAATAGGAAGACCTAGGCAATTTGTTTATTGATCAGCATCAATTGGAATCACTATTTTATCACGTTCTGGTGATTTTTAACAATTGTTTTCGTGAGCAGAAAGTTTCTGGAAATTACAGCAAGATCAAATAACTATCATCCAAGAAGATCCTATAGGTTTAACTTGGCACAAACACTAATTAAAAAATAAAAACACATCTAACCAGAGGCTAGATCAAAGATTTATTCAACAACAGAAAGGAAATATATTGGGTTGTCTCTCAACAAGCGCTTTTCTTTAAAGCCTTTTTAGCTAGGCATTGAGATTTCAATGATGCTCACATAAAAGACAAGAATTGAAGCACAAAGAGAGCATCATAAAACATGTGACATCCACATCTAAGTCTAACATACTTCCTATGCATAGGCATTTTATAGGCAAACAAATCAAGGCAAGCAAAAACTAGCATATGCAAGGAAGCGGAAAGAGACAATAGCAATCTCAACATAACGAGAGGTGAATTGGTAGCATGAAAGTTTCTACAACCATATTTTCCTCTCTCATAATAATTACATGTAGGATCATAGGAAAATTCAAAAAAATAGCTATCACAAAGTATATTCTAAACACGATCCACATGCATGCAAAGTTGACACTCTTCCAAAATAGTGGGATTATCATTAACTAAAGTCATGACCTCTCCAAACCCACTTTTATCAAAAATTTCATAAGATTGAATATTATCCAAATATGTGGGATCTAAAGTTGACACTCTTCCAAACCCACTTTCAATATTATTGCAAACATTATTATCAATCTCATATTCATCATGGGGCTTAAATAAATTTTCAAGATCATAAGAAGAATCACCCCAATCATGATCATTGCAACAAGTAGTAGACATAGCAAAACTAGCATCCCCAAGCTTAGGGTTCTGCATCTTATTAGCATAATTGACATCAAAAGAATTTATAATAAAATCATTGCAATCATGCTTTTATTCAAAGATCTATCGTGAGTCACTTCACGGATTTCAGGCAAAACCTTATAAAGATAATCTAGTGCATCCAAATCAATAGGAATTGGTTCATCATAATTGGATCTCTTAAAAAGATTGGCAAGCGGATGAGGATCCATAGATATTGGCTTCTCTGTTTAGGAATAAATACTCAACTATTTCAACCAAACGATAAAACGACCCAACAAAGACATCAAGGCAAACGAAAAGAGAGGGTGAATAAAGCGGCAAGGGTGAAGTGGGGAGAGGAAAATGAGAGGCAAATGGAAAATAATGTAATCGTGAGATAAGGAATTGTGATGGGTACTTGGTATGTTGACTTTTGCGTAGACTCCCGACAGCGCCGAGAAATTCTTTTGCTACCTCTTGAGCACTCGTTGGATTTCCTTGAAGAAGAAAGGATGATGCAGCAAAGTAGCGTACGTATTTACCTCAGGTTTTGAGAACCAAGGTATCTATCCAGTAGGAGGCTACACACGAGTCCCTCATACCTACACAAAGCAAATAACTCCTCGCAACCAACGCGATAAGGGGTTGTCAATCCCTTCAAGGTCACTTACGAGTGAGATCTGATAGAGAAGATAGATAATATTTTTGTTATTTTTATGATATAGATGCAAAGTAAAATAAAAGGAAAGTAAAAAGCAAAGGCAATAATAAAGTGATGGAAGATTAATATGATGAAGATAGACCGGGGCCATAGGTTTCACTAGTGGCTTCTCTCAAGAGCATAAGTATTTTGCGGTAGGTGAGCAATTCTTGTTGAGCAATTGTGAGAATTGAGCATAGTTATGAGAATATCTAGGTATGATCATGTATATAGGCATCACATCCGAGACAAGTAGACCGACTCGATTGCATCTACTACTATTACTCCACTCATCGACCGCTATCCAAAGATGCATCTAGAGTATATAGGAGGAAGAATGCGTCGGTGGAGCAAAGAGTGGCCCACGAGGGTGGAGGGCGCGCCCTGGGGGGTGGGCACGCCCCTACCTCGTGCCCTCCTCCTTTCTTTCTTGACGTGGGGTCCAAGTCTCCTGGATCATATTCGGTGAGAAAATCACGTTCCCGAAGGTTTCATTCCGTTTGGACTCCGTTTGATATTCCTTTTCTTCGAAACTCTAAAATAGGCAAAAAAACAGCAATTCTGGGTTGGGCCTCCGGTTAATAGGTTAGTCCCAAAAATAATATAAAAGTGGATAATAAAGCCCAATAATGTCCAAAACAGTAGATAATATAGCATGGAGCAATCAAAAATTATAGATACGTTGGAGACGTATCACTTAGCAAGCATTTTACGGAAGTCACCATGAATAAAATGTGAACCACCATCAGTCATTAAATATCTAGGGACTCCAAACCTCGGAAAAATAACTTCTGTAAGCATCTTAATAGAGGTGTTATGATCAGCACTTCTAGTTGGAATAGCTTCTACCCACTTAGTAACGTAATCAATAGCAACTAAAGTATGTGTATACTGTTAGAGGCGGGAAAAGGTCCCATATAATCAAAGCCCCAAACATCAAATGGTTCAATAACAAGTGAGTAATTCATAGGCATTTCTTGGCGTCTACTAATATTACCAATTCTTTGACATTCATCACAAGATAAAACAAACTTACGGGCATCCTTGAAGAGAGTAGGCCAATCAAAACCGGATTGCAATACCTTATGTGCAGTTCTATCTCCAGCGTGGTGTCCTCCATAAGACTCGGAGTGACACTTGCGTAGGATACATTCTGTTCATGCTCAGGTACACAACGTCTAATAACACCATCTACTCCTTCTTTATAAAGGTGTGGGTCATCCCAAAAGTAATGTCTCAAATCATAGAAAAACTTTTTCTTTTGCTGGTATGTGAAACTAGGTGGTATAAATTTAGCAACAATGTAATTAGCATAATCAGCATACCATGGAGTAGTACGAGAAGCATTTATGACATTTAATTGTTCATCAGGAAAGCTACTCCCTCTGTCTCATAATGTAAGACACTTTTTAACACTAGGATAGTGTCAAAAAACGTCTTACATTATGGGACGGAGGGAGTATCATCAATAGGTAGTGGGTCATCAAGAACATTCTCTAACCTAGACAAGTTGTCTGCAACGGGGTTCTCAGCTCCCTTTCTATCAATAATATGCAAATCAAATTCTTGTAGCAAGAGAACCCATCTAATAAGTCTAGGTTTAGCATCTTTATTTCCATAAGGTATTTAATAGCAGCATGATCCGTGTGAATAGTTAATTTAGAATCAACAATATAAGGTCTAAACTTATCACAGGCAAATACTACTGCTAAGAATTCTTTTTCGATAGTAGCATAATTTCTGTGAGCATTGTCTAGAGTTTTACTAGCATATTGAACAACATTTAATTTCTTATCAACTCTTTGCCCTAGAACAGCACCTATAGCATAATCACTAGCATCACACATAATTTCAAAGGGTAAATTCCAATCGGTGGCTGAACAATAGGTGCAGAGATCAATGCTTTCTTAAGTATTTCAAATGCTTCTACACAACCATCATCAAAGACAAAAGGTACATCTTTTTGTAATAAATTAGTCGAGAGGCCGAGAGATTTTTGAGAAGTCCTTAATGAACCTCCTATAAAATCCAACGTGACCAAGGAAACTTCTTATAGCTTTGATGTCCTTGGGACATGGCATCTTTCAATAGAATCAACCTTGGCTTTATCAACTTCAATACCTCTTCAGAAACTTTATGCCCCAAGACAATACCTTCATTAACCATAAAGTGGCACTTCTCCCAATTCAAGACAAGGTTAGTTTCTTCACATCTACGCAAAACTTCGATCAAGGTTGTAAGCAATCATCCAAAGAGGATCCATAAGCGGAGAAATCATCCATGAAAACCTCACATATCTTTTGGCAAAAGTCAGGGAATATAGCCATCATGCATCTTTGGAAGGTAGCAGGTGCATTACATAAACCAAAAGGCATATGTCTATAAGAAAAAGTGCCGAAAGGGCAAGTAAAAGTGGTCTTTGATTGATCATCGGTGACCACGGTATTTGAGAGAAACCAGAATAACCATCTAGAAAGCAAAAATGTGTATGTTTGGATAATCTTTCTAGCATTTGATCAATAAAAGGTAAGGGGTAATGATCCTTTTTAGTAGCTTTATTTAATTTGCGGAAATCAATTACCATCCTATAACCCGTAATAATTCTTTGTGGAATCAATTCATCCTTGTCATTAGGAGCAGCAGTAATACCTCCCTTCTTAGGGACACAATGAACAGGACTTACCCAGCGACTATCGACAGCGGGATAAATAATACCTGCCTCAAGAAGCTTTAGTATTTCCTTTCTTACCACTTCTTTCATCTTAGGATTTAGCCGTCGTTGGTGATCACGAACTGGTTTGGCATCTTTCTCTAAATTTATTTTATGTTGACATAGAGTGGGACTAATGCACTTAAGATCATCAAGAGTATATTCAATAGCAGCACGGTGCTTCTTCAGAGTTTTCAATAATCTCTCTTCCTCATGCTCTGAAAGGTTAGCACTAATAATAACAGGATATATCTTCTTTTCATCAAGATAAGCATATTTAAGGGTATCAGGCAATGGTTTAAGCTCAAATACGGGATCACCCTTGGGTGGAGGAGGATCCCCTAGGATTTCAACAGGAAAATTGTGTTTCAAGATGGGTTCCTGTTTAAAGAATACTTCATCTATTTCCCTTGTTTCATTCATAAACATATCATTTTCATGGTCTAGCAAATATTGTTCTAAAGGATCACTAGGAGTCACGGCAATAGAAGCAAGACCAATAATTTCATCTTTACTAGGCAATTCCTCTTCACGGTGTTGTCTCTGAAATTTAGAGAAATTAAACTCATGAGACATATCACCCAAACCAATAGTAACACCATCCTTTTGCAGTCTATCTTAGCATTAACGGTGTTCAAGAAGGGTCTACCAAATATAATGGGACAAAAGCTATCTTGTGGGGAACCAAGAGCGAGAAAATCAGCAGGATATTTAGTTTTCCACACAAGACTTCAACATCTCTAACAATTCCCATTGGTGATATAGTATCTCTATTGGCAAGTTAATTTGTGACATCAATATCTTCTAACTCAACAGTGCGATATCATGCACAATTTCTTTGTATAAGTCAATAGGTATTGCACTAGCACTAGCACCCATATCACATAAGCCATGATAACAATGGTCTCCTATTTTACTTGAAATAACATGCATGCCTACCACAGGTCTATGTTTATCTTTAGCACAAGGTTTAGTAATTCTAGCAGCCTCATCACGAAATAAATAACATGCCCATCGATATTATCAGCCAAGAGATCTTTAACAATAGCAATGTTAGGTTCAACTTTAACTTGCTCGGGAGGTGTATAAGTTCTAATATTGCTTTTACGAACCACGATTGAAGCTTTAGCATGATCCTTTATTCTAACGAGGGAAAGGTGGTTTCTCAACATAGCGATAGGAACAATAGGATCATTATAAGTGATAGTTTTTTCTTCAACTTTAATAGGTGTAGCTACTTTTAATTCTATGGGAGGATGATATTTAAACCACTTCTCCTTAGGGAGATCAACATGAGTAGCAAAAGATTCACAGAAATAAGCTACTATATCATAGTCAAGTCCATATTTAGTGCTAAATTTACGGAAAACATCGGTATCCATAAAAGATTTAACACAATCAAACTTAGGTATCATACGACTCCTTACCTTAAATCGAGATCCCAATCTTGAGTTGCGTTTAATTCTTCCCAATAAATCCCATTTGAATTCAATACTTCATCACAAAGGAGCCAACACAAGAAGTATCGAGCATGGTGCGATTGTTATCGAAAGCCGAGCATAAATTTTTGAATAATCATTTCTCTCGAGAGCTCATGATTGGGGCATGAATATAACATTGATTTACTCCTCCCCAAAGCTTGAGCGATGCTTTCTCCTTCATGAGGCCAAAATTATATATATATAATTGCGATCACGATGAACAAGATGCATAGGATAAAACTTACGATGAAATTCTAATTTCAATCATTTGTAGTTCCATGATACCATATCATCACATAGCCTATACCATGTCAATGCATCTCCTTCAAAGACAAAGGAAGACCTTCTTCTTAATAACATCATCGGGCACACACTGCAAGCTTAAATAATCCACAAACTTCATCCACATATATTAGGTGCTCATTAGGATGCATTGTTCCGTCTCCTGCAAAAGGATTAGCTAGCAGTTTTTCTATCATACCCGAAGGAATCTCAAAGTAGACATTTTCATTTTCAGTAGGTTGAGGAGCAACTCTTTGCTCTACTGGTAGGGGTGAAGATACCCCGAACAAGCCCCTCAGAGGATTACTTTCCATAGTAACAAGTGATGATGAAATTTCAGCACACTATATAAATTTTTCCTTACCAAATTCCACCTACCAAAGGCGCTTCACTCCCCAAAGCAACGGCGAGAAAAGAGTTTTGATGACCCACAAGTATAGGGGATCTATCGTAGTCCTTTCAATAAGTAAGAGTGTCGAACCCAACGAGGAGCAGAAGGAAATGATAAGCGGTTTTCAGCAAGGTATTCTCTGCAAGCATTGAAATAATAGGTAACAGATAGTTTTGTGATAAGATAATTTGTAACGAGCAACAAGTAACAAAAGTAAATAAAGTGCAACAAGGTGGCCCAATCCTTTATGTAGCAAAGGACAAGCCTTCTTATATAGAGAAAAGCGCTCCCGAGGACACATGGGAATTATCGTCAAGCTAGTTTTCATCACGTTCATATGATTCGCGTTCGGTATTTTGATAATTTGATATGTGGGTGGACCGGTGCTTGGGTGCTGTTCTTACTTGAACAAACACCCCACTTATGATTAACCCCTATTGCAAGCATCCACAACTACAAAAGAAGTGTTAAGCTAAACCTAACCATAGCATGAAATAAGTGGATCCAAATCAGACCCTTACGAAACAGCGCATAAACTAGGGTTTAAGCTTACATCACTCTAGCAACCCATCATCTACTTATTACTTCCCAATGCCTTCCTCTAGGCCCAAACAATGGTGAAGTGTCATGTAGTCGACGTTCACATAACACCACTAGAGGAGGTACAACATACATCTCATCAAAATATCGAACGAATACCAAATTCACATGACTACTAATAGCAAGACTTCTCCCATGTCCTCAGGAACAAGCGTAACTACTCACAAAGCATATTCATGTTCATAATCAGAGGAGTATTAATATGAATAAAGGATCTGAACATATGATCTTCCACCAAATAAACCAACTAGCATCAACTACAAGGAGTAATCAACACTACTAGCAACCTACGGTACCAATCGAGACTTAGAGACAAGAATTGGATACAAGAGATGAACTAGGGTTTGAGAGGAGATGGTGCTGGTGAAGATGTTGATGGAGGTTGCCCTCTCCTGATGAGAGGAGCGTTGGTGATGACGATGGCGATGATTTCCCCCTCCCGGAGGGAAGTGTCCCCGGCAGAACAGCTCTGCCGGAGCCCCAGATTGGTTCCGCCAAGGTTCCGCCTCGTGGCGGCGGAGTCTTGTCCCGAAAGCTTGCTTATGATTTTTCTTCGGACGAAAGACTTCATGTAGCAGAAGATGGGCACCGGAGGGCCAACAGGGGGCCCACGAGGCAGGGGGGCGCGCCCAGGGGGGTAGGGCGCGCCCCCACCATCGTGGCCAGGGTGTGCCCCCCTCTGGTATTTCTTCAGCTCGGTATTTTTTATTATTCCCAAAAATAACTTTTGTGGAGTTTCAGGACTTTTGGAGTTGTGCAGAATAGGTCTCTAATATTTGCTCCTTTTCGGCCCGAAATTCGATTCCGGCATTCTCCCTCCCTATGTAAACCTTGTAAAATAAGAGAGAATAGGCATAAGTATTGTGGCATAATGTGTAATAACAGCCCATATTGCAATAAATATTGATATAAAAGCATGATGCAAAATGGACGTATCAACTCCCCCAAGCTTAGACCTCGCTTGTCCTCAAGCGGAAGCCGATAACGATAAATATGTCCACATGTTTAGAGGTAGAGGTGTCGATAAAATAAAATATGGACATGAGGGCATCATGATTATTCTCATAACAACAACATATATGGATATTGTCATATGATTTCTTATGCTCAAGTAATAATCTATTCACAATGCAAAGTATGAATCGGAAACTTTATTAAGAATCAACAAACTATAATGTCAGTCATTGAAACAATTGCAATTTATCATAACATCAGAAATAGTCTATGTCAGAGCTTTTTAGCACGTCCACATACTAAACTATCATTTAGTCTTTCACAATTGCTAACACTCACGCAATACGCGTGGTTACGGAGTTTTAATTGGACATAGAGAAAGATAGGGGCTTATAGCTTCGCCTCCCAACCTTTTACCTCAAGGGTAATGTCAAAAATAATAGTTCATGCCAACTTACATCCAATTAGATATATATATATATATATATATATATATATATATATATATATATATATATATCAGGATCTTCCCAACATCCTGTGCTTGACAAAGGATAAAATGTAAAAAGGAAAGGTGAAGATCACCATGACTCTTGCATAAGGTAGAAGATAATAATAAAATATAGGCCCTTCGCAGAGGGAAGCAGAGGTTGCCATGCGCTTTTATGGTTGGATGCACAAAATCTTAATGCGAAAGAACGTCACTTTATATTGCCACTTGTGATATAGACCTTTATTATGTAGTCCGTCGATTTTATTTCTTCCACATCACAAGATCGTATAAAGCTTATTTCCTCCACATCAATCAATCATACATATTTAGAGAGCAATTTTCGTTGCTTGCACCGATGACAACTTACTTGAAGGATCTTACTCAATCCATAGGTAGATATGGTGGACTCTCATGGCAAAACTGGTTTAAGGGTATTGGGAAGCACAAGTAGTATCTCTACTTGGTGCAAAGAATTTGGCTAGAATGAGGGGGAAAGGCAAGCTCAACATGTTGGATGATCCATGACAATATACTTTATTTGAGATATAAAAACATAACCCATTACATTGTCTTCCTTGTCCAACATCAACTCTTTAGCATGTCATATTTTAATGAGTGCTCCCAATCATAAAAGATGTCCAAGATAGTATATTTATATGAGAAACCTCTCTTTATTTATTACTTCCTATTAATTGCAACGATGACCAAAGCTATGTACATCAACTCTCAACAAGTTTTAATCATCATACTCTTTCTATGTGAAGTCATTACTCTCCCTAAGATCAATATGATCTCTTTGTTTCTTTTTATTCTTTTCTTTTCTTTTATTCACTCAAGATCATAGCAAAATAATCAAGCCCTTGACTCAACACTAATCTTTATTATATATAGCTCACGGACTCGATTACATAGAGGGATCATAAAGCAAAACTTAAAACTAGATCATACCAAAAACTTTATTCTACCAGATCAAGATAATACTAAAAAGGATCAAACTAAGAAAAACGGTAAAGATAGGAGTGTGATGGTGATACGATACCGGGGCACCTCCCCCAAGCTTGGCAGTTACCAAGGGGAGTGCCCATACCCGTGTGATTATGTTTCCTTCTTCGGAGACGATGGTGTGATATTCTTGGCGATGATACTCCTCAGGATACGATTCTCTTCTTCGAGCTTATTGAGTTCTTTGCTTGAGATCCATTATCTCCTTACGAAGCTTTCAGAACGGCCAAAGCTCCTTGCACCCAAGGGTGTTGCATAACCGGAGAACAAGTGACACTCTTCTTCATATTTTCATAAGAAAGAAATCTAACATTGGAAGGGATAACCGAGTTTGGAATAGCCGAGCTCTGTAGTTCTCCCATTGTGAATCCAGCTCGGAAGCGAGAAGTGACTTCTTGATCCTCCTCCATGGCGTCTATCCTCTTCAAATCAGCCTCCATCTCTTCCTCCGTTGCTGGCCCGAAGTGGTCAGCGTCGCTGTTTGTCCTTAATCTCGATGCGGATGAGACACCCGGCTCTCCTCGATTGACTCTTGAGAAGACATCTTGCTCGGCTGCAGCAGCAATAGCTCGAGAATGAAAGCGAGAGGATATTTGCGTGATACTGAGTCAAAACCTTCAGGAGATTATATAATGAATTTTACCAACCAAAATCATAGCGTGCTAGAAAGCGAAGTTCGGAGGCGCCACGAGGTGCCCACGAGGCGGGGGCGCGCCCGGAGGGGTAGGCGCGCCCTCCACCTCGTGGAGCCCTCGTGTACTTCCCGGACTGCTCTTATTTTCTATTTTTCTAAATATTCCAAAACGGAGAAAAATTGCCATTAGAACTGTTTTGGAGTCGGTTTACTTACCGTACCACATACCTATTCCTTTTCGGAGTCCGAAACGTTCCGGAAAGTGTCCCTTATGTATTCCTCAAGGGTTACAGTTTCAATAACATTGGTTTCAACATTTATAGGATTACCTGAGATAAAATGTTTGATTCTTTGACCGTTCACCACCTTCGGGTTTGTGCCTTCGAAGTTGTTGATTTTTATGGCACCGGAACGATAGACATCCTCGATAACGTAAGGACCTTTCCATTTAGAGAGAAGTTTTCCTGCAAAAAATCTTAAACGAGAGTTGTATAGCAATACATAATCACCTACATTAAACTCACGCTTTTGTGTCCTTTTGTCATGCCATCTTTTAACTTTTCTTTAAACAATTTGGCATTCTCATAGGCTTGGGTTCTCCATTCATCAAGTGAACTAATGTCAAATAACCTCTTCTCACCGGAAAGTTTGAAATCATAATTGAGCTCTTTAATAGCCCAATATGCCTTATGTTCTAGTTCGAGAGGTAAGTGACATGCTTTTCCATAAACCATTTTATACGGAGACATACCCATAGGATTTTATATACAGTTCTCAGAGGACCATAATGCATCATCAAGTTTCTTGGACCAATTCTTTCTAGATCTATTAACAGTCTTTTGCAAAATTAATTTTAGTTCTCTATTACTCAATTCTACTTGACCATCGGACTGTGGGTCATAAGGGATGCAATTCTATGATTAACATCATACTTAGTGCTACCTCTTGAGCACTGCATTAGATTTCGTTGAAGAGGAAAGGATGATGCAGCAAAGTAGCATAAGTATTTCCCTCAGTTTTTGAGAACCAAGGTATCAATCCAGTAGGAGGTTACGCATGAGTCCCTCGTACCTACACAAAGCAAATAACTCCTCGCAACCAACACGATAAGGGGTTGTCAATCCCTTCAAGGTCACTTACGAGAGTGAGATCTGATAGAGAAGATAGATAATATTTTTGGTATTTTTATGATATAGATGCAAAGTAAAATAAAAGCAAAGTAAAAAAGCAAAGGCAATAATAAAGTGATGGAAGATTAATATGATGAAGATAGACCCGGGGGCCATAGGTTTCACTAGTGGCTTCTCTCAAGAGCATAAGTATTTTACGGTGGGTGAACGAATTACTGTTGAGAAATTGATAGAATTGAGCATAGTTATGAGAATATCTAGGTATGATCATGTATATAGGCATCACATCCGAGACAAGTAGACCGACTCACACGCATCTAATACTATTACTCCACTCATCGACCGCTATCCAAAGCATGCATCTAGAGTATTAAGTTCAAGAAAACAGAGTAACGCCTTAAGCAAGATGACATGATGTAGAGGGATAAATTCATGCAATATGATAAAACCCCATCTTGTTATCCTCAATGGCAACAATACAATACGTGCCTTGCTGGCCCTGCTGTCACTAGGAAAGGACACCGTAAGATTGAACACAAAGCTAAGAACTTCTCCTATTGCAAGAAAGATCAATCTAGTAGGCCAAACCAAACTGATAATTCGAAGAGACTTGCAAAGATAACAAATCATACATAAAAGAATTCAGAGAAGATTCAAATATTGTTCATTGATAATCTTGATCATAAACCCACAATTCATCGGTCTCAACAAACACACTTTGCAAAAAGAAGATTACATCGAATAGATCTCCACGAGAGGGGGAGAACATAGTATTGAGATCCAAAAGTAGAGAAGAAGCCATCTAGCTACTAACTATGGACCCGAAGGTCTGAGGTAAACTACTCACACTTCATCGGAGAGGCTATGGTGATGATGTAGAAGCCCTCCATGGTGGATGCCCCCTCCAGCGGAGCTCCGGAACATGCCCCAAGATGGGATCTCGTGGGTACAGAAGGTTGCGGCGGTGGAATTAGGTTTTTGGCTCTGTCGATCGTTTGAAGTGCGTAGGTATATATAGGAGGAAGGAGTACGTCGGTGGAGCAAAGAGGGGCCCACGAGGGTGGAGGGCACGCCCTGGGGGGGTGGGCGCGCCCCCCTACCTCGTGCCCTCCTCCTTTCTTTCTTGACGTGGGGTCCAAGTCTCATGGATCATATTCGGTGAGAAAATCACGTTCCTGAAGTTTTCATTCTGTTTGGACTCCGTTTGATATTCCTTTTCTTCGAAACTCTAAAATAGGCAAAAAACAGAATTACGGTGGGCCTCCGGATAATAGGTTAGTCCCAAAAGTAATATAAAAGTGGATAATAAAGCCCAATAATGTCCAAAACAGTAGATAATATAGCACGGAGCAATCAAAAATTATAGATACGTTGGAGACGTATCAGGCATCCCCAAGCTTAATTCTTGCTCGTCCTCGAGTAGTTAAATGATAAAAAACAGAATTTTTGATGCGGAGTGCTACTTGGCATAACTTCAATGTAATTTCTTCTTAATTGTGGTATGAATATTCAAATCCGAAAGATTCAAGACAAAAGTTCATATGGACATAAAAATAATAATACTTCAAGCATACTAACAAAGCAATCATGTCTTCTCAAAATAACATGGCCAAAGAAAGTTATCCCTACAAAATCATATAGTCTGGCTATGCTCTATCTTCACCACACAAAGTATTTAAATCATGCACAACCCCGATGTCAAGCCAAGCAATTGTTTCATACTTTTGACATTTTCAAAACTTTTTCAATCTTCACGCAATACATAAGCGTGAGCCATGGATATAGCGCTATATGTGGAATAGAATGGTGGTTGTGGAGAAGACAAAAGGGGAAGATAGTCTCACATCAACTAGGCGTATCAACGGGCTATGGAGATGCCCATCAATAGATATCAATGCGAGTGAGTAGGGATTTCCATGCAACGGATGCACTAGAGCTATAATTATATGAAAGCTCAAAAAGAAATTATGTGGGTGCGCATCCAACTCGCTTGCTCACGAAGGCCTAGGGCATTTGAGCAAGCCCATCATTGGAATATACAAGCCAAGTTCTATAATAAAAAATTCCCACTAGTATATGAAAGTGACAATACGAGAGACTCTCTATCATGAAGATCATGGTGCTACTTTGAAGCACAAGCGTGGTAAAGGATAGTAACATTGTCCCTTCTCTCTTTTTCTCTCATTTTTTTATTTGGGCCTTTTCTCTTTGTTTTTTTGGCCTCTTTTTTTTCGTCCGGAGTCTCATCCCGACTTGTGGGGGAATCATAGTCTCCATCATCCTTTCCTCACTTGGGACAATGCTCTAAAAATGAAGATCATCACACTTTTATTTTCTTACAACTCAACAATTACAACTCGATACTTAGAACAAAATATGACTCTATATGAATGCCTCCGTGATGTACCAGGATATGCAATGAATCAAGAGTGACATGTATGAAAGAATTATGAGCGGTGGCTTTGCCACAAATACGATGTCAACTACATGATCATGCTAAGCAATATGACAATGATGGAGTGTGTCATAATAAGCGGAATGGTGGAAAGTTGCATGGCAATATATCTCACAATGGCTATGGAAATGCCATGATAGGTAGATATGGTGGCTGTTTTGAGGAAGGTATATGGTGGGTGTATGATACCGCGAAAAGTGCAGCGGTATTAGAGAGGCTAGCAATGGTGGAAGGAAGAAAGTGCGATAATCCATGTACTCATCATTTGTCATAAAGAACTCATATACTTATTGCAAAAATTTACAAGTTATCAAAGCCAAGTATTACGCGCATGCTACTAGGGGGATAGATTGGTAGGAAAATACCATCGCTCATCCCGACCGCCACTCATAAGGAAGACAATCAATAAATAAATCATGCTCCGACTTCATCACATAACGGTTCACCATACGTGCATGCTACGGGAATCACAAACTTTAACACAAGTATTTCTCAAATTCACAACTACTCAACTAGCATGACTCTAATATCACGATCTTCATATCTCAAAACAATTATCAAGCATCAAACTTATCATAGTATTCAACACACTCCTAAGAAAGCTTTTACTATTCTTGAATACCAAGCATATTATGATTGTTTAAGCAAATTACCATGCTATTCAAGACTCTCAAAATAATCTAAGTGAAGCATGAGAGATCAATAGTTTCTTTAAAACAAACCCACCACCGTGCTCTAAAAGATATAAGTGAAGCACTAGAGCAAAACTATATAGCTCAAAAGATATAAGTGAAGCACAAAGAGTATTCTAATAATTTCCAAATCATGTATGGCTCTCTCAAAACGTGTGTACAGCAAGGATGATTGTGGTAAACTAAAAGCAAAGACTCAAATCATACAAGACACTCCAAGCAAAACACATATCATGTGGTGAATAAAAATATAGCTCCAAGTAAAGTTACCGATAGAAGTAGATTTAAAGAGGGGATGCCTTTATGGGCATCCCAAAGCTTTGACTTTTTGGTGTCCTTAGATTATCTTGGGGGTGCCATGGTCATCCCCAATCTTAGGCTCTTGCCACTCCTTGTTCCATAATCCATCAAAATATTTCACCCAAAATTTGGAAACTTCACAACACAAAACTCAACAGAAATCTCGTAAGCTCCGTTAGTGAAAGAAAACAAAAGACCACTTCAAGGTACTGTAATGAACTCATTATTTATTTATATTGGTGTTAAACCTACTGTATTACAACTTCTCTATGGTTTATAAACTATTTTACTAGCCATAGATTCATCAAAATAAGCAAACAACACACGAAAAACAGAATCTGTCAAAAACAGAACAGTCTGTAGTAATCTATAACTAACGCAAACTTATGGAACTCAAAAAATTCAGCCACAATAGGAAGACCTAGGCAATTTGTTTATTGATCAGCATCAATTGGAATCACTATTTTATCACGTTCTGGTGATTTTTAACAATTGTTTTCGTGAGCAGAAAGTTTCTGGAAATTACAGCAAGATCAAATAACTATCATCCAAGAAGATCCTATAGGTTTAACTTGGCACAAACACTAATTAAAAAATAAAAACACATCTAACCAGAGGCTAGATCAAAGATTTATTCAACAACAGAAAGGAAATATATTGGGTTGTCTCTCAACAAGCGCTTTTCTTTAAAGCCTTTTAGCTAGGCATTGAGATTTCAATGATGCTCACATAAAAGACAAGAATTGAAGCACAAAGAGAGCATCATAAAACATGTGACATCCACATCTAAGTCTAACATACTTCCTATGCATAGGCATTTTATAGGCAAACAAATCAAGGCAAGCAAAAACTAGCATATGCAAGGAAGCGGAAAGAGACAATAGCAATCTCAACATAACGAGAGGTGAATTGGTAGCATGAAAGTTTCTACAACCATATTTTCCTCTCTCATAATAATTACATGTAGGATCATAGGAAAATTCAAAAAAATAGCTATCACAAAGTATATTCTCAACACGATCCACATGCATGCAAAGTTGACACTCTTCCAAAATAGTGGGATTATCATTAACTAAAGTCATGACCTCTCCAAACCCACTTTTATCAAAAATTTCATAAGATTGAATATTATCCAAATATGTGGGATCTAAAGTTGACACTCTTCCAAACCCACTTTCAATATTATTGCAAACATTATTATCAATCTCATATTCATCATGGGGCTTAAATAAATTTTCAAGATCATAAGAAGAATCACCCCAATCATGATCATTGCAACAAGTAGTAGACATAGCAAAACTAGCATCCCCAAGCTTAGGGTTCTGCATCTTATTAGCATAATTGACATCAAAAGAATTTATAATAAAATCATTGCAATCATGCTTTTTATTCAAAGATCTATCGTGAGTCACTTCACGGATTTCAGGCAAAACCTTATAAAGATAATCTAGTGCATCCAAATCAATAGGAATTGGTTCATCATAATTGGATCTCTTAAAAAGATTGGCAAGCGGATGAGGATCCATAGATATTGGCTTCTCTGTTTAGGAATAAATACTCAACAGTAAGACATCAAGGCAAACGAAAAGAGAGGGTGAATAAAACGGCAAGGGTGAAGTGGGGGAGAGGAAAATGAGAGGCAAATGGAAAATAATGTAATGCGTGAGATAAGGAATTGTGATGGGTACTTGGTATGTTGACTTTTGCGTAGACTCCCCGGCAACGGCGCCAGAAATTCTTTTTGCTACCTCTTGAGCACTACGTTGGATTTCCTTGAAGAAGAAAGGATGATGCAGCAAAGTAGCGTACGTATTTACCTCAGGTTTTGAGAACCAAGGTATCTATCCAGTAGGAGGCTACACACGAGTCCCTCATACCTACACAAAGCAAATAACTCCTCGCAACCAACGCGATAAGGGGTTGTCAATCCCTTCAAGGTCACTTACAGAGTGAGATCTGATAGAGAAGATAGATAATATTTTTGTTATTTTTATGATATAGATGCAAAGTAAAATAAAAGGAAAGTAAAAAAGCAAAGGCAATAATAAAGTGATGGAAGATTAATATGATGAAGATAGACCCGGGGGCCATAGGTTTCACTAGTGGCTTCTCTCAAGAGCATAAGTATTTTATGTAGGTGAGCAATTCTTGTTGAGCAATTGATGTAATTGAGCATAGTTATGAGAATATCTAGGTATGATCATGTATATAGGCATCACATCCGAGACAAGTAGACCGACTCCTGACTGCATCTACTACTATTACTCCACTCATCGACCGCTATCCAGCATGCATCTAGAGTATATAGGAGGAAGGAGTACGTCGGTGGAGCAAAGAGTGGCCCACGAGGGTGGAGGGCGCGCCCTGGGGGGTGGGCACGCCCCTACCTCGTGCCCTCCTCCTTTCTTTCTTGACGTGGGGTCCAAGTCTCCTGGATCATATTCGGTGAGAAAATCACGTTCCCGAAGGTTTCATTCCGTTTGGACTCCGTTTGATATTCCTTTTCTTCGAAACTCTAAAATAGGCAAGAAAAACAGCAATTCTGGGTTGGGCCTCCGGTTAATAGGTTAGTCCCAAAAGTAATATAAAAGTGGATAATAAAGCCCAATAATGTCCAAAACAGTAGATAATATGGCATGGAGCAATCAAAAATTATAGATACGTTGGAGACGTATCACTTAGCAAGCATTTTACGGAAGTCACCATGAATAAAATGTGAACCACCATCAGTCATTAAATATCTAGGGACTCCAAACCTCGGAAAAATAACTTCTGTAAGCATCTTAATAGAGGTGTTATGATCAGCACTTCTAGTTGGAATAGCTTCTACCCACTTAGTAACGTAATCAATAGCAACTAAAGTATGTGTATACCTGTTAGAGGCAGGAAAAGGTCCCATATAATCAAAGCCCCAAACATCAAATGGTTCAATAACAAGTGAGTAATTCATAGGCATTTCTTGACGTCTACTAATATTACCAATTCTTTGACATTCATCACAAGATAAAACAAACTTACGGGCATCCTTGAAGAGAGTAGGCCAATCAAAACCGGATTGCAATACCTTATGTGCAGTTCTATCTCCAGCGTGGTGTCCTCCATAAGACTCGGAGTGACACTTGCGTAGGATCTGTTCCTGTTCATGCTCAGGTACACAACGTCTAATAACACCATCTACTCCTTCTTTATAAAGGTGTGGGTCATCCCAAAAGTAATGTCTCAAATCATAGAAAAACTTTTTCTTTTACTGGTATGTGAAACTAGGTGGTATAAATTTAGCAACAATGTAATTAGCATAATCGGCATACCATGGAGTAATCTGAGAAGCATTTATGACATTTAATTGTTCATCAGAGTTACTCTTCTGTCTCATAATGTAAGACACTTTTTAACACTAGGATAGTGTCAAAAACGCCTTACATTATGGGACGGAGGGAGTATCATCAATAGGTAGTGGGTCATCAAGAACATTCTCTAACCTAGACAAGTTATGCAGAACGGGGTTCTCGACTCCCTTTCTATCAATAATATGCAAATCAAATTCTTGTAGCAAGAGAACCCATCTAATAAGTCTAGGTTTAGCATCTTTATTTCCATAAGGTATTTAATAGCGAGCATGATCCGTGTGAATAGTTAATTTAGAATCAACAATATAAGGTCTAAACTTATCACAGTGCAAATACTATCGCTAAGAATTCTTTTTCAGTAGTAGCATAATTTCTGTGAGCATTGTCTAGAGTTTTACTAGCATATTGAACAACATTTAATTTCTTATCAACTCTTTGCCCTAGAACAGCACCTATAGCATAATCACTAGCATCACACATAATTTCAAAGGGTAAATTCCAATCAGGTGGCTGAACAATAGGTGCAGAGATCAATGCTTTCTTAAGTATTTCAAATGCTTCTACACAACCATCATCAAAGACAAAAGGTACATCTTTTTGTAATAAATTAGTCAGAGGCCGAGAGATTTTTGAGAAGTCCTTAATGAACCTCCTATAAAATCCAACGTGACCAAGGAAACTTCTTATACCTTTGATGTCCTTGGGACATGGCATCTTTTCAATAGAATCAACCTTGGCTTTATCAACTTCAATACCTCTTTCAGAAACTTTATGCCCCAAGACAATACCTTCATTAACCATAAAGTGGCACTTCTCCCAATTCAAGACAAGGTTAGTTTCTTCACATCTCTGCAAAACTCGATCAAGGTTGCTTAAGCAATCATCCAAAGAGGATCCATAAACGGAGAAATCATCCATGAAAACCTCACATATCTTTTGGCAAAAGTCAGGGAATATAGCCATCATGCATCTTTGGAAGGTAGCAGGTGCATTACATAAACCAAAAGGCATATGTCTATAAGAAAAAGTGCCGAAAGGGCAAGTAAAAGTGGTCTTTGATTGATCATCAGCTGACACAGGTATTTGAGAGAAACCAGAATAACCATCTAGAAAGCAAAAATGTGTATGTTTGGATAATCTTTCTAGCATTTGATCAATAAAAGGTAAGGGGTAATGATCCTTTTTAGTAGCTTTATTTAATTTGCGGAAATCAATTACCATCCTATAACCCGTAATAATTCTTTGTGGAATCAATTCATCCTTGTCATTAGGAACGACAGTAATACCTCCCTTCTTAGGGACACAATGAACAGGACTTACCCACTGACTATCAGCAACGGGATAAATAATACCTGCCTCAAGAAGCTTTAGTATTTCCTTTCTTACCACTTCTTTCATCTTAGGATTTAGCCGTCGTTGGTGATCACGAACTGGTTTGGCATCTTTCTCTAAATTTATTTTATGTTGACATAGAGTGGGACTAATGCACTTAAGATCATCAAGAGTATATTCAATAGCAAAGACGGTGCTTCTTGAGTTTTCAATAATCTCTCTTCCTCATGCTCTGAAAGGTTAGCACTAATAATAACAGGATATATCTTCTTTTCATCAAGATAAGCATATTTAAGGGTATCAGGCAATGGTTTAAGCTCAAATACGGGATCACCCTTGGGTGGAGGAGGATCCCCTAGGATTTCAACAGGAAAATTGTGTTTCAAGATGGGTTCCTGTTTAAAGAATACTTCATCTATTTCCCTTGTTTCATTCATAAACATATCATTTTCATGGTCTAGCAAATATTGTTCTAAAGGATCACTAGGAGGCACGGCAATAGAAGCAAGACCAATAATTTCATCTTTACTAGGCAATTCCTCTTCACGGTGTTGTCTACGAAATTTAGAGAAATTAAACTCATGAGACATATCACCCAAACCAATAGTAACACCATCCTTTTTGCAGTCTATCTTAGCATTAACAGTGTTCAAGAAGGGTCTACCAAATATAATGGGACAAAAGCTATCTTGTGGGGAACCAAGAACGAGAAAATCAGCAGGATATTTAGTTTTCCCACACAAGACTTCAACATCTCTAACAATTCCCATTGGTGATATAGTATCTCTATTGGCAAGTTAATTTGTGACATCAATATCTTCTAACTCAACAGGTGCGATATCATGCACAATTTCTTTGTATAAGTCAATAGGTATTGCACTAGCACTAGCACCCATATCACATAAGCCATGATAACAATGGTCTCCTATTTTAATGTAAATAACATGCATGCCTACCACAGGTCTATGTTTATCTTTAGCACAAGGTTTAGTAATTCTAGCAGCCTCATCACGTAAATAAATAACATGCCCATCGATATTATCAGCCAAGAGATCTTTAACAATAGCAATGTTAGGTTCAACTTTAACTTGCTCAGGAGGTGTATAAGTTCTAATATTGCTTTTACGAACCACGATTGAAGCTTTAGCATGATCCTTTATTCTAACAGGAAAGGTGGTTTCTCAACATAAGCAAGAGGAACAATAGGATCATTATAAGTGATAGTTTTTTCTTCAACTTTAATAGGTGTAGCTACTTTTAATTCTATGGGAGGATGATATTTAAACCACTTCTCCTTAGGGAGATCAACATGAGTAGCAAAAGATTCACAGAAATAAGCTACTATATCATAGTCAAGTCCATATTTAGTGCTAAATTTACGGAAAACATCGGTATCCATAAAAGATTTAACACAATCAAACTTAGGTATCATACCTGACTCCTTACCTTCGTCGAGATCCCAATCTTCAGAGTTGCGTTTAATTCTTCCCAATAAATCCCATTTGAATTCAATACTTCATCACAAAGGAGCCAACACAAGAAGTATCGAGCATGGTGCGATTGTTATCAGAAAGCCGAGCATAAATTTTTTGAATAATCATTTCTCTCGAGAGCTCATGATTGGGGCATGAATATAACATTGATTTACTCCTCCCCAAAGCTTGAGCGATGCTTTCTCCTTCGCGAGGCCAAAAATTATATATATATAATTGCGATCACGATGAACAAGATGCATAGGATAAAACTTCTGATGAAATTCTAATTTCAATCATTTGTAGTTCCATGATACCATATCATCACATAGCCTATACCATGTCAATGCATCTCCCTTCAAAGACAAAGGGAAGACCTTCTTCTTAATAACATCATCGGGCACACCTGCAAGCTTAAATAATCCACAAACTTCATCCACATATATTAGGTGCTCATTAGGATGCATTGTTCCGTCTCCTGCAAAAGGATTAGCTAGCAGTTTTTCTATCATACCCGAAGGAATCTCAAAGTAGACATTTTCATTTTCAGTAGGTTGAGGAGCAACTCTTTGCTCTACTGGTAGGGGTGAAGACACCCCGAACAAGCCCCTCAGAGGATTACTTTCCATAGTAACAAGTGACAGTAAATTTCAGCACACTATATAAATTTTTCCTTACCAAATTCCACCTACCAAAGGCGCTTCACTCCCCAGCAACGGCGCCAGAAAAGAGTTTTGATGACCCACAAGTATAGGGGATCTATCGTAGTCCTTTCAATAAGTAAGAGTGTCGAACCCAACGAGGAGCAGAAGGAAATGATAAGCGGTTTTCAGCAAGGTATTCTCTGCAAGCATTGAAATAATAGGTAATGATAGTTTTGTGATAAGATAATTTGTAACGAGCAACAAGTAACAAAAGTAAATAAAGTGCAACAAGGTGGCCTAATCCTTTATGTAGCAAAGGACAAGCCTTCTTATATAGAGAAAAGCGCTCCCGAGGACACATGGGAATTATCGTCAAGCTAGTTTTCATCACGCTCATATGATTCGCGTTCGGTATTTTGATAATTTGATATGTGGGTGGACCGGTGCTTGGGTGCTGTTCTTACTTGAACAAACACCCCACTTATGATTAACCCCTATTGCAAGCATCCACAACTACAAAAGAAGTGTTAAGCTAAACCTAACCATAGCATGAAATAAGTGGATCCAAATCAGACCCTTACGAAGCAACGCATAAACTAGGGTTTAAGCTTCTGTCACTCTAGCAACCCATCATCTACTTATTACTTCCCAATGCCTTCCTCTAGGCCCAAACAATGGTGAAGTGTCATGTAGTCGACGTTCACATAACACCACTAGAGGAGGTACAACATACATCTCATCAAAATATCGAACGAATACCAAATTCACATGACTACTAATAGCAAGACTTCTCCCATGTCCTCAGGAACAAACGTAACTACTCACAAAGCATATTCATGTTCATAATCAGAGGAGTATTAATATGAATAAAGGATCTGAACATATGATCTTCCACCAAATAAACCAACTAGCATCAACTACAAGGAGTAATCAACACTACTAGCAACCTACAGGTACCAATCCTCGACTTAGAGACAAGAATTGGATACAAGAGATGAACTAGGGTTTGAGAGGAGATGGTGCTGGTGAAGATGTTGATGGAGGTTGCCCTCTCCCCGATGAGAGGAGCGTTGGTGATGACGATGGCGATGATTTCCTCCCGAGGGAAGTGTCCCCGGCAGAACAGCTCTGCCGGAGCCCTAGATTGGTTCCGCCAAGGTTCCGCCTCGTGGCGGCGGAGTCTTGTCCCGAAAGCTTGCTTATGATTTTTCTTCGGACGAAAGACTTCATATAGCAGAAGATGGGCACTGGAGGGCCAACAGGGGCCCACGAGTGGGGGCGCGCCAGGGGGTAGGGCGCGCCCCCACCATCGTGGCCAGGGTGTGCCCCCCTCTGGTATTTCTTCAGCTCGGTATTTTTTATTATTCCCAAAAATAACTTTTGTGGAGTTTCAGGACTTTTGGAGTTGTGCAGAATAGGTCTCTAATATTTGCTCCTTTTCCAGAATTCCGATTCTTGGCATTCTCCCTCCCTATGTAAACCTTGTAAAATAAGAGAGAATAGGCATAAGTATTGTGGCATAATGTGTAATAACAGCCCATATTGCAATAAATATCGATATAAAAGCATGATGCAAAATGGACGTATCAACTCCCCCAAGCTTAGACCTCGCTTGTCCTCAAGCGGAAGCCGATAACGATAAATATGTCCACATGTTTAGAGGTAGAGGTGTCGATAAAATAAAATACGGACATGAGGGCATCATGATTATTCTCATAACAACAACATATATGGATATTGTCATATGATTTCTTATGCTCAAGTAATAATCTATTCACAATGCAAAGTATGAATCGGAAACTTTATTAAGAATCAACAAACTATAATGTCAGTCATTGAAACAATTGCAATTTATCATAACATCAGAAATAGTCTATGTCAGAGCTTTTTAGCATGTCCACATACTAAACTATCATTTAGTCTTTCACAATTGCTAACACTCACGCAATACGCGTGGTTACGGAGTTTTAATCGGACATAGAGAAAGATAGGGGCTTATAGCTTCGCCTCCCAACCTTTTACCTCAAGGGTAATGTCAAAATAATAGTTCATGCCAACTTACATCCAATTAGATATATATATATATATATATATATATATATATATATATATATATATATATATATATATATATATATATATATATCAGGATCTTCCCAACATCCTGTGCTTGACAAAGGATAAAATGTAAAAAGGAAAGGTGAAGATCACCATGACTCTTGCATAAGGTAGAAGATAATAATAAAATATAGGCCCTTCGCAGAGGGAAGCAGAGGTTGCCATGCGCTTTTATGGTTGGATGCACAAAATCTTAATGCGAAAGAACGTCACTTTATATTGCCACTTGTGATATAGACCTTTATTATGTAGTCCGTCGATTTTATTTCTTCCACATCACAAGATCGTATAAAGCTTATTTCCTCCACATCAATCAATCATACATATTTAGAGAGCAATTTTCGTTGCTTGCACCGATGACAACTTACTTGAAGGATCTTACTCAATCCATAGGTAGATATGGTGGACTCTCATGGCAAAACTGGTTTAAGGTATTGGGAAGCACAAGTAGTATCTCTACTTGGTGCAAAGAATTTGGCTAGAATGAGGGGGAAAGGCAAGCTCAACATGTTGGATGATCCATGACAATATACTTTATTTGAGATATAAAAACATAACCCATTACATTGTCTTCCTTGTCCAACATCAACTCTTTAGCATGTCATATTTTAATGAGTGCTCCCAATCATAAAAGATGTCCAAGATAGTATATTTATATGAGAAACCTCTCTTTATTTATTACTTCCTATTAATTGCGACGATGACCAAAGCTATGTCTGTCAACTCTCAACAAGTTTTAATCATCATACTCTTTCTATGTGAAGTCATTACTCTCCCTAAGATCAATATGATCTCTTTGTTTCTTTTTATTCTTTTCTTTTCTTTTATTCACTCAAGATCATAGCAAAATAATCAAGCCCTTGACTCAACACTAATCTTTATTATATATAGCTCACGGACTCGATTACATAGAGGGATCATAAAGCAAAACTTAAAACTAGATCATACCAAAAACTTTATTCTACCAGATCAAGATAATACTAAAAAGGATCAAACTAAGAAAAACGGTAAAGATAGGAGTGTGATTGTGATACGATACCGGGGCACCTCCCCCAAGCTTGGCAGTTACCAAGGGGAGTGCCCATACCCGTGTGATTATGTTTCCTTCTTCGGAGACGATGGTGTGATATTCTTGGCGATGATACTCCTCAGGATACGATTCTCTTCTTCGAGCTTATTGAGTTGCTGCTTGAGATCCATTATCTCCTTACGAAGCTTTCCTGTAACGGCCAAAGCTCCTTGCACCCAAGGGTGTTGCATAGCTTCGGGAGAACAAGTGACACTCTTCTTCATAGTTTCATAAGAAAGAAATCTAACATTGGAAGGAATAACCGAGTTTGGAATAGCCGAGCTCTGTAGTTCTCCCATTGTGAATCCAGCTCGGAAGCGAGAAGTGACTTCTTGATCCTCCTCCATGGCGTCTATCCTTTTCAAATCAGCCTCCATCTCTTCCTCCGTTGCTGGCACGAAGTGGTTAGCGTCGCTGTTTGTCCTTAATCTCGATGCCGGATGAGACACCCGGCTCTCCCTGACTGACTCTTGAGAAGACATCTTGCTCTGGCCTGCAGCAGCAATAGCTCAGAATGAAAACAGAGGATATTTGCGTGATACAGGAGTCAAAACCTTCAGGAGATTATATAATGAATTTTTACCAACCAAAATACGCAACGTGCTAGAAAACGAAGTTCGGAGAGCGCACGAGGTGCCCACGAGGCAGGGGGCGCGCCCAGAGGGGTAGGGCGCGCCCTCCACCCTCGTGGAGCCCTCGTGTACTTCCCGGACTGCTCTTATTTTTCTATTTTTCTAAATATTCCAAAACGGAGAAAAATTGCCATTAGAACTGTTTTGGAGTCGGTTTACTTACCGTACCACATACCTATTCCTTTTCGGAGTCCGAAACGTTCCGGAAAGTGTCCCTTATGTATTCCTCAAGGGTTACAGCTTTCAATAACATTGGTTTCAACATTTATAGGATTACCCGAGATAAAATGTTTGATTCTTTGACCGTTCACCACCTTCGGGTTTGTGCCTTGAAGTTGTTGATTTTATGGCACCTAACGATAGACATCCTCGATAACGTAAGGACCTTTCCATTTAGAGAGAAGTTTTCCTGCAAAAAATCTTAAACGAGAGTTGTATAGCAATACATAATCACCTACATTAAACTCACGCTTTTGTGTCCTTTTGTCATGCCATCTTTTAACTTTTTCTTTAAACAATTTGGCATTCTCATAGGCTTGGGTTCTCCATTCATCAAGTGAACTAATGTCAAATAACCTCTTCTCACCGGAAAGTTTGAAATCATAATTGAGCTCTTTAATAGCCCAATATGCCTTATGTTCTAGTTCGAGAGGTAAGTGACATGCTTTTCCATAAACCATTTTATACGGAGACATACCCATAGGATTTTTATATACAGTTCTGTAGGACCATAATGCATCATCAAGTTTCTTGGACCAATTCTTTCTAGATCTATTAACAGTCTTTTGCAAAATTAATTTTAGTTCTCTATTACTCAATTCTACTTGACCACTGGACTGTGGGTCATAAGGGGATGCAATTCTATGATTAACATCATACTTAGTGCTACCTCTTGAGCACTGCATTAGATTTCGTTGAAGAGGAAAGGATGATGCAGCAAAGTAGCATAAGTATTTCCCTCAGTTTTTGAGAACCAAGGTATCAATCCAGTAGGAGGTTACGCATGAGTCCCTCGTACCTACACAAAGCAAATAACTCCTCGCAACCAACATGATAAGGGGTTGTCAATCCCTTCAAGGTCACTTACGAGAGTGAGATCTGATAGAGAAGATAGATAATATTTTTGGTATTTTTATGATATAGATGCAAAGTAAAATAAAAGCAAAGTAAAAAAGCAAAGGCAATAATAAAGTGATGGAAGATTAATATGATGAAGATAGACCCGGGGGCCATAGGTTTCACTAGTGGCTTCTCTCAAGAGCATAAGTATTTTACGGTGGGTGAACGAATTACTGTTGAGAAATTGATAGAATTGAGCATAGTTATGAGAATATCTAGGTATGATCATGTATATAGGCATCACATCCGAGACAAGTAGACCGACTCCTGCCTGCATCTAATACTATTACTCCACTCATCGACCGCTATCCAACATGCATCTAGAGTATTAAGTTCAAGAAAACAGAGTAACGCCTTAAGCAAGATGACATGATGTAGAGGGATAAATTCATGCAATATGATAAAAACCCCATCTTGTTATCCTCAATGGCAACAATACAATACGTGCCTTGCTGCCCCTGCTGTCACTAGGAAAGGACACCGTAAGATTGAACACAAAGCTAAGAACTTCTCCTATTGCAAGAAAGATCAATCTAGTAGGCCAAACCAAACTGATAATTCGAAGAGACTTGCAAAGATAACAAATCATACATAAAAGAATTCAGAGAAGATTCAAATATTGTTCATTGATAATCTTGATCATAAACCCACAATTCATCGGTCTCAACAAACACACTGCAAAAAGAAGATTACATCGAATAGATCTCCACGAGAGAGGGAGAACATTGTATTGAGATCCAAAAGAGAGAAGAAGCCATCTAGCTACTAACTATGGACCCGAAGGTCCTGAGGTAAACTACTCACACTTCATCGGAGAGGCTATGGTGATGATGTAGAAGCCCTCCATGGTGGATGCCCCCTCCAGCGGAGCTCCGGAACATGCCCCAAGATGGGATCTCGTGGGTACAGAAGGTTGCGGCGGTGGAATTAGGTTTTTTGGCTCTGTATCTGATCGTTTGGGGGTACGTAGGTATATATAGGAGGAAGGAGTACGTCGGTGGAGCAAAGAGGGGCCCACGAGGGTGGAGGGCACGCCCTGGGGGGGTGGGCGCGCCCCCCTACCTCGTGCCCTCCTCCTTTCTTTCTTGACGTGGGGTCCAAGTCTCATGGATCATATTCGGTGAGAAAATCACGTTCCTGAAGTTTTCATTCTGTTTGGACTCCGTTTGATATTCCTTTTCTTCGAAACTCTAAAATAGGCAAAAAAACAGGAATTCTGGGCTGGGCCTCCGGATAATAGGTTAGTCCCAAAAGTAATATAAAAGTGGATAATAAAGCCCAATAATGTCCAAAACAGTAGATAATATAGCACGGAGCAATCAAAAATTATAGATACGTTGGAGACGTATCAGGCATCCCCAAGCTTAATTCTTGCTCGTCCTCGAGTAGTTAAATGATAAAAAACAGAATTTTTGATGCGGAGTGCTACTTGGCATAACTTCAATGTAATTTCTTCTTAATTGTGGTATGAATATTCAAATCAAAGATTCAAGACAAAAGTTCATACGGACATAAAAATAATAATACTTCAAGCATACTAACAAAGCAATCATGTCTTCTCAAAATAACATGGCCAAAGAAAGTTATCCCTACAAAATCATATAGTCTGGCTATGCTCTATCTTCACCACACAAAGTATTTAAATCATGCACAACCCCGATGTCAAGCCAAGCAATTGTTTCATACTTTTGACATTTTCAAAACTTTTTCAATCTTCACGCAATACATAAGCGTGAGCCATGGATATAGCGCTATATGTGGAATAGAATGGTGGTTGTGGAGAAGACAAAAAGGGGGGAAGATAGTCTCACATCAACTAGGCGTATCAACGGGCTATGGAGATGCCCATCAATAGATATCAATGCGAGTGAGTAGGGATTTCCATGCAACGGATGCACTAGAGCTATAATTATATGAAAGCTCAAAAAGAAATTATGTGGGTGCGCATCCAACTCGCTTGCTCACGAAGGCCTAGGGCATTTGAGCAAGCCCATCATTGGAATATACAAGCCAAGTTCTATAATAAAAAATTCCCACTAGTATATGAAAGTGACAATACGAGAGACTCTCTATCATGAAGATCATGGTGCTACTTTGAAGCACAAGCGTGGTAAAGGATAGTAACATTGTCCCTTCTCTCTTTTTCTCTCATTTTTTTATTTGGGCCTTTTCCCTTTTTTTCATGGCCTCTTTTTTTTGTCCGGAGTCTCATCCCGACTTGTGGGGAATCATAGTCTCCATCATCCTTTCCTCACTTGGGACAATGCTCTAAAAATGAAGATCATCACACTTTTATTTTCTTACAACTCAACAATTACAACTCGATACTTAGAACAAAATATGACTCTATATGAATGCCTCCGTGATGTGCAGGATATGCAATGAATCAAGAGTGACATGTATGAAAGAATTATGAACGGTGGCTTTGCCACAAATACGATGTCAACTACATGATCATGCTAAGCAATATGACAATGATGGAGTGTGTCATAATAAACGGAATGGTGGAAAGTTGCATGGCAATATATCTCACAATGGCTATGGAAATGCCATGATAGGTAGATATGGTGGCTGTTTTGAGGAAGGTATATGGTGGGTGTATGATACCGGCGAAAAGTGCGCGGTATTAGAGAGGCTAGCAATGGTGGAAGGAAGAAAGTGCGTATAATCCATGGACTCAACATTAGTCATAAAGAACTCATATACTTATTGCAAAAATCTACAAGTTATCAAAGCAAAGTATTACGCCAAGATGCTCCTAGGGGGATAGATTGGTAGGAAAATACCATCGCTCATCCCCGACCGCCACTCATAAGGAAGACAATCAATAAATAAATCATGCTCCGACTTCATCACATAACGGTTCACCATACGTGCATGCTACGGGAATCACAAACTTTAACACAAGTATTTCTCAAATTCACAACTACTCAACTAGCATGACTCTAATATCACGATCTTCATATCTCAAAACAATTATCAAGCATCAAACTTATCATAGTATTCAACACACTCCTAAGAAAGCTTTTACTATTCTTGAATACCAAGCATATTATGATTGTTTAAGCAAATTACCATGCTATTCAAGACTCTCAAAATAATCTAAGTGAAGCATGAGAGATCAATAGTTTCTTTAAAACAAACCCACCACCGTGCTCTAAAAGATATAAGTGAAGCACTAGAGCAAAACTATATAGCTCAAAAGATATAAGTGAAGCACAAAGAGTATTCTAATAATTTCCAAATCATGTATGGCTCTCTCAAAACGTGTGTACAGCAAGGATGATTGTGGTAAACTAAAAAGCAAAGACTCAAATCATACAAGACACTCCAAGCAAAACACATATCATGTGGTGAATAAAAATATAGCTCCAAGTAAAGTTACCGATGGAAGTAGATTTAAAGAGGGGATGCCTTATGGGCATCCCAAAGCTTTGACTTTTTGGTGTCCTTAGATTATCTTGGGGGTGCCATGGTCATCCCCAATCTTAGGCTCTTGCCACTCCTTGTTCCATAATCCATCAAAATATTTCACCCAAAATTTGGAAACTTCACAACACAAAACTCAATGTAAATCTCGTAAGCTCCGTTAGTGAAAGAAAACAAAAGACCACTTCAAGGTACTGTAATGAACTCATTATTTATTTATATTGGTGTTAAACCTACTGTATTACAACTTCTCTATGGTTTATAAACTATTTTACTAGCCATAGATTCATCAAAATAAGCAAACAACACACGAAAAACAGAATCTGTCAAAAACAGAACAGTCTGTAGTAATCTATAACTAACGCAAACTTATGGAACTCAAAAAATTCAGCCACAATAGGAAGACCTAGGCAATTTGTTTATTGATCAGCATCAATTGGAATCACTATTTTATCACGTTCTGGTGATTTTTAACAATTGTTTTCGTGAGCAGAAAGTTTCTGGAAATTACAGCAAGATCAAATAACTATCATCCAAGAAGATCCTATAGGTTTAACTTGGCACAAACACTAATTAAAAAATAAAAACACATCTAACCAGAGGCTAGATCAAAGATTTATTCAACAACAGAAAGGAAATATATTGGGTTGTCTCTCAACAAGCGCTTTTCTTTAAAGCCTTTTAGCTAGGCATTGAGATTTCAATGATGCTCACATAAAAGACAAGAATTGAAGCACAAAGAGAGCATCATAAAACATGTGACATCCACATCTAAGTCTAACATACTTCCTATGCATAGGCATTTTATAGGCAAACAAATCAAGGCAAGCAAAAACTAGCATATGCAAGGAAGCGGAAAGAGACAATAGCAATCTCAACATAACGAGAGGTGAATTGGTAGCATGAAAGTTTCTACAACCATATTTTCCTCTCTCATAATAATTACATGTAGGATCATAGGAAAATTCAAAAAAATAGCTATCACAAAGTATATTCTCAACACGATCCACATGCATGCAAAGTTGAAACTCTTCCAAAATAGTGGGATTATCATTAACTAAAGTCATGACCTCTCCAAACCCACTTTTATCAAAAATTTCATAAGATTGAATATTATCCAAATATGTGGGATCTAAAGTTGACACTCTTCCAAACCCACTTTCAATATTATTGCAAACATTATTATCAATCTCATATTCATCATGGGGCTTAAATAAATTTTCAAGATCATAAGAAGAATCACCCCAATCATGATCATTGCAACAAGTAGTAGACATAGCAAAACTAGCATCCCCAAGCTTAGGGTTCTGCATCTTATTAGCATAATTGACATCAAAAGAATTTATAATAAAATCATTGCAATCATGCTTTTTATTCAAAGATCTATCGTGAGTCACTTCACGGATTTCGTGCAAAACCTTATAAAGATAATCTAGTGCATCCAAATCAATAGGAATTGGTTCATCATAATTGGATCTCTTAAAAAGATTGGCAAGCGGATGAGGATCCATAGATATTGGCTTCTCTGTTTAGGAATAAATACTCAACTATTTCAACCAAACGATCAAACGAGCCAAGTAAGACATCAAGGCAAACGAAAAGAGAGGGTGAATAAAACGGCAAGGGTGAAGTGGGGGAGAGGAAAATGAGAGGCAAATGGAAAATAATGTAATGCGTGAGATAAGGAATTGTGATGGGTACTTGGTATGTTGACTTTTATGTAGACTCCCAAGAACGGCGCCTGTAAATTCTTTTGCTACCTCTTGAGCACTACGTTGGATTTCCTTGAAGAAGAAAGGATGATGCAGCAAAGTAGCGACGTATTTACCTCAGGTTTTGAGAACCAAGGTATCTATCCAGTAGGAGGCTACACACGAGTCCCTCATACCTACACAAAGCAAATAACTCCTCGCAACCAACGCGATAAGGGGTTGTCAATCCCTTCAAGGTCACTTACGAGAGTGAGATCTGATAGAGAAGATAGATAATATTTTTGTTATTTTTATGATATAGATGCAAAGTAAAATAAAAGGAAAGTAAAAAAGCAAAGGCAATAATAAAGTGATGGAAGATTAATATGATGAAGATAGACCCGGGGGCCATAGGTTTCACTAGTGGCTTCTCTCAAGAGCATAAGTATTTTGCGGTAGGTGAACGAATTACTGTTGAGCAATTGACAGAATTGAGCATAGTTATGAGAATATCTAGGTATGATCATGTATATAGGCATCACATCCGAGACAAGTAGACCGACTCCTGACTGCATCTACTACTATTACTCCACTCATCGACCGCTATCCAAAGATGCATCTAGAGTATATAGGAGGAAGGAGTACGTCGGTGGAGCAAAGAGTGGCCCACGAGGGTGGAGGGCGCATACTGGGGTGGGCACGCCTCACCTCGTGCCCTCCTCCTTTCTTTTCTTGACGTGGGGTCCAAGTCTCTGGATCATATTCGGTGAGAAAATCACGTTCCCGAAGGTTTCATTCCGCTTTGGACTCCGTTTGATATTCCTTTTCTTGAAACTCTAAAATAGGCAAGAAAAACAGCAATTCGGGTTGGGCCTCCGGTTAATAGGTTAGTCCCAAAAGTAATATAAAAGTGGATAATAAAGCCCAATAATGTCCAAAACAGTAGATAATATGGCATGGAGCAATCAAAAATTATAGATACGTTGGAGACGTATCACTTAGCAAGCATTTTACGGAAGTCACCATGAATAAAATGTGAACCACCATCAGTCATTAAATATCTAGGGACTCCAAACCTCGGAAAAATAACTTCTGTAAGCATCTTAATAGAGGTGTTATGATCAGCACTTCTAGTTGGAATAGCTTCTACCCACTTAGTAACGTAATCAATAGCAACTAAAGTATGTGTATACCGTTAGAGGCGTGAAAAGGTCCCATATAATCAAAGCCCCAAACATCAAATGGTTCAATAACAAGTGAGTAATTCATAGGCATTTCTTGACGTCTACTAATATTACCAATTCTTTGACATTCATCACAAGATAAAACAAACTTACGGGCATCCTTGAAGAGAGTAGGCCAATCAAAACCGGATTGCAATACCTTATGTGCAGTTCTATCTCCAAATGGTGTCCTCCATAAGACTCGGAGTGACACTTCATGTAGGATCTGTTCCTGTTCATGCTCAGTACACAACGCCTAATAACACCATCTACTCCTTCTTTATAAAGGTGTGGGTCATCCCAAAAGTAATGTCTCAAATCATAGAAAAACTTTTTCTTTTGCTGGTATGTGAAACTAGGTGGTATAAATTTAGCAACAATGTAATTAGCATAATCAGCATACCATGGAGTAGTACGAGAAGCATTTATGACATTTAATTGTTCATCAGGAAAGCTACTCCCTCTGTCTCATAATGTAAGACACTTTTTAACACTAGGATAGTGTCAAAAAACGTCTTACATTATGGGACGGAGGGAGTATCATCAATAGGTAGTGGGTCATCAAGAACATTCTCTAACCTAGACAAGTTGTCTGCAACGGGGTTCTCAGCTCCCTTTCTATCAATAATATGCAAATCAAATTCTTGTAGCAAGAGAACCCATCTAATAAGTCTAGGTTTAGCATCTTTATTTCCATAAGGTATTTAATAGCAGCATGATCCGTGTGAATAGTTAATTTAGAATCAACAATATAAGGTCTAAACTTATCACAGGCAAATACTACTGCTAAGAATTCTTTTTCAGTAGTAGCATAATTTCTGTGAGCATTGTCTAGAGTTTTACTAGCATATTGAACAACATTTAATTTCTTATCAACTCTTTGCCCTAGAACAGCACCTATAGCATAATCACTAGCATCACACATAATTTCAAAGGGTAAATTCCAATCGGTGGCTGAACAATAGGTGCAGAGATCAATGCTTTCTTAAGTATTTCAAATGCTTCTACACAACCATCATCAAAGACAAAAGGTACATCTTTTTGTAATAAATTAGTCGAGGCCGAGAGATTTTTGAGAAGTCCTTAATGAACCTCCTATAAAATCCAACGTGACCAAGGAAACTTCTTATACCTTTGATGTCCTTGGGACATGGCATCTTTTCAATAGAATCAACCTTGGCTTTATCAACTTCAATACCTCTTTCAGAAACTTTATGCCCCAAGACAATACCTTCATTAACCATAAAGTGGCACTTCTCCCAATTCAAGACAAGGTTAGTTTCTTCACATCTACGCAAAACTCGATCAAGGTTGCTTAAGCAATCATCCAAAGAGGATCCATAAACGGAGAAATCATCCATGAAAACCTCACATATCTTTTGGCAAAAGTCAGGAATATAGCCATCATGCATCTTTGGAAGGTAGCAGGTGCATTACATAAACCAAAAGGCATATGTCTATAAGAAAAAGTGCCGAAAGGGCAAGTAAAAGTGGTCTTTGATTGATCATCGGTGACACGGTGTATTTGAGAGAAACCAGAATAACCATCTAGAAAGCAAAAATGTGTATGTTTGGATAATCTTTCTAGCATTTGATCAATAAAAGGTAAGGGTAATGATCCTTTTAGTAGCTTTATTTAATTTATGGAAATCAATTACCATCCTATAACCCGTAATAATTCTTTGTGGAATCAATTCATCCTTGTCATTAGGAGCAGCGGTAATACCTCCCTTCTTAGGGACACAATGAACAGGACTTACCCACTGACTATCAGCAACGGGATAAATAATACCTGCCTCAAGAAGCTTTAGTATTTCCTTTCTTACCACTTCTTTCATCTTAGGATTTAGCCGTCGTTGGTGATCACGAACTGGTTTGGCATCTTTCTCTAAATTTATTTTATGTTGACATAGAGTGGGACTAATGCACTTAAGATCATCAAGAGTATATTCAATAGCAAAGACGGTGCTTCTTGAGTTTTCAATAATCTCTCTTCCTCATGCTCTGAAAGGTTAGCACTAATAATAACAGGATATATCTTCTTTTCATCAAGATAAGCATATTTAAGGGTATCAGGCAATGGTTTAAGCTCAAATACGGGATCACCCTTGGGTGGAGGAGGATCCCCTAGGATTTCAACAGGAAAATTGTGTTTCAAGATGGGTTCCTGTTTAAAGAATACTTCATCTATTTCCCTTGTTTCATTCATAAACATATCATTTTCATGGTCTAGCAAATATTGTTCTAAAGGATCACTAGGAGGCACGGCAATAGAAGCAAGACCAATAATTTCATCTTTACTAGGCAATTCCTCTTCACGGTGTTGTCTCACGAAATTTAGAGAAATTAAACTCATGAGACATATCACCCAAACCAATAGTAACACCATCCTTTTGCAGTCTATCTTAGCATTAACGGTGTTCAAGAAGGGTCTACCAAATATAATGGGACAAAAGCTATCTTGTGGGGAACCAAGAGCGAGAAAATCAGCAGGATATTTAGTTTTCCCACACAAGACTTCAACATCTCTAACAATTCCCATTGGTGATATAGTATCTCTATTGGCAAGTTTAATTGTGACATCAATATCTTCTAACTCAACCGGTGCGATATCATGCACAATTTCTTTGTATAAGTCAATAGGTATTGCACTAGCACTAGCACCCATATCACATAAGCCATGATAACAATGGTCTCCTATTTTAACAGAAATAACATGCATGCCTACCACAGGTCTATGTTTATCTTTAGCACAAGGTTTAGTAATTCTAGCAGCCTCATCACAGAAATAAATAACATGCCCATCGATATTATCAGCCAAGAGATCTTTAACAATAGCAATGTTAGGTTCAACTTTAACTTGCTCAGGAGGTGTATAAGTTCTAATATTGCTTTTACGAACCACAGTTGAAGCTTTAGCATGATCCTTTATTCTAACAGGGAAAGGTGGTTTCTCAACATAAGCAGTAGGAACAATAGGATCATTATAAGTGATAGTTTTTTCTTCAACTTTAATAGGTGTAGCTACTTTTAATTCTATGGGAGGATGATATTTAAACCACTTCTCCTTAGGGAGATCAACATGAGTAGCAAAAGATTCACAGAAATAAGCTACTATATCATAGTCAAGTCCATATTTAGTGCTAAATTTACGGAAAACATCGGTATCCATAAAAGATTTAACACAATCAAACTTAGGTATCATACACGACTCCTTACCTTCGTCGAGATCCCAATCTTCAGAGTTGCGTTTAATTCTTCCCAATAAATCCCATTTGAATTCAATACTTCATCACAAAGGAGCCAACACAAGAAGTATCGAGCATGGTGCGATTGTTATCAGAAAGCCGAGCATAAATTTTTTGAATAATCATTTCTCTCGAGAGCTCATGATTGGGGCATGAATATAACATTGATTTACTCCTCCCCAAAGCTTGAGCGATGCTTTCTCCTTCGCGAGGCCAAAAATTATATATATATAATTGCGATCACGATGAACAAGATGCATAGGATAAAACTTACGATGAAATTCTAATTTCAATCATTTGTAGTTCCATGATACCATATCATCACATAGCCTATACCATGTCAATGCATCTCCCTTCAAAGACAAAGGGAAGACCTTCTTCTTAATAACATCATCGGGCACACCTGCAAGCTTAAATAATCCACAAACTTCATCCACATATATTAGGTGCTCATTAGGATGCATTGTTCCGTCTCCTGCAAAAGGATTAGCTAGCAGTTTTTCTATCATACCCGAAGGAATCTCAAAGTAGACATTTTCATTTTCAGTAGGTTGAGGAGCAACTCTTTGCTCTCTCGGTAGGGGTGAAGATACCGAACAAGCCCCTCAAAGGATTACTTTCCATAGTAACAAGTGATGATGAAATTTCAGCACACTATATAAATTTTTCCTTACCAAATTCCACCTACCAAAGGCGCTTCACTCCCCAAAGAACGGCGGAAAAAGAGTTTTGATGACCCACAAGTATAGGGGATCTATCGTAGTCCTTTCAATAAGTAAGAGTGTCGAACCCAACGAGGAGCAGAAGGAAATGATAAGCGGTTTTCAGCAAGGTATTCTCTGCAAGCATTGAAATAATAGGTAACAGATAGTTTTGTGATAAGATAATTTGTAACGAGCAACAAGTAACAAAAGTAAATAAAGTGCAACAAGGTGGCCCAATCCTTTATGTAGCAAAGGACAAGCCTTCTTATATAGAGAAAAGCGCTCGAGGACACATGGGAATTATCGTCAAGCTAGTTTTCATCACGTTCATATGATTCGCGTTCGGTATTTTGATAATTTGATATGTGGGTGGACGGTGCTTGGGTGCTGTTCTTACTTGAACAAACACCCCACTTATGATTAACCCTATTGCAAGCATCCACAACTACAAAAGAAGTGTTAAGCTAAACCTAACCATAGCATGAAATAAGTGGATCCAAATCAGACCCTTACGAAGCAACGCGCATAAACTAGGGTTTAAGCACATCACTCTAGCAACCCATCATCTACTTATTACTTCCCAATGCCTTCCTCTAGGCCCAAACAATGGTGAAGTGTCATGTAATCGACGTTCACATAACACCACTAGAGGAGATACAACATACATCTCATCAAAATATCGAACGAATACCAAATTCACATGACTACTAATAGCAAGACTTCTCCCATGTCCTCAGGAACAAACGTAACTACTCACAAAGCATATTCATGTTCATAATCAGAGGAGTATTAATATGAATAAAGGATCTGAACATATGATCTTCCACCAAATAAACCAACTAGCATCAACTACAAGGAGTAATCAACACTACTAGCAACCTACAGGTACCGATCCCAGACTTAGAGACAAGAATTGGATACAAGAGATGAACTAGGGTTTGAGAGGAGATGGTGCTGGTGAAGATGTTGATGGAGGTTGCCCTCTCCCGAAGAGAGGAGCGTTGGTGATGACGATGGCGATGATTTCCCCCTCCTGGAGGGAAGTGTCCCCTGCAGAACAGCTCTGCCGGAGCCCAGTTGGTTCCGCCAAGGTTCCGCCTCGTGGCGTGAGTCTTGTCCCGAAAGCTTGCTTATGATTTTTCTTCGGACGAAAGACTTCATATAGCAGAAGATGGACACTGGAGGGCCAACAGGGGGCCCACGAGGCAGGGGGCGCGCCCAGGGGGGTAGGGCGCGCCCCCCACCCTCGTGGCCAGGGTGTGGCCCCCTCTGGTATTTCTTTCGGTCAATATTTTTTATTATTTCCAAAAATAACTTTCGTGGAGTTTCAGGACTTTTGGAGTTGTGCAGAATAGGTCTCTAATATTTGCTCCTTTTCCGAGAATTCGATTGCGGCATTCTCCTCCTTATGTAAACCTTGTAAAATAAGAGAGAATAGGCATAAGTATTGTGACATAATGTGTAATAACAACCCATATTGCAATAAATATGAATATAAAAGCATGATGCAAAATGGACGTATCAGTAGCGTAAGTATTTACCTCAGTTTTTGAGAACCAAGGTATCAATCCAGTAGGAGACTACACGCAAACCCTAGTACCTGCACAAACAATCAAGAACCTTGCAACCAACACGATAAAGGGGTTGTCAATCCCTTCACGGCCACTTGCAAAAGTGAGATCTGATAAAGATAATAAGATAAACATTTTTGGTATTTTGTTGTATAGATTGAAAAGTAAAGATTGCAAAATAAACGGCAACAGAAATAGCTAGTTGACGGGAGATTAATATGATGGAAATAGACCCGGGGGCCATAGGCTTCACTAGTGGCTTCTCTCAAGATAGCAAATTCTACGGTGGGTGAACAAATTACCATCAAGCAATTGATAGAAAAGCGCATAGTTATGAGAATATCTAGGCATGATCATGAACGTAGGCTTCACGTCCGTGACAAGTAGACCGAAACGATTCTGCATCTACTACTTTTACTCTACACATCGACCGCTATCCAACATGCATATAGAGTATTAAGTTCATAAGAACAGAGTAACGCATTAGGCAAGATGGCATGATGTAGAGGGATAAACTCAAGCAATATGGTATAAACCCCATTTTTTATCCTCGATGGCAACAATACAATACGTGTCTTGCTGCCCCTGCTGTCACTGGGAAAGGACACCGCAAGACTGAACCCAAAGCTAAGCAATTCTCCCATTGCAAGAAAGATCAATCTAGTAGGCCAAACAACTGATAATTCGAAGAGACTTGCAAAGATATCAAATCATGCATATAAAATTCAGAGAAGAATCAAATCTTGTTCATAGATAATCTTGATCATAAACCCACAATTCATCGGATCTCGACAAACACACCGCAAAAAGAATTACATCAAATAGATCTCCAAGAAGATCGAGGAGAACTTTGTATTGAGATCCAAAGAGAGCAAGAAGCCATCTAGCTAATAACTATGGACCCGAAGGTCTGTGGTAAACTACTCACACATCATCGAAGAGGCTATGGTGTTGATGTAGAAGCCCTCTGTGATCGATTAAGCCCTCCCGTGAACGCTTGAAAAGGCCCCAAGATGGGATCTCACAGGTACAGAAGGTTGCGGCGGTGGAAAATAGGTTCCGTGGCTCCCTGGATGTTTTCAGGGTATAAGAGTATATATAGGCGAAAGAAGTAGGTCGGTGGAGCTACGAGGGGCCCATGAGGGTGGGGGCGCGCCTCCGTGCCTCGTGGCCACCTCGTTGCTTCCTTGACGTCCACTCCAAGTCTCCTGGATTGCATTTGTTCCAAAAACGATCCTCGCGAAGGTTTCATTCCGTTCGGATTCCGTTTGATATTCCTTTTCTGCGAAACACTGAAATAGGCAAAAAAACAGCAATTTGCACTGGGCCTTCGTTAATAGGTTAGTCCCAAAAATAATATAGAAGTGCATAATAAAGCCCATTAAACATCCAAAATAGATAATATAATAGCATGGAACAATCAAAAATATAGATACGTTGGAGACGTATCAGTATGAAGAAAATTATGAAAGGTCAAGCTGAACAGAAACATTCCTGGCTCTAGTTCCAAGTGGGGGGTCAAGCCTTTCTCAAGCTTGAACCATACATCCAAACATCAGTGGCTCGTCGAGCTAATCTTCATGTTCTTTGGAGATTTCCCGATGATCAGGCGCATCAATGCAGTCACTTACGAACTCCAGTTAACGGCTGGGTCCTCAATTTTCCCATGTTCCACATTTCTCATCTCCCTTGCGCTTTGATCCCAGTTACGAATGCTTCATCTCATTTGCCTGCAGTTTCGGGTGTGCCCAATACTCCGGTGGAGATCCTGGATCATCGTTGGCGCCGTGATGCTTGCAAAGTTCGTGAACAAGGCCTCAAGGATGGCAAGACGAAGCGGCGACGCAAGAAACATGGGAAGACCTCAAAGATCTCAAGTGTTGTTTCCCACAACCTCCGCCTTAGGATCAATGCGGTTCTGAAGAAAGAGGGAGTATCAACAACTTGACAAGTGGAGATGCATCACGCCAAGATCAAGAGAGGAAGAGCAACCGGCCCAAGAGAGAAAGGAGGCATAACCACAAGTTTATAGAGCCGTCATTGGGTATCCTATATGTTAGGGCCTACGATGCAGTAAATGTGTATAAATGTCGGTGTGGAGTAGGTAAGCGGCATTGTGGCTGGGATGAGATGAGGGCGGCAGGGTAGCGTGTGTATCTGTTCTTCCTTCCACCTTCTTCCTCCTCAAGGCACTGTAAACTCCACAGCAAGAATTCATTCCCCGATCTATAAAAGAGTAGTGGGTACCTAAGGCCAACTCCAACGCACGATCCCAAACGGGCATCCGTTTTGTCCGTAGTTTGTTCATTTGCTGTACGGCAATGGGTTAACCCCGAACAGACTTTCCAGCCGTTTTCCTGGATGTGTTGGCCACGCACCAACGCGCGGACGCATCTCGTGTGGCCGCCTATAATTGTTTGCAAATGAAATTTCGGCACCATGGCCGTAGTTCATGCTAGCGGCCATAGTTCACGCCGGCAACACAGCCAGCGCCCAGCATACATAAGCCAGCCTACAAAATGATCAACCCCCCAAATCTCTCGCCGGCAACAAAGCCAGCAGACGACACCCTTGCCATCCTTCAAAATGAACCCCCAAGTTTTGTCGCCAGCAATATAGCCAGTGGCCGGCACACTTACCCGCCTTTTAAAATGAACCCCCATGTTTTGTCGCCGGCAACACAATCAGTGACTGGCACACTTGCTAGCCTTCAAAAAGAACGACATAGTCCACGGTCGATCCCTCTCTAGTTGATGTCGTCTCAGTCAAACATCTCCTTTTGCCGGCTCAGGAACCAACTTCTTCTCTTTGGGCACATGTTGGTTAAATCCATGCTCATGATTGCTAGCGCCACCTATTTTGCTTTGGTGTCGGCATTGGTGGCCTCGATCGCGAGCCTCTTCATTTGGGAGGCCTCCTCAATGTCTAGCTTCCTCTTCTTGGTGACCTACTCCATGTCAAGCTTCTTCGTTTAAAGGCTTCCAAAGATTGGAACACCTACCCAATCAAAGAGAAGGCCACAAATGCAATAGCAAGGACACAAGATACAACAAACACAAACATAAACATGTAATAGCACGGTCATACCAAGTCACCTATGCCTAGGCCAGTCATCGGACGGGCTTCAACGCTCTCAAGCTGGGTGACAAGCACTGCGGAGTGTGAATAGCCGACGAGCTTGTGCTAACTGCGGCCATGGCAGCGACCGAGAGAATGACCGGCGAGGGTCGGCACAACCCTAGCATGAGTAGGGCGTGTGCCTTGGCAACAATGTCCTCCTTGTCCTCGACGACGGCCTTGTGCAGCGCGGCGGCCTCGGTGGCGAAGTCGACAATGGCTTTCTTGTCCGTTGCGACGTCTCGCAGGGCCCTTCTCTTGGCCGATTCATGGTCGAGCCGCGTGAGCTCCGACCGCGGCTTCTTCAGGCCCTTCTTCTTCGCCCGGGTGCACGGTGGCGGCCGGGTCGCCGGGTTTCTTCAGGCCGCCGACCATGAAGGAGGGAGGTGTAACACCCCGGATCCGATGCGCCAGGTGTCCTCCAGTTATTCGTCAGCGTTGCCATGTCATGTGCTTGCGTGTTGCTCTTTGCCATGTCATCATATGCATTTCATATCATGTCATCATGTGCATCTCATTTTGCATACATGTTCGTCTCATGCATCCGAGCATTTTCCCCGTTGTCCGTTTTGCAATCCGGCACTCCTATGTCCCCGGCGCCTCTTTTGCCTCTTTTAGGTATGCGGGTGTGAAACGGTCTCAGAATGGACCGAGGTTTGCCAAGCGGCCTTGGTATAGCACCGGTAGACCGCCTGTCAAGTTTCGGATCATTTGGAGGTCGTTTGATACTCCAACGGTTAACCGGGTAACCGTAAAGCCCTCTTTTGTTGCAGCCCAACACCTCTTCCAAAGTAGCCAAAACCCAGCAAACCCCCCTCCATGCTCTCGGCCGTTCGATCACGATCATGTGGGCGAAAACCGCACCTCATTTGGACACTCCTAGCTCCCTCTACCTATATATATGTGTCTCCCTCCGAATTTTGCGCGCAGTCCAACCCTAGCCATTTTCCTCCTCCCGCAGCCGGACATGTCCGTCCCGCCACGACGCTGCGTCCACCCCGCCGCCACGTTGCTCCGGCGAATCGGAGGCCGCCACCTCAGCGCGCCGCCGCCCGTCCAGCCAGGAGCTGCCACGTGGCGCCCGCCGCCGCCAAAGCCCGCGCGGACCCCGCGAGCCCTCGGCGGGGCGCCCGCCGCCGCCCATGGCGCAAAACCCAGCCTTTCGCCCGCCGCGCCAGCGCCGCCGCGTGTCGCGCGCCTCAGCCGGCGCTGCCCGCCCGCCCTCCGGCGCCCGGTCCCGCCTCCGGCCCGCCGCGCCTTGCCGCGCCAGCCGCGCCTCCCGACCTCACGGCCCCGCCTCCGGCTTCCGCGCGCAACGCCGCCGCCTCGGCCCGCCCAGCCTCGCCCTCGCCCTCGCCTCGCCGGCGTCCTCCAGCGCCGCCCGCCGCCCGCCGTCCTCGCGGATCCGGCGAGATCCGCTGCCGCCTCGGTTCGCGTGCCCTCGGTTGACTTCTTCTCCGCCCCCCTTGATTTCCTCCGTCATTTTTCTGTCAGTATTTTGTTGCATTTTCATCATGCCATAACTTTGCACTCGTGGCTCCATTTGGATCGTGTAGCATACCGTATTGTTCGCCTCAATAAATACATCATTTCATCTCATTGCATCATTTTCATTTGAGCTCATCTTAATTCCCGAAATGCTGTTAGAAGAGGGCTATGTGATGTTAGTTCCAGATTCTTATCAGAACATGAACTTGAGTCCTACATGTGCTTTGTAATATGCCATGCCATCTTTACAGGGGTGTATGCCATATATTTTTGTGATCTCTGTGGTGACTAGCACAAGCATGCAAACTAGGCTTCATGATGTTGCTGATTTCAGCCTGCTCACTGATATTTTTATGCCATGTAAACTTGATGCTACCGAGAGATCCATGCTTATTTTGAGATACTTCAGTAAGGATGTTTTGAACATAGGGTTATTCCCTATCCATCCATGCCATTGTTTGAAATTATGGAGTGCCATAGCTTGAGTCAATCGAGCTCTACTTTTGCTATAAAATGTTTCCTGGCAGGTTGTTTACATGTTATTCAATTTTGCCAAGGTTGTTGTAGTTGATCCGTGTATGCTATGATGTTGTTCTTGCCATGTATAGCTTCTATGCCATGTCTTCTTACTGCTAGTTGCCTTGCCATGCCATGTATTGCTCTGTGGTGAGTGGTTCAAGCTCACCAACATGCCTACTTATTGTTGTTCCTGCCATGTATGAATCTGTAATATAACTTGCCATGTTTACATGTGTGCCATCATATCTTCTGATCCTTTTTGGCTCATGGTCAGTAAGGGATATTTGTTCTATGCATTTAGTAGTATCATGCCATGACTTTGTTTGCCATGATAAGCTCCTGTAACATGTTGTTTGATAGCTCTAAACATTGCAACCTGATGTTATTTCTGCTAAAGTCTGAAACTGTTATTATTTGCAATCTTGTCATGTGTTTTTGAGCATGTTCTAATGATTTCTGGAGATATCTCAATGTTCATGTTTTGTCATGCTTTACCTGTACATCATGCCCATGCCTTTTGTTATCATGTTGAGATGCTGTAGCATAGTGTTTTGATGCTTGCAATATGCCTACTTGCTGTCTTGGACAGATTGCTGTTATGACTTGTATAGGGTGTATGTGTTGCACCGTTGCTCCGTTTTGAGTGTGCTCTATATGAAATTTGCTTAGTTTTGCATGTTGTCTCATATTATCATGTTGCATCCTTGTTTTGAGGTGTTTGCTTAATGTTTGTATGCATTTTGCATCAATGCCATGTTTAACTTGTTTTGCTCATATCTTCTAGGCCGTAGCTCCGAATCTAATGAACTATATCTGGAACTTGACTAGAATTTCGTGTAGATCATCGTGGTGCATCTTAACTTCCTGTTTAACAACTTGAACATAAGGTTTATTCAGATCTGGACCAATTTCGAAATATGCATATGAGGACTTACCGGAATTGTCCTATGTTGCTTCCGGCCTCATTTAAACTTGCCTTGATGTATTGTTCTTGTTTGCATCATCTCTTGCCACGAGTAGCCTCATCTAGCCTTGTCATGCATCATGCTTGTTGTGTATCATGTCTTGTTCATGTGTGGTGTGTTTACTATGTTGTGTGCTTCTTCTTGTTAGTTCCTGTTTCGTTGCGATCGTGAGGATTCGTTCGTCTACGCTTGGTTCGGCTTCATCCGTTCGTCTTCTTCATGGACTCGTTCTTCTTCATCGCAGGATTTCAGGCAAGATGACCGCTACCCTGGATCTCACTACTATCATTGTTATGCTAGTTGCTTCGTTCTATCGCTATGTTGCGCTACCTATTACCTGCTGCTCAAGCCTCCCAAATTGCCATGTTAGCCTCTAACCTTTTGCACCCTTCCTTGCAAACCGTTGTTTGGCTATGTTACCGCTTTGCTCAGCCCCTCTTATGGCGTTGCTAGTTGCAGGTGAAGGCGAAGTTTGTTCCTTGTTGGAACATGGAGATGTTGTTCCTTGTTGGAACATGTTTACTTGTTGGGATATCACAATATACCTTATATTATTAACGCATCTATATACTTGGTAAAGGGTGGAAGGCTCGGCCTTATGCAGTGTTTTGTTCCACTCTTGCCGCCCTAGTTTCCGTCATATCGGTATTATGTTCCCGGATTTTGCGTCCCTAACGCGGTCGGGTGATTTATGGGACCCCTTGACAGTTCGCTTTGAATAAGACTCCTCCAAAGAAGGCCCAACCTTGGTTTTACCATTTGCCTCACCATCACCTACTTTTCCCTTGGGAGTAATTAACCCAAGGGTCATCATTATTTAGCCCCGGCCGATTGCTTCTCTAAGTCTTTGGTGCGAACCGAGTCAAGGGGCCACCTTGAGGCAACTTGAGGGCTGGTTTTACTCGTAGCTAGTCTCATCCGGTGTTGCCACGAGAACGAGATATGTGCAGCTCCTATCGGGATTGTTGGCGCATCGGCGGCTTCTTTGGGTCTTGTTTTATTCTTGTCGAAATGTCTTGTAGCCGGATTCCGAGACCGATCGGGTCTTCCGGGAGAAGGAATATCCTTCGTTGATCGCGAGAGCTTATCATGGGCTAAATTGGGACACCCTGCAGGGTATAATCTTCGAAAGCTGTACTGCGGTTATAGGCAGATGGGAATTTGTTAATGTCCGGTTGTAGATAACTTGACACCTGATCCGAATTAAAACGCATCAACCGCGTGTGTAGCCGTGATGGTCTCTTCTCGGTGGAGTCCGAGAAGTGAACACGGTTTCTGGGTTATGTCTGACGTAAGTAGGAGTTCAGGATCACTTCTTGATCATTACTAGTTGACGACCGTTCCTTTGTTTCTCTTCTTGCTCTCATTTGCGTATACTAGCCACCATATATTGCTTAGTCGCTGCTGCAACCTCACCACTTTACCCCTTCCTTTCCCATTAAGCTTTGCTAGTCTTGATACCCATGGTAATGGGATTGCTGAGTCCTCGTGGCTCACAGATTACTACACCACCAGTTGCAGGTACAGGTTATGCGATGATCATGACGCGAGAGGGATGCTTGCTTGCGTTGAGTTCTTCTTCGCTTCTTCGATCGGGGATAGGTTCCGGTGTCGGCAGTCTGGGCTAAAGGTGGTGGATATTGTTTGAGTTTCTGTTTATGTTTCATCCGTAGTCAGATGTTGTTCTTGTATATGATGTTGATGTATTCTTGTGGCATTTGTGCCTTATGTATGTATTCCCATCTATCATGTATTGTTGATGTAATGATATCCACCTTGCAAAAGCGTTTCAATATGCGGGTCTATCCTTGGTGGGACCGTCGAGTTCCTTTTGAATAGGGTCGCATATTGGGCGTGACAGGAGGGGAGGGAAGGGGAGCGGGGGGGGGGGGGGGGGGGGGGGGAGAAGGGAGGTCAAGTGGGCGCATTGTGTCCCCGACGGACGGACCAACGGAGGACAAGGGCGCACAACCCGCCTGTCCATGCGTTGTCTTCTTCGACGCAAACGCGGACCAAATTTAAGCCAGGAATAAGTAAAAGGCGGATAGAAAATGAACATTTGTCCGTTTGCTCCTGCGCGATGGCCGCGTATTGTCTTCGTTTCCTTTTAAACAAACGCGGACGGACCATTTGAAGTCGTTGGAGTTGGCCTAAGAGCATCTTCAACAGACGCCCAACGCGCGACACGCTAAAAATCAGTTTGCAGCGCGCCGATCGCCTACTTTGGCGTGGCGAGGAGCGCCGGCTCCAGCAGCCACGGTAAATTTAGCGCGCGCGCGCAGCTCCGGCGGGCGCGCTAAAATGCAGCGCGCGCTCTCGCACAAACAACATATGCGATCCAAACACAAGCAAGAAGATCAAACAAAAACAAAATAAACCAACAATAAATAGTTCAATTTAGTTATTACAACTCAAACAAATAATTTATCTTTCAATTCAACAAATAATTCAACAATACAATATCAAATGCACAAATTATGATGCTCTTTGTCGGCCATTCCAAGCCCACCACTCCTCAATGAGATCCTTCTGAAGATCATCATGCGCTTCGGGACGTCAAATGACATGATAGGAGGCAACAAAACGGGCCACCCTTTCAGCCCTCCGTCGCACTCGCATGGGATGTCCCAAGAGCTCATAGTGAGAGTAGTCTACATCTTGGCCACGATCATTATTCTCGATGATCATGTTGTGCATGATCACACAAGCGTGCATAATGTAACAAAGCATCTTTTGATCCCAAAATCTAGCCGGTCCTCTCACAATAGCAAATTGGGCTTGCAAAATCCCAACAGCTCTCTCCACATCTTTTCTAGCCGCCGCCTGAGCATTGTGGAAATCAAGATTTTTCTTACCTTCCGGTTTATTAAATGGCTTCACAAATGTTTGCCACTTTGGGTAGATGCCATCCGCAAGATAGTAGCGATAGTTGTATGTACGACCATTTGCTACAAACTGCACCAGTGGCAGTTCACCATTTACAATCTTATTCATCAGTGATGACCGATCCATGCATTCCAAAAAAAGCATGCCAAATCCAAATCTCTTGATCGGCCACCGCTTCAAGGATTACAGTGGAACCTTTTTTTTGGCCGTGGTATTGCCCATGCCATGCCTTAGGACAATTCTTCCAACTCCAATGTGTGCAATCTATTGAGCCAAGCATACCTGAAAAGCCGCGAGCTTTGTTCATCTCCAATAGCCTTGTGGCGTCTACAGGATTGGGAGATCTCAAATACTCCTGGTCAAACACTTGCACAATTTCGAATGTGAAGCGCTTGACACACATGATGGGGTAGGTGGACTTGCGAGCAAGCGCTCGAGAGTCCAGCATGCGGGAGTGGGCGTAACAAATAAGCGGTGCGCGATGGCGTTTCAGCCGACGCGCTAAATTGCATATGCCGCGCGCGTGATTTTTACGCCTCCGCTGGAGCGCCCGAAGCAATAGCGCGCGTAAAAAGCACTAATTTTTCAGCGCGGTGTTTATATAGCGCGGCCGTTGAAGATGCTTGTAACAGGCGGATCCAAGAGACGAGAAGCACGCAGGCACATGTTATGTCAAGTTATCAGTTCATCACCCCAGTCCATGCCTCGGCATGTATGGAAAACGACGTACCCATCTACACACGAGCCGATCGATCTTGGTTTTCCTGCGGCTTTTCCTGTCACGTGGCAGCTCCCATCGTATACGTTACCCCTCTCCCTGCGCGCATGCGGGCGGAGACCGGAATGGTGGAGCGTTGAAACCGAGCAGAGAGGGCCCCTGGACAGCATGGTGGTCACGGCCCGAGGAAGACGACGGGACATGCCGTGCCCGCGCCAGGCGATCTCACTGTATGCATGCACATCATCATATGCATGGAGAAGATTGCATTCGTCTTTAATCTTTTTTCTTGTTCGTCTCTTTCTCTACGCATGCATGCACCTTCACTTTGTTTATCCATGTCGCGTTGATACAGGCAGGGCGGTCATGAAAGCTGTATGACCGATCACTTCACCTCAATCCTCATCATCATGGTCATGCATCAAGCCCATGACGTGGCCACCTGCGTCGGCCGGCCCGATCTTGATCTTTTGGTAGTCTACGTAGTATGTACGGTCGGTCTCGGTGTGTACAGTGGTACTCCTACTGCCAGGCTCGTTTATAAAGACGCCGAGGTGGCCGGGGGACAGGGAAACAGGCTCACAGCACCTGAGTGACCGAGGATCCAAGGTGACAGCACGTGGGACGGTATGAACAAGCTGGAGCTGGACGACGGCATGGTTGCCGGCAACGGCGACGTCGGACAGCGCACCGCCGTGGCAACTTTGCTGCCACCCGCTGCTACTCATGTTCCTGTTGCCTCCACCATGGGTACGTACGTGCTTGCTCGTGCAGTGCGCATGCACTATATTACTTTCATAGTTTCGCTGCATGCATGTTGCTGACTTGGATCCATCGGCGCTTGCTAGGTGCCGGCGGGGGCTTATTCACGGCGGCGCAATGGGTGGAGCTGCAACGCCAGTCGCTCATCTACAACCACATGGCGGCCTCGTCGCCCATCCCCTCATACCTCCTCTTCTCCAATATCAACCCGGCAGCCGCCGTTGCTCCTACCCAAGCCGCATCGTCGTACTACTGCTGCTACAACACCCCCCTGCTTGTCCACCATTACCAGGCCCAGCAGGCAGCGCAGATGTCCATGCTGCTGCAGTGCATGCAGCAGGCCGTCGCGCGGAGGAGGTGCGGCCGTACAGACGGCAAGAAGTGGCGCTGCGCCAGGGACGCCGTGCCCGACCAGAAGTACTGCCAGCGCCACCTGAACCGCGTCGGCCGGACACGGCCCCCTCCCCCTGCAAGAAAGCAACACCACCAGCATGCAGTTGCTGCGGTGGATGGTCATCATCGTGACCGGGACAAGTCCGCCGTGACCGCCTCTGCGGGCACTCATACCAGTTATGCTAACAAGTCTACCGGGAATGCGATACGGGAGGACGACGACGACTACACGCGAGGCCTCTTGGACTTCACCGGTGGAGTTTGCCTCCCGGAGCAGCGAGAGAACCGGCTCAGCCTCAACTACGACAACATTGCCGGGCTCTACTGCAATAGGCAGGTGGCCGCCACGCCCACGGCCACAGCATCGGCGTCGGCGTCAGCAACGGCCATGGACGACGACGCCTTCTATCATGGGGCAGCAGCATCCAGCTGGGTGGGCATCGGGGGACCCCTTGGCGAGGCGCTCGGTCTCGCCGCAGAGATTCAGTGGCCTGCTGGCTCCACCTAGCTCCATGCATGGTGCTCTAGTGCAAGTCGAAATGTATCCGTACGCGTGTACTATGGCAAGTTCTTTTTCTCTCTTATAAATCTGAAACAGTTTGTCTAATTCACATCTAGATGTTTTTTAAAACGGTCGCGCTAACTGCCACACGTGTAGCAGAAAGGAAGACGCACCACACGATCTCTAACGTAAACAGATTGCCACGTCATCGTATGCATACATGCAGGAATCTTTTTGGATTTTCAGTTTTTAAAATGTTTTATCTCTTAAACGAAAAATCCGATTGAAAATCCGTTTTCACCATTAAATCCCTCGTGATGAGATCTTCGAAACTAGATCACATGTTGATATGTTTTGATGAAATTTTTTTTTGGATTAAAAGTTGCCATGTCTATTGCATATGAATTGCCATGATGTTTACACTGAAGTTGCCATGATATGTTTCAGCTATTTTTTTCTACATTTAAAAGTAAATTTTGACATTTATAAAATGGGGAATTAAGAAATTAGACTTGCCATGAACCATAAACTAAAATTGCCATTATACATGCACGTAAAATTGCCATGGTTCATACAAAAAATAATTTTTATGGTCAAAATACTGGAGTTGCCATCATCAAAATACTAAAATTGCCATGATCTACAAACTAAAATTACCACATGGCAACTTTAGTTTAAGCCCTATGGCAACTGCAGTGTAAACATCGTGGCAACTTCTGGCAAAAAAAAATTCATCGAAACATATCAACATGGGGTCTAGTTTTGAAGATCTCGTCGAGACGGATTTAATGATGAAAACGGATTTTTAGTTTGCTTTTTTATTTAGGAGATACAACATTTTTAAGCCGAAAACCAAAAAAAATTCTGCTGATGTCATCTATTCATACGTGGCAAAATGAGTGGTGATGGAGGCGTATGGACGATGTGCAAACGCCCACACGTGTGGGCGTTAACATTTCCATTTTAAAAATGTTACATCTAAGCTCCCACAAATATACTATAATGCAGCAACAAAAAAATGCAGCAACAAGAAAAAAAACTAGGAAAAGAAAGAACTACAAACAGAGTGGACATCACCTTAGATGTGACATAACTATATCACATCTAGATGTGTCCTACACAGACCCAATCTGAAAGTGCTAGATACATATGGCCAACCTCATTATTCCAAAATAATACACCCTCTTCTTAAATATAAGACGTTTTAGCAGTTTAAATTTAAACTACCAAAACATCTTATAATTAAAAACGGAGGTAGCTAGTAATGTCGTCGACCCCGTTTGCCAAGAAGACCTCCAGAAAATTATAAATAGCATAATCAGTTTACTGTCTGGTGACGCGTGAGATGCTCCTTGCTCTTCATTGGACTCCAAACCAAATAAAATGTAATATGGTGCTGCGTTCAAATTCTTCCTTTTTTGTGTGAGGGACCGTTCATGCGCGAATCCTATTCAGCACCGGTTACAGGCAAAGCTGCAAACTGGCGCACATCCTTGCCCCCTTCCTCTGAATTATATGTATTTACGAGATTAATTTTTGGTTTTGATGTGCAAAAGCACCTTCGATAGATTTTTAGTAGGGCGGCCCATGTACGAATGCTCGTTTGTGAGACTCCCAACAGGTTTTGGTAAGTTTCCACAAGCTTCCCAGCCGGTTTGGGAAATTTCTAGAAGTTTCCTGTCAGGGTTTTTTTGTTTAGGTTTTGGGGTTTTCTTTTTCTATTTTTTCCTACCTAAAATATGTGAAATTTTAAAATTTGTTACTTTATTCAAAGTGTGAACTTTTTTAAAATTTTTGAACTTTCCTTTGAAGATCGGTGATTGTTTTTTCAATTTCATGATTCTTGTAAAACAATTGATGAACTATTTCAAATTCATGAACTCTATTTTTATCATCGATGAACTTAAAAAATCTAATGAACATTTTTTAAATCATGATTTTAAAATTCAAGATCAATGAACTTTTTTCAAATCCGTGATTTTTTCAAATCGATGAACTATTTCTAATATTCATGAAGGTTTTCCAAATTTTCTTGATATTTTTTCAAATCTTGTGAACTTTTTTGAATTTGTCTCAAAATTATGATTTAAAAAAACGTGAACTATTTTAAAAAACATCTTTTTGTGATTTTTTTTTTTACTTTTGTCGTCAACGATCAACTCTCTGTGGTCAATGTGTCACTTGGTCAACTGGTTGAATATCCCAAAGCGATGGAGCATGTATTTTCTTTTTTTGTGAGACAAAGCGGTCGAGCACGTTTTTTTAGACAAAGCGGTAGCGAGCGAGCGAGCGACCGCATGAGTGCAATGCATTGCTGGGGCAGCCCGTCGCGATAGCACATGAGCGCCAGCTAGCCGCCTCGCACTTAAGGTGCCAAGGAGGAGCTCGCTGATTCATGCTCAGACCTTGTTTTGTTACCAAATTTGCCATCATGGCCCATTTCCTTCTACGGTGACCGAATTCGTTTTGTATGGGCGAAATGCTAAGTGTTTGTTCTATACTCTTGATCTGAAATTATTGAGGGTTCAATCCCTCATCATGGTCCCAATCTTTGGGGGTGCGACTGACAAAGTTTCACCTAAGGAGAATGTCGGGCTTATGGTTCCTCTCTCTAATAGTCAAATTGACGAGGTGGTGGCCTCCTCTAAATCTAATTCCGTGTCCGGTCCCGATGATTTTTCTATTTTTTTTTCTTCAAGAAGTTTTGGCCGGTTTTAAAGTTTCTCATCTACTCCATTATCTAGATTTTTTGTCTTGGTTTTGTTGACATCTCTAGACTTAACTACGATGTCATTTCCTTAATTCCAAAAGTGAAAGGAATCGCCTGCATTCAGCAATTTTGCCCAATCAGCCTTATGAATAATATTGCGAAGTTTTTGTCCAAAGTTTTGCCTCCAGGTTGACGTCTATGGCACACATGATCATTAGCCCTAACCAGACGACCTTTGTTAAGGGGTGCTTCATTCTTGATGGCATCCTTTCCCTTCATGAAATTGTCTTTGATGTGCACTCTAGAGGGAGCAAGGCTATTATCCTCAAGCTCGACTTTTAGAAGGTATATGACTCTGTTAGTTGGGCATTCCTGCACGACATGTTTCTTGCTAAGGGTTTTGATGGTGACTATGTTCACCGTCTTATGCAGCTGGTTGGTGGTGGTCTCACTGCAGTTTTATTCAACGGGGTTGTAGGCCCCTTTTTCAAGAATGGTCGTAGTTTGCGCCAAGATGACCCTATCTCATCTATCTTCTTCAACTTCATTGTTGATGCTCTCTCTTGGCGGCGGAGGCCGGGCACATTGCCCCTGTTCTCTCTCAACTCATTCCCTGAGATCTCACACCTCCTAAGCTTAGATTTGCTCCCTGGCCTTACAATTAACTTTAATAAGAGCGAACTTACTTATTCTAACTAGCTGTGATGTCATGGAGGAGCGCATGCTGGCCGATCTGTTGAACTGTAATTTAGGCTCCTTCCGATTCATCTACCTTGGCTTGACCATTTCCCCCATCAGGCTCTATGTTCGCTATTTTGCCCTGGCCGTGCTGAAAGTGGGGAACCGCGACACTCCTTGGCGTGGCCAGTATAATTCGACCGTCTGGAGGGTGTGTCTGACGAATGTATGCATATCTACCTTACCGATGTTTATCATGGGATTCTACCGCCTCCTAGAGGGATCCCACTGGGTTTTGACAAGCACTACAGTGGTTTCTATTGGAATTCAGTGGATAAGGAGAAGAAATACAAACTTGTTAAAATGGAGAACTATGTGTCGGCCCAAAAACCTAGGGGGATGGGTACCATTAACACCTCAGTGATAAACCTTTGCCTTATTCTTAACTGGTGGTGGAGAATCCTTCATGTCGAGCCTGGGGTCTTGTGGTTTGATATCCTTATAAGGTCAGGTACTTCCCCAATGGTGGTCCCTAGTTTGCCATTGGCTTGGGTGGCTCGCAGTTTTGGTGCAAAAAGATTATAGTTCGTGAAACCTTTAGATCCCTGGCTAAATTCACTATTGGAAATGGGGCTTAAGTTCATTTTTGGTTGGATTGGTGGTGTGGCTATGGGCGATTGGCCACCACTTTCCCTGTTCTTTTTTTCCTTTTCTGTTGTCCTCGATATTTCCATATCGGAACTCGTTGTTAATAATTAGAACCTTGAATTCCGGCGTGCCTTGTCTCTTGAAGACATGGCGGACTGGCACCACCTTTGTGTCGTCTTCCCTACGCTCTCGACTTCTAGGGATGTGGTTTCTTGGCCTCTCACTGCATCTGGGCGGTTAACGGTTAATCTACCTACCCTAAGATGGTTTCTGGCTCTAGGGCTAGAAGGTTCTAGCCCATTTGGCAGGCTAGGATCCCTTCGAAAGTTAAGATCTCTATGTGGCAAGCTATGCGATGGAAATTGCTAGTTGTAGACCAAATTCAGAAATATTGATGGCATGACTCTCAATTTTGTGCCCTCGGTGGCCAGATCAAGGATACGAATCATGTTATCTTTAATCGCCACCTGCCGTTGTGTTTTGGGCCGGCATCTGATCGTGGTTGGATGTCAGTTAGGCGCACTCTTCTTTCTTAGAGTTGCGCCCTGCGTTGTTGTCCTTGTCAGGGCAGAACCAACGCATGTTTTGGTTTGCCTTTTATGCGATGCAGACCCTCAGGACTACTCGAAATAAGTTTACCGTGGAACATATCTTTCCTAACAAACTGGCTGATTGATTTTTCAAATGTGTAATCCTTTTACAATAGTGGAGATCATTGATTAGGCAGATCGACAAGGAGGCCATCGATGTATTAATCACGCCTGTACGTGCCACAATATCTTCTATTTTGCATGTGGATGTGACGGTAGCTTCGTAGGCTGGGTTGTGGCTCGCTCTGGTGGTCGTCCTTTTGTCTCGTTTTCCTCTTAGGTAGCTGGCCTGCGTGCCTTGGTTGAACTCTGTCTTTGCTGCAGTGGCAGTGTGTTAAAACTCTTGTTCCATTTGTAGCATGTTGGCCTGTGATTATTGGTTGTAACTCTGTTTGGTACCTGATTGTTTTATCTATAAAGTCAAGTGTATACCTTTTATCTAAAAAAATACTTCAGTTTGGTCTAAGCAATTCAACAAAAATATATAAGTTCAATGAGTTTACATTACATTGTTTAGTTAGCGAAATTTTATTAACAATTCAGCTAGGTTGGCATTGGGTGTTAGCAGTAGTGGTGGCAGGGTTCAATCAAGACCTAGGTAGCCTTTGAGCACTATTGCTTTATACTATAGCCTACAAATGAAATGGCCTCACGGCCCAGGCAGCGGCTTGGGATGCCAGGTGCCTGGCTCCACCACTAGAGCCCTGTTTGGAATCACTCCGCCCCGCTCCACTCCGCGGAGCTGTGGAGCTGGGCTTGAGCCGCTCTGTGAAAATGAGCTACAGTCTGCTCCACTCCGGGAGCGGAGTAAAGGGAGTGAAGTGGAACCGAACAGACACTAGGTGTTAGCTTAAGGGCGATGCACAGCAAAAAAAAAGCTTAAGGGCAATACTAAGCTTTTTTGTTTTAACTTTAGCATCTATTCTTTACATCTCTTAACATCATGCACGTTGATTTTTCTCACCTTTTTTAGACAAGGTTGATTTTTCTCACCTTGTGCTTAGAGGTTGGATACTTCAACACACGCTTACACAAGTGCCAGGCCGTTGGACCGTGGGCTCATGGGATCCGACCACCGGCCTCGTTTGGTCGCTAGGGAAATAACACCGAGGATAAACAAAGCACGGCTGAGATTTTCTTTGGTCTCTAGATAATTGTGCATGTGTTAAACGGGATATAAGTATTCTGGTACGTTAGGATGTAATGTACCTGACCATATGTGACAACCCGGCTTAATAAAAATGATAGGCTACTTATATCAATAAAATGCACTTTTTTTCGGAGCTCATGCGAAAGAAATCTCAAAGTTAAATGTGCTTGGCTTGGAGTTATTTGAGAATGGGTGATCAAATGAATAGTTAATCCTGGATGCGAACGAGCGAGGACAAAGTGTGCATGAAAGATTAGTGTAAGTCTGCGAGGTCAGTCTAGACCGTAGGTGATAGCCAGACGGAACGGCCAGGGACCGGTGGGTTTGACCGGGACGTATATCACATTAATGTGATTGTGTAAACAAATGTTTATAATATCATGCATGTGATTTACCTACCTAAATAAAAATCACTTATTTGGTAAGAACTTATTGGCTATCAAAGAAAACAAAATTTTATTTGGTAAGCCAACGATATGAGAGAAGATTACGACGGTTTTAAAGGAAACCCGGTGAATAAAATGAAGAAAATATGTCCTAGAGGCAATAATAAAGTTGTTATTTATATTTCCTTATTCATGATAAATGTTTATTATTCATGCCAGAATTGTATTGATCGAAAACCCAAATACATGTGAGAATACATAGACAAACACCGTGTCCCTAGTGAGCCTCTACTTGACTAGCTCGTTGATTAAAGATGGTTAAGGTTTCCTAACCATGGACATGAGTTGTCATTTGATAACGGGATCACATCATTAGGAGAATGATGTGATGGACAAGACCCATCCGTTAGCTTAGCATAATGATCGTTCAGTTTTATTGCTATTGCTTTCTTTATGACAAATACATATTCCTTCGACTATGAGATTATGCAACTCCCGGATACCGGAGGAATACCTTGTGTGCTATCAAATGTCACAACGTAACTGGGTGATTATAAAGATGCTCTACACGTATTTCCGAAGGTGTTTGTTGGGTTGGCTTAGATCGAGATTAGGATTTGTCACTCCGAGTATCGGAGAGATATCTCTGGGCCTCTCGGTAATGCACATCATAAGAAGCCTTGCAAGCAAAGTGACTAATAAGTTAGTTACAAGATGATGTATTATGGAACGAGTAAAGAGACTTGTCGGTAACGAGATTGAACTAGGTATGTGGATACCGATGATCGAATCTCAGGCAAGTAACATACCGATGAGAAAGGGAATAACATATATTGTCATAAACGGTTCGACCGATAAAGATCTCGGTAGAATATGTAGGAGCCAATATGAGCATCCAAGTTCCGCCATTGGTTATTGACCGGAGAGGTGTCTCGGTCATGTCTACATAGTTCTCGAACGTATAGGGTCCGCACGCTTAACATTCGATGACGATTTAGTATTATATGAGTTATGTGATTTGGTGACCAAATGATGTTCGGTTTCCCAGATGAGATCACAGGCATGACGAGGAGTCTCGAAATGGTCGAGCGGTACAGATTGATATATAGGATGATAGTATTCGGACACCGGAAGTGTTCCGGATAGTATCGGGTATTTATCGAAGTACTCGGGGGTTACTGGAACCCCCGGTGGAAAGATATGGGCCATATGGGCCATAGGAGGGGAGCACACCAGCCCACAAGGGGTGGCATACCCGCCTAAGGAAGGAGGCTGAATTTGAGAAGGGAAAGAGGGGGATTCGGCCCCCCTTTCATTCTCTCCTTCCTCTTCCCTTTCCTCCCCTCCGGAAATAAGGAATGGGGGGAGGCCGAATTGGGGAGGACCCCAAGTAGGATTCCTCCTACTTGGGGCGCCCCATGGCTGCCTTTCCTCCCCTCCCACCTATATATGCATGGGGAGGGGGCACCTAGAACACACAACATCAATTGTTAGCCATGTGCGGCGCCCCCCTCCACAGTTTACACCCCCGGTCATATTCTTGCGGTGCTTAGGCGAAGCCCTGCGCGGATCACTTCACCATCACCGTCACCACGCCATCATGTCGACGGAACTCATCTACTTCCTAGACACCTTGCTGGATCAAGAAGGCGAGGACGTCATCGCTACCGAACGTGTGCGTAACTCGGAGGTGTCAGACGTTCGGTGCTTGATCGGTCGGAGCTAGAAGAAATTTGACTACATCAAGGCGTTGCCAAACGCTTCGCTTTCAGGTCTCACGAGTGCGTAGACACACTCTCCCCCTCTCGTTGCTATGCATCTCCTAGATAGATCTTGCGTGAGCGTAGGAAATTTTTGAAATTGCATGCTACGTTTCCCAACAGTGGCATTCGAGCCAGGTCCATGCGTAGATGATATGCATGAGTAGAACACAAAGAGTTGTGGGCGGTGATCGTCATACTGCTTACCACCAATGTCTTATTTTGATTCGGCGGTATTGTTGGATGAAGCGGCCCGGACCAACCTTACATGACCACGTTCATGAGAACGGTTCAACCGACAGACATGCAACTAGTTTTGCATAAACATGGCTGGCGGGTGTCTGTTTCTCCTACTTTAGTTGAATCAAATTTGGCCGCGGCTAGTCCTTGTTGAAGATTAAAACAACAAACTTGATAAATCACCGTTGTGGTTTTGGTGCATAGGTAAGAACGGTACTTGCTAGAAGCCCGTAGCAGCCACGTAAAACTTGCAACAACAAAGTAGAGGACATCTAACTTGTTTTTGTAGGGCATGTTGTGATGTGATATGGTCAAGACATGATGTGATATACGTTGTTGTATGAGATGATCATGTTTTGTAAAAGTTATCGACAACAGGCAGGATGGTTGTATCTTTATTGTATGAAATGCAAACGCCATGTAATTGCTTTACTTTATCACTATGCGTTAGCGATAGTTGTAGAAGAAATAGTTGGCGAGACAACCATGATGCTACGATGGAGATCAAGGTGTCGAGCCGGTGTCAATGGAGATCATGACGATGCTTTGGAGATGGAGATCAAAAGCACAAGATGATGATGGCCATATCATGTCACGTATTTTAATTGCATGTGATGTTTATCTTTTATGCATCTTATTTTGCTTAGTACGGCGGTAGCATTATAAGATGATCCCTTCACTAAATTTCAAGGTATAAATGTTCTCCCTGAGTATGCACCATTGCGAAAGTTCGTCGTGTTGAGACACTACATGATGATCGGGTGTGGTAGACTCTACATTCACATAAAACGGGTGCAAGACAGTTTTGCAAATGCGGAATACTCGGGTTAAACTTGATGAGCCTGGCATGTACAGACATGGCCTCGGAACACTGGAGACCGAAAGGTTGAACGTGAATCATATAGTAGATATGATCAACATAGAGATGTTCACCATTGATGACTACTCCATCCCACGTGATGATCGAACATGGTCTAGTTGATTTGGATCACATATCATTTAGATGACTTGAGGTATGTCTATCTAAGTGGGAGTTCTTAAGTAATTTGATTAATTGAACTTAATTTATCATGATCTTAGTCCTGATAGTTTTTGCATATCTGTGTTGTAGATCAATGGCCCGTGCTACTGTTCCCTTGAATTTTAATGCGTTCCTAGAGAAAGCTAAGTTGAAAGATGATGGTAGCAACTACACAGACTGGGTCCGTAACTTGAGGATTATCCTCATTGCTGCACAGAAAAATTTATGTCCTTGCTGCACCGCTAGGTGTGCCAACCCCCTCCAGCAACTTCAGACGTTGTGAATGCCTGGCAGTCGCGTGTTGATGACTACTCGATAGTTTAGTGTGCCATGCTTTACAGCTTAGAATCGGGACTTCAAAGACGTTTTGAACGTCATGGACCATATGAGATGTTCCAGGAATTGAAATAAATATTTCAAGCAAATGCCCGAGTTGAGAGATATGAAGTCTCCAACAAGTTCTATAGCTGCAAGATGGAGGAGAACAGTTCTGTCAGTGAACACATACTCAAAATGTCTGGGTATCATAATCACTTGACTCAGCTGGGAGTTAATCTTCCAGATAATAGTGTTATTGATAGAGTTCTTCAATCACTGCCACCAAGCTACAAAGGCTTCGTGATGAACTATAATATGCAAGGGATGAATAAGACAACTCCCGAGCTTTTCGCAATGCTTAAAGCTGCGGAGGTAGAAATCAAGAAGGAGCATCAAGTGTTGATGGTTAACAAGACCACTAGTTTCAAGAAAAAGGTCAAGAGAAAGAAGGGGAACTTCAAGAAGAATGGCAAGCAAGTTGTCACTCCCGGGAAGAAGACCAAAGCTGGACCCAAGCCTGAAACTGAGTGCTTCTACTGCAAAGGGACTAGTCACTGGAAGTGGACCTGCCCCAAGTATTTGGCGGATAAGAAGGATGGCAAAGTGAACAAAGGTATATTTGATATACATGTTATTGATGTGTACCTTACTAATGCTCGTAGTAGCGCTTGGGTATTTGATACTGGTTCGGTTGCTCATATTTGTTACTCGAAAAAGGGGCTATGGATTAAAAGAAGATTGGCTAAGGACGAGGTGACGATGCGCGTTGAGAATGGTTCCAAGGTCGCTGTGATCGCCGTCGGCACGCTACCTCTACATCTACCTTCGGGATTAGTTTTAGACCAAAATAATTGTTATTTGGTGCCAGCGTTGAGCATGAACATTATATCTGGATCTTGTTTAATGCGAGATGGTTATTCATTTAAATCAGAGAATAATGGTTGTTCTATTTATGTGAGTAATATCTTTTATGGCCATGCACCCTTGAAGAGTGGTCTATTTTTGTTGAATCTCGATTTTGGTGATACACATATTCATAATATTGATGCCAAAAGATGCAAAGTTGATAATAATAGTGCAATATATTTGTGGCACTGCCGTTTAGGTCATATTGGTGTAAAACGCATGAAGAAACTCCATGCAGATGGGCTTTTGGAATCACTTGATTATGAATCATTTGATACTTGCGAACCACGCCTCATGGGCAAGATGACTAAAACTCCGTTCTCCGGAACAATGGAGCGAGCTAATGACTTATTGGAAATAATAAATACCGATGTATGCGGTCCGATGAGTGTTGAGGCACGCGGCGGGTATCTTTATTTTCTGACCTTCACAGATGATTTGAGCAGATATGGGTATATCTAGTTAATGAAACACAAGTCTGAAACATTTGAAAAGTTCAAAGAATTTAAGAGTGAAGTGGAGAATCATCGTAACAAGAAAATAAAGTTTCTACGATCTGATCGCGGAGGCGAATATTTGAGTTACGAGTTTGGCCTTCATTTAAAACAATGTGGAATAGTTTCACAACTCACGCCACCTGGAACACCATAGTGTAATGGTGTGACCGAACGTCGTAATCATACTTTATTAGATATGGTGCGACCTATGATGTCTCTTACCAATTTACCACTATCGTCTTGGGGTTATTGTTGGGGAACGTAGCATGCAATTTCAAAAAACTTCCTATGTTCACGCAAGATCTATCTAGGAGATGCATAGCAACGAGAGGGGGAGAGTGTGTCCACTTACCCTCGTAGATCGAAAGCGGAAGCGTTAGTTTAACGCGGTTGATGTAGTCGAACGTCTTCACGATCCAACCGATCAAGTACTGAACGTACGGCACCTCCAAGTTCAGCACACGTTCAGCTCAATGACGTCCCTCGAACTCTTGATCCAGTAGAGGGTCGAGGGAGAGTTTCGTCAGCACGACGGCGCGGTGACGGTGATGGTGATGCAATCCGCGCAGGGCTTCGCCTAAGCACTACGACGCTATGACCGGAGGAGTAAACTGTGAAGGGGGGCAGTGCACACGGCTAAGAGAACAATTGATGTGCTACGGGGTGCCCCCTGCCCCCGTATATAAAGGAGGAGGGGAGGAGGCTGGCGGCCTAGGGGCGCGCCCAAGTGGGGGGAAACCCATCAGGACTCCTAGTCCTAGTAGGTTTCCCCTTTCCTTCTCATGGAGGGGGAAAGAGGGAACGAAGAGGGAGAAGGAGAAGGAAAGGGGGGCGCCGCCCCCTCCCCTTGTCCATGTCGGACCCCCATGGGGGCGGCCACCCTTGTGGGTTGCCTCCTCTCCACTATGGCCCATGAGGCCCATTACTTTCCCCGGGTTCGATAACCTCCGGTACACCAAAAAATACCGAAACAATCCGGAACCGCTTTGTGTGTGAATACTATCGTCCAATATATCAATCTTTACACATCAACTATTTTGAGACTCCTTGTCATGTCCGTGATCTCATCCAGGACTCAAAAGTCTTCGGTCACCAAAATACATAACTCATAATACAAATCATCATTGAACGTTAAGCGTGCGGATCCTACGGGTTCGAAAACTATGTAGACATGACCGAGAAACATCTCCGGTCAATAACCAACATCGGAACCTGGATGCTCATATTGGTTCCTACATATTCTACGAAGATCTTTATCGGTCAAACCGCAATGACAACATACGTCATTCACTTTGTCATCGGTATGTTACTTGCCCGAGATTCAATCGTCGGTATCCTCATACCTAGTTTAATCTCGTTACCGACAAGTCTCTTTACGTGTTCTGTAATGCATCATCCCGTAACTAACTCATTAGTCGCATTGCTTGCAACGCTTATCGTGATGTGCATTGCCAAGAGGGCCCAGAGATACCTCTCCGATACTCGGAGTGACAAATCCTAATCTTGATCTATGCCAACCCAACAAACACCTTCGGAAACACCTCTAGAGCATCTTTATAATCACCTAGTTACCTTGTGACGTTTGATAGCAGGCAAGGTTGTCGGATTTCGGGTTCCGGCAGACCCTCTAGGTTCGAACTCTGGGGTGCGCGCGGAGATCTCGCCCTCTACCTATCTGCACCTCGCCGTCTCGCTAGAATCTAAACTATGAAATGGACAACACAAGAGACACAGGGTTTATACTAGTTCGGGCCACCATTGTGGTGTAATACCCTACTCTAGTTTGTGGTGTGGTGGATTGCCTCTTGGGCTGATGATGAACAATACAGGGAAGAACAGCCTCGCGAGGGTGAGGTGTTCTTGGTCGGTGCGATGAAGCTAGGGGGAGTTCAATCGCTTCTCTCTCTCTCTCTCTCTCTCTCTCTCTCTCTCTCTCTCTCTCTCTCTCTCTCTCTGCGATTGATCTCTTGATGTGATCAAGCTGTCTCTCTGATTGCCTCTACCCTGTTGGTGGCTAGTCCTATTTATAGGCAAAGGCTCTGGGCCTCTTCCCAAATATTGAGCGGGAAGAGCGCCAACAATTGGCCATTTTGAAGGGGAACATCTAGTACACTTATCCTGACTAAAGTTGGTCCTCGCTTTGCCAAAGGCTCTCGTGGTGACGCCTTGACTTGGGCTCCACGATGACCTCCTTCCTGCCGTTCTGACGGTCTTGGTCTTGTTGCAATCAAACGGGTGCCTTTGCTTGATGCTCGCTGCGCTTGCCCCTTTGCACCAAAGAGGAAATGAGGACACTGCGCGGGCTGGCGCCCGCCTAGCGCCCTTGGTCGTCATGGCTTGCATCATGGGCACCTCGTGAGGTACCCTGCCTTGATCTCTCCGCCTCCTCGCGAGCCAGCCTGACGAGGCCGTGCCTGAGGAAGCCTCCTGTCGTCCGCCCCGCGAGGCTTGGCCCCTCGCGAGGGTCTTGAGCTTGTGTTGATGAAGATGGGTCGTGCTGGGCCACCCCTTGAGCCACGCCGCAGGCAGGCAAGTCTGGGTACCCCCGTCTTCAAAACACCGACAGTAGCCCCTGGGCCCAAGGCGCGCCTGGACTTGGCTGAGCAGAGAAGCGAAGGGGCAAGTGCGAAGCGCCACGGGCCCTAACAGTCTGCGGCCTTGGGCGCCGCGTGGCGGTTGATTGGACGTGGGCGCCTTAGCAACTGCATGAATCGACAAAAGAGCGGCATCTGTCTAGGTATTGCTTCCCTTGCCTCCTCCGGTCATTGCTTAGATCCCCTTTCTTGCGCCTTTCCTTCCTGCCTCCGAAATCTCTAGATCTACTTCGACCGCGTGCCCTAGCAAGACATGGCGCCTCGCCAGACCCCGGCCGGAGCTTGGTACTCACCCGCCTTGGACTCGCCGAACGTGTCGGAGAAGGGCCTTGCCCGGGTGCGCCGGATGGTGGCGGCGCAAGGCAACGACGGGGCAGAGGTGCTTAGGGTTGGCTCCGCCCTTCCCGAGGGCCAAGGAAGCACCTTCTATCCGCTCTTCATGAGCGCCATTGCTGCCGGTCTGCTGCCTCCCTTTTCTGAGTTCTTCTTCTCTGCCCTCCGCCATTACAAACTGCAGGCTCTGCACCTCCACCCCAACTCTGTTCTTCTTTTGGCTGCTCACGTCGGGGTGCAGCCCTCAGTGGCCTTGCTGCGCCACTACTTCTACCTCCGGACCTCTCGCGGTCCCATCTCCCCGTGCGCGAGCTTTGTCGCGTATGGCAGCTCCAACGCCATCTCGAAGCCCGGGAAGAGGATTGAGGGCTTCAGGAGCAAGTGGGTCATGGTAGATGCTGGGCGCATCAATCTTCGGCTGATCCTGCCCACGGAGCAGCCCATGAGCTTTCACAATTGGTCTCGCGCGGAACTCGTGGATCCCCGCACGAAGCCGGTGCTGGAGAAGATGGACGCGGATCTGTGGCCGAGCAACATGGCGACGGCGAAGCTGGCCGGGGCGTCGCTCCTGAGGGAGTTCCTGGAGCACCAGGTGGCCCCGCTTCGTCAATACTCGCTTCCGCTGTGGAGGCCTCGCCCGAGCCCCGCAGTCTTGGCCGACGAAGAGCTGGCCGCGGTCCTCCAATCTTTGGTCCGGGGAGACGTGGCGAGGCTGGAAGGCGCTCCTGTACCCCTGTTCCTTCGAGATGATTGGGAGCAGGCGGTGGAATCCATGCCCGTCTTCAATGGGGACGGGCCCATGCCCGCGGAGGTTCCCGAGGACCCGGCGGCCCTGGCGACGGTGAACGTGTCCTCCGGCGACTCCAGCGAAGAGGAGGAAGAAGAGGAGCGGGGAGGGGGGCCTGACTCCAAGGCGACCGACGGGGAGTCGAGAGCGCCCCTCCCTCGGCGCAGGCCACGCGTTCTCTGCCTCTTGCCAAGCGACGACGAGGATGGTGATGAGCGGGGAGGCGAGAGCTTGCCCCTGATCTCGAAGAAGGACAGGACTGGGCTGGTCCCCCGCGGGTCCGCCCCGGCTCCGAGGCGATCCGTAGACGTGCCTCCTGCCCTCGGGCCTCTTGAGACAGATCCCTGCAGCCGGCTCTCGGGCTTCAAGTATGGCCGGAGGTTGCTCGAGCTCGCGAGTGATGACCAGTAAGTGCTTGATTCTTGTTTTATTCCTTACTTTGTCGCTGAGGCTTGATATCTGTATTCCTTGGCTAGGCTAGCGCCTGCGGCGAAGAAGCTGAAGGGGGCTCCTGAGGCTCCGTCTGGGGCAGTGCCTTCGCCCGCGAAAGAAGGTGACGGCAAGACACGGGCCTGTCCTGCCCGGTCATCCTCGCGAGGCCTGGCGGAGCTAGCTGGGGCGAGCTCAGCCCCCATGGCCCAAATGACTCCTGAGGCATCCTTGCCTGATGCCACCGCCGCAGCTGTTGGCGCGCAGAAGGCCCTGCCTCAGGTTGCTGTGGTGACGCTGCCGTCCTCTCCTCCTACTCCACCAACTGCTGTCTCTCCGACTCCTCCCACTGTCCTAGATCGTGGTGCTGCTGAACTGGACCAGCTGCGGCAAGATCTTCTGGGCGCCGACCCTCGCTTGGTGGCCGGGCGCTTGGAGCTGGCCTTTGGCTGGGTTCGCTCCGACGCTTCAATTCGAGCGGCGCTGGTTCAGGCCGCGATGGCTTGCGACGAGGAGAAGCAGGCCGTCCTTGGGGAGAAGACCGCTCGCGACACCGCCCTGTGGGAGGTAGCCGATGTCTGAGGTTGCTGCAAGGCGCCGGAGAGCGAGCTGCAGAGCCTGCGTGACCAGCTTGCCAAGGAGGCCCGCGTTCGCCAAGAGAAGGAGGAAGCCATGAAGGCTCGCGAGGCGGCCGTCAAGGACCGGGACGCCAAGATTAACAAGCGCCGTGACCACTTGGGTGCGCTGGAGCAGGAGTTGGAGGCGAAGAGGGTCGAGCTGGACGGCACGGCACGGCGCAGGTCCTGGCCGAGGACCGCGTGGCCTTCACGGAGATGGAGGTGAAGGCTCGCACCTTGCTGAGGTCGCTGTACGAGAGCGGCCTGGAAAGCCCGCTGGCCGGCGTCTAGGACGGCCTTGCCAAGCGGCTTCCCTTCCTGATCCGTGCCCTTGAAGATGTCACCCTTGGCCTTGGCCCTACAGCTGAGGCCAAGGCGCGTGTCCTGTATTCTGCAGCGCTGACGCGTGTCCTTACCCACGTCTAACTTCGCGATCCCGATGTCGATCTCGATAGCCTGCTGGAGCCCATGAGCGGCGAGCTTGCCGCTGCCGCTGCTGAGGCCGTGAAGGGTCGAGCGGAGGCTCTGCTGGCAAAGTTCCGGGCCTTCAGCACCAAGCCGAAGCGAGGCGCTGCCGGTCCTGAGGCTTCACGAGGTGAACCCGCTCAGTGCAGCTCCGTCGTCATGGACAGCAGTTGGTGGGAGGCTCCTGTTCTGCTTTCAGCTCCTGCAACATGCATCATGCCTCGGGGAGGCGTTTAAACTTGAGTTTGATGTTGTGACAACAGTCATGGACTGTAATATTTTCTTTTAAATTCCTTGAGATTTGCGCTTTTCCTTCCTACTTGCTTATGTTCTATGCCGGCAGAGCCTGGCCCCGCACATACCTCATCCGCCATTAGCCCCGACCGGAAACCAGGACGGGACCAAGGAGTGAGGGGCTACGTGACAAGTTAGGCTCCTGAGTCGCGATGCTCAGGAGTCCCCCTTGGCGCATTTAACAACAAGTAGGGAGGTGAGATGTACGGGTGAATCTACCATTCTATGTCTGCAGAGCCCGGCCTCACAAGATACCTCAACCGCCGTTAGCCTTCGGAACTAAGGAGTGAGGGGCTACGTGACCGATTAGGCTCACGAGTCACGATGCTCAGGAGTCCCCTTGACGCTCAAACGGCCTTCGTACCTTGGCTCCGCTCGGGGAGGGACATGTGTCGAACCAGGCCCGAGGGGCTGGCTGGGTGGCGTCGCGTCTGGGCGTGACTCAGTGCGTAGCCCGTGCCCAGCCCTCGCTGCGGCACTCCAGGGGAGGCATTGCGATGAGGCCGGACACTAAGCTCTGGGCTCCACGAGGTTGATGCGGCCGAGGCCACCCCGATTGTTTATCACCCGGTAGCATAGGCGCTTCCATATCTCAGACGGGCATAGCCGCCTCGGCGATGTCGCCACCCGGCTGAGCATGGTGCTTCCATCGGTGCGTGGAGGGGCTCCTCTCGTGAGGAGCCCAGGCGTGTCTGACCCATACGACACGTGGCTGGCACGGTAGGGCTTGACGAGGTGTATCTGGGCACCCGTGAGCCAGCGCGGGACTCACGGGGCCCTACCTCGAGGTGGGTTGCGCCTGGCACTGGTCCTTAACTTGTGATGTGTTCCTGTAAATTTGGTTAGATGCCGTCTCTCTACGTCCTCGGGTCCCGGCCCTCGAGCGGGTCTCAGTTGTCGCTGGTATGCCAGGTCGCGATGCCGTGGACAAGGCCAGAGGGTGAGGGCTGGTGAGCCAATAGGAGCCCATGAGTCGCTATGCTCAGGTACCCCCCCCCCCTTTAACGTGCAAGCGGCCGACATGAAGGAAGAAGGGGTGCTGTGGACAGGCATTAAATAACAATCATGATGGGTCGAACGCATGACCCGAAATAAACACAAGAGGGGTACATGCCGCTGGGTCTGGCCCGAGCGACTTGGGGATGATGCGGCCCGAGGGCGCCCCAACAAAGTAAGCTAGGAACATGAAGTAAAAGGGATACATGCCGCAGGACGGACCCACGTTCGGGAATAATGCAGCCCTGGGGGGCGCTCCTAGCTGGAAATGAAACTTGAAGGATGTCACCTGATAACGTTGAACACGAAGGGATGCTGAAGTAGCGGACGTCATGGGCTGTGGAAGCCAACCTTCACGATCCCCGTGCCCAGGGAGCCTCGGGAGGCTCGAGGCGCCAGTGGCTCCTCGGACCATCTCCATCTCCTCCGGGACTGCGGAACGCTGGCCTCTTGAGCCTCAGGATGCTCCCCATGAGGCGCCAGTGCGTGGCGGCCGCGTTCAACAAACCGTAAGGCATGCGAACGTAGGCTGGGGTGGACCTTCGCAGCCCCACGCGTGAGGGCCAGAAGCGCTCCTGAGAGGCGGCTCGGTTGAGCCCTGGTATGTCGATGCAGACGCGCAGCCCACCATCCTCGCCTGGATGGGGAGATATGGCGGGTAAGCGGCGGCTGCCACTCATGATTCTCGACTCCTGCAGCTCCTGAATGATCTGGCTGACGAACTCCTGAGGGTTTGGCCCTCCTTGCCTCGCTCCTTCCTGAGGGAAACGTGCTTTGAAACACGCCTCCAAGTGGTGCCCAAGCGCCTCCCTCGTGACCTTAGCAAGGTCGGTGGCCCTCAGGAGAGAGCCCCGAGCCTTGCTTGAGGAGGCGCCGGCGCGCCTTCCTATCTGACGAAGGAGGTGCCCCTGAACAGGCGCGGACCACGAGGGGCTGCCTCCCGAGGGTCGGGCCTGGCGATGTCTTCTTCTTCTTGGGAGCAGTCTCGGTGAGCCTCCCGCCCCCGCGATCTGGGTCTTCAAGTGACGCGGCTTGGAAAGCTCGCTCCAGGGAGCACACTGCGTCTCTCTCTTCGCAAGGTACCGTGATGACTCCGCCGCTTCCTGGCATCTTGAGGATGTTGTAGCCGTGATGAGTCACGGCCATGAACTTGGCCAGGCCTGGGTACCCGAGGATGGCATTGTATGGCAGGCGAATGTGGGCGACATCAAAGTCGATGAGCTCGGTGCGGTAGTTGTCGCGCGTCCCGAAGGTTACAAGGAGGCGGACTTGCCCAATTAGAACTGTGGAGCCATCGGTGACTTCGGAGAAAGGCTTGGTTGGCTGAAGCTGATTGTAAGGCACTTGGAGATTATTGAATGTCTCTATGGACAGGACATTGAGCCCTGCTCCGCCGTCGATGAGGGTCCTGGTGACTTGCACGTTCTCGATGATTGGGGAACAAAGCATCGGGAGGACTCGGCTGTGGCCGCGCACTTGAGCTGATCTGGCTGAGCTGAATGTGATGGCGCACTGACCACCGAGAGGCGCGTGGCCTCGAGCTTGGGAGGACTTCATTCACTTGAGCGAACTGCTTTAAGATGCGTTGGGAGGCTGGGCTTGAGCTCCGCCCAGATGCAAGCGATCGCTGGATCCTCGAAAAGCCCCAGCCCCTCGGCCCCGATGATGGTCCTCATTTCTCCTTGGCTGCGGCAGAGGAGGGAGGCCTGCGTTTCCTTGCAGGGCGATCCTCGCGAGGCTGATCCCTCAGCCTCCCTCGCGAGGCTGATCCCCGGCCGATCCTCGCGAGGTCGGTCGCGCCACCCTTGGCGAGGGCCACGGTCTTCCCAGCGTCCTGCGTTTCTTCCTCCTCCTCGGCCGTAGCCTCGATCATTGCGGTCGGGGCGTCGACCGGTCCTCCCTTCTCGCACGGCTTGGAGCTCTTGACATTCGTTGGTGTTGTGGGTGTGGAGGTCGTGGTACACACAGTACCGGCTGCCCTTGGAAGACTCGGGCTGATCACTGCCTCGCTTGGTGTGCGGTTACGCCATGAGCACGGCAGCCCCCTTGCGCTTCACGTCCTTGGCCTTGGACTTCTTCTCTTCTGGGTCTGCGGCTGGCAGCTCAAGGAGGGAAAGGCGCCCTTCCTTAGCCCTGGCGCACTTGGTCGCCAAGTTGAACAGCTCCAAGGAAGTGCACAGATCTTCATGATTCGCCAGCTCCTCCTTCATCTTGATGTCACGCACACCGTCGGAGAAAGCAGAGATGATGGCCTCCTCGGTCACCTTGGGAATCTTGAGGCGTGCGTTGTTGAAGCTGGATGTACTTGCAGGTCTCCCCGTTGCTGCTTGATGCGGCGCATGCCGCTCACGGCAGGAGGCCGGTCACGAGTACCTTGGAAGTTGGCGATGAAGCGGGTGCGCATCTCGTCCCAGGAGGAGATCGTGCCAGGAGCCAGGTTCAGGAGCCAGGTGCGGGCCCCGTCCTTGAGTGCCATGGGAAACCAGTTCGCCATGACCTTCGTCCCCTGCTGGCGGCTTGATGCCCAGCTCGTTGAGCTGGAGGAACTCAGAGGGTCAGCCGTGCTGTCAGAAGCGAGGAGGCAGGTCTGGCTTGAACTTGCCGACCACGCGATGCCTGACTACATTTGGTGAAGGCGCTGCAGCCTCTTTGTGTACAGGAGGCCTTTGGTGACGAAGAGTCTGGTCTTGCGGGTCCCCATGTCTTGTCGGCATTTGGGAGCAGCAGAGATGTAGCGTCTTGGGAGGCGGGGAGGCCTTGGTCGAGACGAGCCGGTGCAGGGAGCACGCAGACAGCTTCTTGGGGGCGAGGGACCTCTTGACAGCTCTGCTCTTACTGTGTTGGCGCCAGACGGAGTGGGTTCCGCCCAGGGGCCACGCGCCTTGGGGCCAAGGCACCTTCTTGAGGGGGAGGCGGCTGAGGCGCCCCTGGAGCTTCATCGCCCACACAGGGCGGGGCGCGGTGCAGTGAGAAGGACGGCGCAGGGGAGCCCCCTGTGGCGCAGACGAGCTCGGCGACGCGGTCGAACCACTCTTCGTAGACGTCGTCGATAGGGCGGTAGCGCAGGAGCTCGTTTGCCGCGATGAGCGCAGCTCGAGCCTCCATGGGCGCGCGGAGCACGCGAGACGAAGAACCAGCTGGGGCGAGTGATGGAGTAGCAGTACGGCCGTCTCGCCTCACGGATGAATGCTGGGACGATGCTTGCTGCTCGTTCCCCGCCGGGCCGGTGGCGGCGTTGACGGCAGGCGATGGGGAACGGCGGGGGCGGCCGCCGACGGGGGCCGTCTGGGCGACGCGGGTAGCGAGAGTGGCTCGGCGCTCGGCGCGGGCCCGACGAGCGTCTGACATGGATGCGATGGGCGGCGAAGAACAGGGCGACGGAAGACGAATTCCGGCGCACCCCTACTTGGCGTGCCAAATGTCGAATTTCGGGTTCCGGCAGACCCTCTAGGTTCAAACTCTGGGGTGCGGGCGGAGATCTCGCCCTCTACCTACCTGCACCTCGCCGCCTCGCTAGAATCTAAACTATGAAAGGAACAACACAAGAGACACAGGGTTTATACTAGTTCGGGCCACCATTGTGGTATAATACCCTACTCTAGTTTGTGGTGTGGTGGATTGCCTCTTGGGCTGGTGATGAACAATACAGGGAAGAACAGCCTCGCGAGGGTGAGGTGTTCTTGGTCGGTGCGATGAACTGCTAGGGGGAGTTCAATCACTTCTCTCTCTCTGCGATTGATCTCTTGATGTGATCAAGCTGTCTCTCTGATTGCCTCTACCCTGTGGGTGGCTAGTCCTATTTATAGGCAAAGGCCCTGGGCCTCTTCCCAAATATTGAGCGGGAAGGGCGCCAACAATTGGCCATTTTGAAGGGGAACATCTAGTACACTTATCCTGACTAAAGTTGGTCCTCGCCTGCCAAAGGCTCTGGTGGTGACGCCGGCTTGGGCTCCACGATGACCTCCTTCCTGCCGTTGCGACGGTCTTGGTCTTGTTGCACCGAAACGGGTGCCTTTGCTTGATGCTATCGCCTGCGCTTGCCCCCTTTGCACCAAAGAGGAAATGAGGACACTACGCGGGTTGGCGCCCGCCTGGCGCCCTTGGTCGTCATGGCTTGCGTCTTGGGCACCTCGTGAGGTACCCCGCCTTGATCTCTCCGCCTCCTCGCGAGCCAGCCTGACGAGGCCGTGCCCGAGGAAGCCTCCTGTCGTCCGCCCCACGAGGCTTGGCCCTTCTCGAGGGTCTTGAGCTTGTGTTGATGAAGATGGGCCGTGCTGGGCCACCCCTTTAGCCACGCCGCAGGCCGCAGGCAGGCAAGTCTGGGTACCCCGCTCCCAGAACGCCGACAAAGGTGTTCCTCCGGTATTCGGGAGTTGCATAATCTCATAGTCAAAGGAATATGTATAAGTCATGAAGAAAGCAATAGCAATAAAACTTAACGATCATTATGCTAAGCTAACGGATGGGTCTTGTCCATCGTGTTCCTCCGGTATTCGGGAGTTGCATAATCTCATAGTCAAAGGAATATGTATAAGTCATGAAGAAAGCAATAGCAATAAAACTTAACGATCATTATGCTAAGCTAACGGATGGGTCTTGTCCATCACATCATTCTCCTAATGATGTGATCCCATTCATCAAATGACAACACATGTCTATGGTCAGGAAACTTAACCGTCTTTCATTAACGAGCTAGTCAATTAGAGGCATACTAGGGACACTTTGTTTTGTCTATGTATTCACACATGCATCAAGTTTCCGGTTAATACAATTCTAGCATGAATAATAAACATTTATCATGATATAAGGAAATATAAATAACAACTTTATTATTGCCTCTAGAGCATATTTCCTTCAGTCTCCCACTTGCACTAGAGTCAATAACCTAGATTACATTGTAATGATTATAACACCCATGGAGTCTTGGTGCTGGTCATGTTTTTCTTGTGGAAGAGGCTTAGTCAACGGGTCTACAACATTCAGATCCGTATGTATTTTGCATATATCTATGTCTCCCTCCTTGACTTGATCGCGGATGGAGTTGAAGCATCTCTTGATGTGTTTGGTTCTCTTTTGAAATCTGGATTCCTTCGCAAAGGCAATTCCTCCAGTATTGTCACAAAAGATTTTCATTGGACCCGACGCAGTAGGTATTACACCTAGATCGTATGTGAACTCCTTCATCGACACTCCTTCATTTGCTGTTTCCGAAGCAGCTATGTACTCCGCTTCAGACGTAGATCCCGCCACGACGCTCTGCTTGGAACTACACCAACTGACAGCTCAATCATTCAATATAAATATGTATCCGGTTTGCGACTTAGAGTCATCTGGATCAGTGTCAAAGCTAGCATCAACGTAACCATTTACGACAAGCTCTTTGTCACCTCCATAAAGAAGAAACATATCCTTAGTCCTTTTCAGGTATTTCAGGATGTTTTTGGCCGCTGTCTAGTGATCCACTCCTGCATTACTTTGGTACCTCCCTGCTAAACTTATAGCAAGGCACACATCAGGTCTGGTACACAACATTGCATACATGATAGAACCTATGGCTGAGGCATAGGGAATGACTTTAATTTTCTCTCTATCTTCTGTAGTGGTCGGGCATTGAGTCTGACTCAACTTCACACCTTGTAAATACAGTGCAAGAACCCTTTCTTTTACTGATCCATTTTGAACTTCTTCAAAACTTTATCAAGGTATGTGCTTTGTAAAAGTCCAATTAAGCGTCTTGATCTATCTCTATAGATCTTGATGCCCAAATATAAGCACCTTAACCGAGGTCTTTCATTAAAAAATTCTTATTCAAGTAGCCTCTTATGCTATCCAGAAATTCTATATCATTTCCAATCAACAATATGTCATCCACATATAATATTAGAAATCCTACAGAGCTCCCGCTCACTTTCTTGTAAATACAGGCTTCTCCAAAAGTAAAAGTCGGTATAAAACCATAAGCTTTGATCACACTATCAAAGAATATATTCCAACTTCGAGAGGCTTGCACCAGTCCATAAACGGATCGCTGGAGCTTGCACACTTTGGTAGTACCTTTAGGATCGAAAAAACCTTCTGGTTGCATCATATACAACTCTTCTTTAACAAATTTATTAAGGAATGCAGTTTTGACATCCATTTGCCAAATTTCATAATCATAAAATGCAGCAATTGCTAACATGATTCGGACAGACTTAAGCATCGCTACGGGTGAGAAAGTCTCATCTTAGTCAACTCCTTGAAATTGTCGAAAACCTTTCACAACAAGTCGAGCTTTGTAGAAAGTAACATTACCGTCAGCGTCAGTCTTCTTCTTGAAGATCCATTTATTTTCTATGGCTTGCCGATCATCGGGCAAGTCAACCAAAGTCCATACTTTGTTCTCATACATGGATCCCATCTTAGATTTCATGGCATCAAGCCATTTCGTGGAATCTGGGCTCATCATCGTTTCCTCATAGTTCGTAGGTTCGTCATGGTCTAGTAACATGACTTCCAGAAGAGGATTACCGTACCACTCTGGCGCGGAACGTACTCTGGTTGACCTACGAGGTTCGGTAGTAACTTGATCTGAAGTTTCATGATCATCATCATAAGCTTCCTCACTAATTGGTGTAGGCATCACTGGAACCGATTTCTGTGATGAACCACTTTCCAATTCGAGAGAAGGTACAACTACCTCATCAAGTTCTACTTTCCTCCCACTCACTTCTTTCGAGAGAAACTACTTCTCTAGAGGATCCATTCTTAGCAACAAATATCTTGCCTTCGGATCTGTGATAGAAGGTGTACCCAACAGTTTCTTTTGGGTATCCTATGAAGAGGTACTTCTATGATTTGGGTTTGAGCTTATTAGGCTGAAGGTTTTTCACATAAGCATCGCAACCCCAAACTTTAAGAAATGACAGCTTAGGTTTCTTGCCAAACCACAGTTCATATAGTGTCGTCTCAACGGATTTAGATGGTGCCCTATTTAACGTGAATGCAGCCATCTCTAAAGCATAACCCCAAAACAATAGTGGTAAATCGGTAAGAGACATCATAGACCGCACCATATCTAATAAAGAAATGCAGTTCTGACGTTCGGACACACCATTCTGTTGTGGTGTTCTGTGGCATGAGTTGCGAAACTATTCCACATTGTTTCAAATGAAGACCAAACTCATAACTCAAATATTCGCCTCCGCGATCAGATCGTAGAAACTTTATTTTCTTGTTACGATGATTTTCCACTTCACTCTGAAATTCATTGAACTTTTCAAACGTTTCAGACTTGTCTTTCATTAAGTAGATATACCTACATCTGCTCAAATCATCTGTGAAGGTCAGAAAATAACGATAACCGCCGCGAGCCTCAACACTCATTGGACCGCATACATCAGTATGTGTTATTTCCAATAAGTCAGTGGCTCGCTCCATTGTTCCGGAGAACAGAGTCTTTGTCATCTTGCCCATGAGGCATGGTTCGCAAGCATCAAGTGATTCCAAAAGCCCATCAGCATGGAGTTTCTTCATGCGCTTTACACCAATATGACCTAAACGACAGTGCCACAAATAAGTTTCACTATCATTATTAACTTTGCATCTTTTGGCTTCAATATTATGAATATGTGTATCACTATGATTGAGATTTAACAAAAATAGACAACTCATCAAGGGTGCATGACCATGAAAGATATTACTCATATAAATAGAACAACCATTATTCTCTGATTTAAATGAATAACCATCTCGCATCAAACAAGATCGAGATATAATGTTCATGCTCAACGCTGGCACCAAATAAAAATTATTCAGGTCTAAAACTAATCCTGAAGGTAGATGTAGAGGTAGCGTGCCGACGGCGATCACATCGACCTTGGAACCATTTCCGACGCGCATCGTCACCTCGTCCTTAGCCAATCTTTGTTTAATTCCGTAGCCCCTGTTTCGAGTTGCAAATATGAGCAACAGAACCAGTATCAAATACCCAGGCGCTACTGATATGTCTCCAACGTATCTATAATTTTTTTGTTCCATACTATTATATTATCTGTTTTGGATGTTTATGGGCTTTATTAAACACTTTTATATTATTTTTGGGACTAACCTATTAACCTAGAGCCCAGTGCGGTTTACATTTTTTCTCCTTGTTTGATGTTTAGCAGAAAAAGGAATATCAAACGGATTCCAAACGGAATGAAACCTTCGGGAGAGTTATTTTTGGAACAGAAGCAATCCAGAAGACTTGGAGTGTACGTAAAGGAAGCAACAAGGAAGACACGAGGCAGGGGGCGCGCCCGCCCCCCTGGGCGCACCCGCCCCCCTGGGCGCGCCCTCCACCCTCGTGGGTCCCTCGTGGCTCCCCTTACCGACTTCTTTCGCCTATATATGTCCATATACCCTAAAAACATCGGGGAACAGAGTAGATCGGGAGTCCCGCCGCCGAAACCTCTGTAGCCACCAAAAACCAATCGGGACCCTATTCTGGCACCCTGCCGGAGGGGGGAACCGTCACCGGTGGCCATCTTCATCATCCCGGCGCTCTCCATGACGAGGAGGGAGTAGTTCTCCCTCGGGGTTGAGGGTATGTACCAGTAGCTATGTGTTTGATCTCTCTCTTTCTCTCTCTCTTGTTCTTGAGGTCGTACGATCTTGATGTATCGCGAGCTTTGCTATTATAGTTGGATCTTATGATGTTTCTCCCCCTCTACTCTCTTGTAATGGATTGAGTTTCCCCTTTGAAGTTATCTTATCGGATTGAGTCTTTAAGGATTTGAGAACACTTGTTGTATGTCTTGACGTGCTTATCTGTGGTGACAATGGGATATCACGTGATCCACTTGATGTATGTTTTGGTGATCAACTTGGGTTCCGCCCATGAACCTATGCATAGGGGTTGGCACACGTTTTCGTCTTGACTCTCCGGTAGAAACTTTGGGCCACTCTTTGAAGTACTTTGTGTTGGATTGAATAGATGAATCTGAGATTGTGTGATGCATATCGTATAATCATACCCACGGATACTTGAGGTTTGGAGTATCTAGGTGACATTAGGGTTTTGGTTGATTAGTGTCTTAAGGTGTTATTCTAGTACGAACTCTATGATAGATTGATCCGAAAGAATAACTTTGAGGTGGTTTCGTACCCTACAATAATCTCTTCGTTTGTTCTCCGCTATTAGTGACTTTGGAGTGACTCTTTGTTGCATGTTGAGGGATAGTTATATGATCCAATTATGTTATTATTGTTGAGAGAACTTGCACTAGTGAAACCCTGGGCCTTGTTTCCTAGCATTGCAATACCGTTTACGCTCACTTTTATCGCTTGCTATCTTGCTGTTTTTATATTTTCAGATTACAAAAACCTATATCTATCATCCATATTGCACTTGTATCACCATCTCTTCGCCGAACTAGTGCACATATACAATTTACCATTGTATTCGGTGTGTTGGGGACACAACAGACTCTTTGTTATTTGGTTGCAAGGTTTTTTGAGAGAGGCCATCTTCAACCTACGCCTCCCATGGATTGATAAACCTTAGGTCATCCACTTGAGGGAAATTTGCTACTGTCCTACAAACCTCTGCACTTGGAGGCCCAACAATGTCTACAAGAAGAAGGTTGCATAGTAGACATCAGCTACTACGAGCATTAGTAAGGTACACATGAATAACATGTATATCAAATATACCTTTTACTTTGCCATCATTCTTATCCGCCAAATACTTGGGACAATTCCGCATCCAGTGACTAGTCCCTTTGCAGTAGAAGCACTCAGTTTTAGGCTTAGGTCCAGACTTGGGCTTCTTCCCGGGAGCACCAACTTGCTTGTTATTCTTCTTGAAGTTCCCCTTCTTACCTTTGCCCTTTTTCTTGAAACTAGTGGTCTTGTTAACCATCAACACTTGATGCTTCTTCTTGATTCTACCTCCGCAACCTTAGGCATTGCGAAGAGCTCGGTAATTGTCTTTTCCATCCCTTGCATATTACAGTTCATCACGAAGCCTTTATAGCTTGGTGGCAGTGACTAAAGAAATCTATCAATGACACTATCATCCGGAAGATTAACTCCCAGCTGAGTCAAGTGGTTATGGTACCCAGACATTTTGAGTATATGTTCACTGACAGAACTTTTCTCCTCCATCTTGCAGCTATAGAACTTGTTGGAGACTTCATATCTCTCAACTCGGGCATTTTCTTCAAATATTAACTTCAACTCTTGGAACATCTCATATGCTCCATGACGTTCAAAACGTCTTTTAAGTCCCGATTCTAAGCCGTAAAGCATGGGACACTGAACTATCAAGTAGTCATCAGATTTAGCTTGTCAGACATTCATAACATCCGGAGTTGCTCCTGCAGCAGGCCTTGCACCTAGCGGTGCTTCAAGGACGTAATTCTTCTGTGCAGCAATGAGGATAATCCTCAAGTTCTGGACCCGATCGTGTAGTTGCTACCATCATCTTTCAACTTAGCTTTCTCTAGGAACGCATTAAAATTCAAGGGAAAGATAGCACGGGCCATTGATCTACAACAACATAGATATGCAAAAACTATCAGGACTAAGAGCCTGTTTGGAATCTCTCCGATCTCAAACTCCGCTCCGCGCTCTGGAGGAAAAGTGGAGCTCGGTTTAATCCACTCCGTCGAATTGTGCTACCGTCCCTCCACTCCGGGAGCTGCAGTTGTGGAGCGGAGGGGGTCCGAACAGGTCCTAAGTTCATGATAAATTTAAGTTCAATTAAACATATTACTATAGAACTCCCACTTTGATAGACATCCCTCGAGTCATCTAAATGATCACGTGATCCATATCAACTAAACCATGTCTGATCGTCATGTGAGATGGAGTAGTTTTCAATGGTGAACATCTCTATGTTGATCATATCTACTATATGATTCACGTTCGACCTTTCGGTCTCAGTGTTCCGAGGCCATGTCTGTACATGCTAGGCTCGTCAACTTTAACCCGAGTATTCTGCATGTGCAAAACTGTCTTACACCCGTTGTATGTGAACGTAGAGCTTATCACACCCGATCATCACGTGGTGTCTCGGCACGACGAACTGTAGCAATGTTGCATACTCAGGGAGAACACTTATACCTTGAAATTTAGTAAGGGATCATCTTATAATGCTATTGCCGTACTAAGAAAAATAAGATGCATAAAAGATAAACATCACATGCAATCAAAATATGTGACATAATATGGCCATCATCTTGTGCGTTTGATCTCCATCTCCAAAGCACCGTCATGATCTCCATCATCAGCGGCGTGACACCTTGATCTCCATCGTAGCGTCTTTGTCGTCTCGCCAACTATTGCTTCTACAACTATTGCTACTGCATAGTGATAAAGTAAAGCAATTACATGGCGATTGCATTTCATACAATAAAGCGACAATCATAAGGCTCCTGCCAGGTGCCGATAACTTCTACAAAACATGATCATCTCATACAGTAACATATATCACGTCATGTCTTGACCATATCACATCACAACATGCCCTGCAAAAACAAGTTATACGTCCTCTACTTTGTTGTTGCAAGTTTTACGTGGCTGCTACGGGCTTCTAGCAAGAACCGTTCCTACCCACGCATCAAAACCACAACCACTTTTCGTCAAGTGTGCTGTTTTAACCTTCAATAAGGAGCGGCCGTAGTCAAATTCGATTCAACTAAAGTTGGAGAAACAGACACCCGCCAATCACCTTTATGCAAAACAAGTTGCATGTCTGTCGTTGGAACCGGTCTCATGAACGTGGTCATGTAAGGTTGGTCCGGGCCGCTTCATCCAACAATAACGCTGAATCAAAATAAGACGCTGGTGGTAAGCAGTATGACTATTATCGCCCACAACTCTTTTTGTTCTACTCGTTTATATCATCTACGCATATAACTAGCTCGGATACCACTGTTGGGGAACGTAGCATGCAATTTCAAAAAAATCATATGATCATGCAAGATCTATCTAGGAGCTGCATAGCAATGAGAGGGGGAGAGTGTGTCCATGTACCCTTGTAGACCGAAAGCGGATGTGTTAGTTTAACGCGGTTGATGTAGTCGAACGTCTTCACGATCCAGTCGATCAAGTATCGAATGTACGGCACCTCCGGGTTCAGCACACATTTAGCTCGATGACATCCCTCGAACTCTTGATCCAGCAGAGGGTCGAGGGAGACTTTTGTCAGCACGACGGCGTGGTGACAGTGATGGTGATGTGATCTGCGCAGGGCTTCGCCTAAGCACTACGACACTATGACCGGAGGAGTAAACTGTGGAGGGAGGCACCGCACACGGCTAAGAGAACAATTGATGTGCTATGGGGTGCCCCTGCCCCCATATATAAAGGAGGAGGGGAGGAGGCCGAAGGCCTAGGGGCGCGCCCAAGTGGGGGGAAACCCACTAGGACTCCTAGCCCTAGTAGGTTTCCCCTTTCCTTCTCATGGAGGGGGAAAGAGGGAAGGGAGAGGGAGGAGGAGAAGGAAAGGAGGGTGCCGCCCCCTCCCCTTGTCCAATTCGGACTCCCATGGGGGGGCGCGGCCACCCCTTGTGGGCTTCCTCCTCTCTCCCCTATGGCCCATGAGGCCCATTACTTTCCCCGGGGGGTTCCGGTAACCTCCCGGTACTCCGAAAAATGCCCGAAATGACCCGAAACCGTTTCGGTGTCCGAATACTATCGTCCAATATATGAATCTTTACCTCTCAGCTATTTCGAGACTCCTCGTCATGCCTGTGATCTCATACGGGACTCCGAATAATCTTATGTCACCAAAACACATAACTCATAATACAAATCATCATCGAACGTTAAGCGTGCGGACCCTACGGGTTCGAGAACTATATAGACATGGCCGAGACACATCTCTGGTCAATAACCAACCGTGGAACCTGGATGCTCATATTGGTTCCGACATATTCTATGAAGATCTTTATCGGTCAAACCACAATGACAACATACGTCATTCCCTTTGTCATCGGTATGTTACTTGACCGAGATTCGATCGTTGGTATCCTCATACCTAGTTCAATCTCGTTACCGGCAAGTCTCTTTACTCATTCCATAATGCATCATCCCGTAACTAACTCATTAGTAACATTGATTGCAAGGCTTATCGTGATGTGCGTTACCGAGAGGGTCTAGAGATACCTCTCCGATACTCGGAGTGACAAATCCTAATCTCGATCGATGCCAACCCAACAAAAACCTTCAGAAACACTTGTAGAGCATCTTTATAATCACCTAGTTACATTGTGACGTTTGATAGCACACAAGGTGTTCCTCCAGTATTCAAGAGTTGCATAATCTCATAGTCAAAGTAATATGTATAAGTCATGAAGAAAGCAATAGTAATAAAACTTAACGATCATTATGCTAAGCTAACGGATGGGTCTTGTCCATCACATCATTCTCCTAATGATGTGATCTCGTTCATCAAAATGACAACACATGTCTATGGTCAGGAAACTTAACCATCTTTGATTAACAAGCTAGTCAAGTAGAGGCATACTAGGGACACTTTGTTTTTTCTATGTATTCACACATGTATCAAGTTTCCAGTTAATACAATTCTAGCATGAATATTAAAGATTTATCATGATATAAGGAAATATAAATAACAACTTTATTATTGCCTCTAGGGCATATTTCCTTCAGTTATGCATTAGAGACAGCTGCCTTCACGTTAAATAGGGCACCATCTAAATCCGTTGAGACGACACCATATGAACTATGGTTTGGCAAGAAACCTAAGTTGTCGTTTCTTAAAGTTTGGGGTTGCGACACTTATGTCAAAAGGCTTCAGCCTGATAAGCTCGAACCGAAATCGGAGAAGTGCGTCTTCATAGGATACCCTAAGGAAACAATTGGGTACACCTTCTACTACAGATCCGAAGGCAAGATCTTTGTTGCTAAGAATTCAAACATTCTAGAGAAGGAGTTTCTCTCGAAAGAAATGAGTGGGAGGAAAGTAGAACTTGATGAGGTAATTGTACCTTCTCTCGAATTGGAAAGTAGCTCATCATAGAAACTGTTCCCGTGATGCCTACACCAACTAGAGAAGAAGCTAATGATGATGATCATGAAACTTCAGATCAAGTTACTACCGAACCTCGTAGGTCAACCAGAGCATGTTCCGCACCAGAGTAGTATGGTAATCCTGTTCTGGAAGTCATATTACTAAACCATGACGAACCTACAAACTATGAAGAAGCTATGATGAGCCCAGATTTCGATAAATGGCTTGAGGCCAGGAAATCCGAGATAGCATCCATGTATAAGAACAAAGTGTGGACTTTGGTTGACTTGCCCAATGATCGGCAAGCCATAGAGAATAAATGGATCTTCAAGACGAAGACTGACGCTGATGGTAATGTTATTGTCTACAAAGCTCGACTTGTCACAAAAGGTTTTCGACAAGTTCAAGGAGTTGACTGATACGTCTCCGTCGTATCTACTTTTCCAAACACTTTTGCCCTTGTTTTGGACTCTAATTTGTGTGATTTGAATGGAACTAACCCGGACTGACGCTGTTTTCAGCAGAATTGCCATGATGTTGTTTTATGTGCAGAAAACAAAAGTTCTCGGAATGACCTGAAACTCCACGGAATATCTTACAATAAATAATAAAAAATCCTCACCAAAGATGAAGTCCAGGGGGGCCCACACCCTGTCCACAAGGGTGGGGGGCACCCCCCCTAGGGCGCACCCCCTACCTCATCGGCCCCCCGGAGACCTTACGACGCTAACTCCAACTCTATATATTGGCTTTCGGGGAGAAAAAAATTGAGGATAAGAAATCATCGTGTTTTACGATACGGAGCCGCCGCCAAGCCCTAAAACCTCTCGGGAGGGCTGATCTGGAGTCCGTTCGGGGCTCCGGAGAGGGGGATTCGTCGCCGTCGTCATCATCAACCATCCTCCATCACCAATTTCATGATGCTCACCGCCGATGCGTGAGTAATTCCATCGTGAGGCTTGCTGGACGGTGATGGGTTGGATGAGATTTATCATGTAATCGAGTTAGTTTTGTTAGGGTTTGATCCCTAGTATCCACTATGTTCTGAGATTGATATTGCTATGACTTTGCTATGCTTAATGCTTGTCACTAGGGCCCGAGCGCCATGATTTTAGATCTGAACCTATTATGTTTTCATGAATATATGTGAGTTCTTGATCCTATCTTGCAAGTCTATAGTCACCTACTATGTGTTATGATCCGCAACCCAGTGACAATAATCGGGACCACTCCGGTGATGACCATAGTTTGAGGAGTTCATGTATTCACTATGTGCTAATGCTTTGTTCGGTTCTCTATTAAAAGGAGGCCTTAATATCCCTTAGTTTCCATTAGGACCCGCTGCCATGGGAGGGTAGGACAAAAGATGTCATGCAAGTTCTTTTCCATAAGCACGTATGACTATATTCGAATACATGCCTACATTACATTGATGAATTGGAGCTAGTTCTGTGTCACCCTAGGTTATGACTGTTACATGATGAACCGCATCCGGCATAATTATCCATCACTGATCCGGTGCCTACAAGCTTTCCATATGCTGGTTTCCGCTTATTTACTTTTCCGTTGCTATTGTTAAATCACTACAAAATACCAAATTTACTATTGCTTGCACTACTCTTTTGTTACCATTACCACCACTATCATATTACTTTGCTACTAAACACTTTGCTGCAGATACTAAGTTATCCAGGTGTGGTTGAATTGACAACTCAACTGCTAATACTTAAGAATATTCTTTGGCTCCCCTTGTGTCGAATCAATAAATTTGGGTTGAATACTCTACCCTCGAAAACTGTTGCGATCCCCTATAATTGTGGGTTATCAAGAACCTTTTTCTCGCGCTGTTGCCGGGGAGCATAGCTCTATTCTTTGAATCACTTGGGATTTATATATGCTGGACACTATGAACAACTTGAAAGACGAGAAAACAAAAATTTATCCCTCAACTACGAGGGGAGGTAAGGAACTGCCATCTAGCTCTGCACTTGATTCACCTTCTGTTATGAGTAAGCTTGCGACACCTAAACCTACTTCTGCTATTCGTTCTGATATGTCGCATGTTATTGATGATGCCACTTCTGCTATGCATGATACTTATGATGAAACTACTTCTATGCCTGATATTACATTACCTCTTAGTGATTTTCTTGATGAACAAATTGCTAGGGCTAGAGAGAAAGAAATTATTGAATCTGATTATAATGATGAAAGTGATGATGAAGATATGCCTGTTATTCCTGAGGGTTATGTTTTTGATATGGAATCTTCTGCCGCTATTTTAGCTTGCAAAGATAGATATGAGTTCAAGAGGTTATTAGCTAAATGGAACAAAGAATCTCTTAAAGATAAAATAAAACCTAACCCTGCTTTTGCAAGGTCACCTATCTGTGTTACCGATAAGGATTATGAATTCTCTGTTGATCCTGATATAATTACTTTGGTTGAATCTGATCCTTTCCATGGTTATGAATCTGAAACTGTTGTGGCACATCTTACTAAATTAAATGATATAGCCACCCTGTTCACTAATGATGAGATATCACGCTACTTTTATATACTTAAAATATTCCCGTTCTCATTAAAGGGTGATGCTAAGATATGGTTCAATTCTCTTGATCCTGGTTGTGTGCATAGTCCTCAGGATATGATTTATTACTTCTCTGCTAAATATTTCCCTGCTCATAAGAAACAAGCTGCTCTAAAGGAAATATACAACTTTGTGCAAATTAAAGAAGAGAGTCTCCCACAAGCTTGGGGGAGGCTTCTCAAGTTACTTAATGCTTTGCCTGATCATCCTCTTAAGAAAAATGAAATACTTGATATCTTTTATAATTGACTAACCGATGCTTCCAGAGATTACCTGGATAGTTGTGCTGGTTCTCTTTTCAAGGAAAGAACACCCGATGAAGCTGAAATTCTATTGAATAATATGTTGACAAATGAAAATAATTGGGCACCTCCTGAGCCAGTTCCTGCTCCAATTATTGAGCCTATTCCTAAACCAACTCCGAAGAAGAGAGGTGTTCTATTTCTCGATCCAAGATATGCAAGAGGCAAAGAAATATATGACAGAAAAGGTATTAAAGCTGAAGATGTTAAGAATTTACCTCCTATTGAAGAAATACATGGTCTTATTTTACACTTTGTTGAAGAAACATATGATCTCAATCCTTTATTTATTGAAGAACCTCCTGATCCCGATAACCCGACACAGGTAGTAAAGGTAAATTCTCTCTATAGATATGATAAAGCTGAAGTTCCTCCTACTAAAATTACTAGTCAGTGCTTGGATGAGTTTGATAACTTTATGTTTAAGCAAGAAGACTTCAATGCTTATTTTGGTAGACAATCAAAACAAAATGCTTATATGATTAAACACTTGGGTGATTATATGGCTAATATTAGAGGTGAACTTAAACTTGTTAGCAAACATGCTTCTATGGTTACCACGCAAATGGAACAGGTACATAAAGCTCAAAAGGAATTGCTCGATGAAATGAATAGTAAGAAAAATGATTATGTTGTTAGAGTGGCTACTAGAACTGGTAGAATTACTCAGGAACCTTTGTATCCTGAAGGCCACCCTAAGAGAATTGAGAAAGATTCTCAGAGAAATAATATTGATGCACCCAGTTCTTCTAAAAAGAAGAAAAATAAAAATGATAGAACTGTGCAAACTTCTAGTGAACCCATTGCTGAACCGCCTGATAATCCAAATGATATATCTATTTCTGATGCTGAACACAATCTGGTAATGAACATGAACCTAGTGAAAATAATAATGATGATGTTCATGATGATGCTCAACCTAGTAATGATAATGATGTAGAAATTGAACCTGCTGTTGATCTTGATAACCCACAATCAAAGAATCAACGTTATGATAAGAGAGACTTTGTTGCTAGGAAACATGGTAAAGGAAGAGAACCTTGGGTTCAGAAACCTATGCCTTTTCCTCTCAAACCATCCAAGAAAAAGGATGATGAGGATTTTGAGCGCTTTGCTGAAATGATTAGACCTATCTTTTTGCGTGTCACGATTGGTGATATGCTCAAAATGAATCCTTATGCTAAATACATGAAAGATATTGTTACAAATAAAAGAAAGATACCGGAAGCTGAAATTTCCACCATGCTTGCTAACTATACTTTTAAGGGTGGAATACCAAAGAAACTTAGAGATCCAGGAGTACCTACTATACCATGCTCCATTAAAAGAAATTATGTTAAAACTGCTTTATGTGATCTTGGAGCCGGTGTTAGTGTTATGCCTCTCTCTTTATATCGTAGACTTGACTTGAATAAGTTGACACCTACTGAAATATCTTTGCAAATGGTTGATAAATCAACTGTTATACTGTCGGTATTTGTGAGGATGTACTGTTGTGGTTGCGAACGTTACTATTTTAACGGACTTTGTTATTCTTTATATTCCCGAGGATGATAGTATGTCTATTATTCTTGGAAGACCTTTTCTTAATACTGCAGGGGCTTTTATTGATTGCAACAAAGGCAATGTCACTTTTCATGTTAATGGTAATGAGCATACGGTACAATTTCCGAGGAAACAACTTCAAGTTCATAGTATCAACTCTATTGGAAAAATCCCATCGATTATATTTGGAGGTTTTGAATTTCCTCTTCCTACTGTCAAGAAGAAATATGATATTCTTATTATTGGGGATGTGCATATTCCCGTTGAGGTAACCTAGTGTTATTCGAAATTTCTTCGATTCCATGTTAATCGGAATGAGTTTGTTACCAAGACTTGATCAACCTTGTTAGTGGATTCCTTTTTATGAGCATGAGATGGATGAAACTAGAAGCACAACCTTCTGTACCCTCTCTATACTTTCTGTTATTTAGTTGAAATAAAGTAAAAATAATATTTTTCTTTTTGTTTCCTGATTTATCTATGCAATATAAAAATATCCCGAAAATAAAAGTCCTCAGAATGACATGCCAATTTAATATGATATTTTCGGGAATATTTGAGGATTTATGGTGCAAAAATCACCGCCGGGAGGCTGCCACACAGCCACGAGGGTGGAGGCGCGCCCTACCCCTGGCGCGCTGCCTCGTGGGCCCATGGTGGCCCTCCGCCACTTATTCCTGCACCCATCTCCTTCTTCTTCCTCCCCCAGACACGAAAAACCAACTCAAGCACGAGTTCCAGCCCTCTTTGCTGTGATTTTCGATCTCCTTGCTCAAAGCACCTCTCGCAAAACTGCTTGGGGAGATTGTTCCTTGGTATGTGACTCCTCCATTGGTCCAATTAGTTTTTGTTCTAGTGCTTTATTCATTGCAATTTTGTGCTGCATAGGTGACCATGTTCTTGAGCTTGCATGTCAAATTTATATGGTTCCAAGTAGTTCTAATGCTTGAAATAGGTTCTAGGCACTTGTAGGAGTAGTTGCTATCAGTTTTATTGAAGTTGGTTCACTTTTGTTTGAAGTTACTAAAAATTTCAGAAATTTTTCAGAGAAAAACAATATGCTTAGGAAGATGTTCCAAGGTGGTTCGTCTAAGAAGCAAGGACCCAGGCTTGCTATGCGTGATGTTGACGAGGAACCACCAAGAGACGCTCTAGTGAGGCCTTGCGAATGGCCGTAGGAAAATTTTATGGATCGTGCAGGAATTAAAGAAGAATTTAAAGCATATTTGCGTAATGACGGTCTTGAGGACTTTGAGGCGGACAAATGCCCCCAGTATCATGATCTCACAAGCTCATTTGTGAGGAGGTTTGAGTATTCATCTTCGCGTAATTCTCCTTCAGTCATGTTTGATTTATATGACAAATCCTAAACCATGGACTTAGAGGATTTCACTTTTGCTTGCAAACTTCCACAATGGGTTAGTGTTAGGGATCCCCCTAAATCTGAATTTAGAAACTTTATTGCTAGCATAACTATAGGGCAATCTAGAGATACAACGCAAGCTACCATAGGGAGCATTCACTTTCCTGCTTTCTTCTTGTGTGTTTATTAAACCTTAAGAAAAACCAAAAACAAAAATAGTAGTAGTTTATTTTTCTGATGTAGTAGTAATAATTAAAATAAAACCCAAAAACATTTCCTTTTCTTCTTTTGCTTGTTGGGAGCTTTCCCGTGTAAATAGTTTTCTTTTCTTTTCTTTTCTTTGGGGGTCGATAGGAGAAGACCATGATTAAATTGTTGAAGTGGCTCTTATATGCATTATTGTTGATTTAACCCAGAGCCCATATTGCCTTGTCTTCTCCTGTTTATAGAATGCTCGCAGATTCCAGCTTAGTCCAATGCACGTGCACTCTTATTATTCACATTGTTCGGTCGTGCAAGTGAAAGGCAATTATGATGATATATGATGGGTCGTTGAGATGAGAAAAGCTGGTATGAACTTCGACCTCTTTTGTTTTTGTAAATATGATGAGTTCATCGTTCTTGATTCAGCTTGTTATGAATAAACATGTTTGCAATGACAATTAGAGATCATAGTTGCTCGTGCCATGCTTGATTAGCTATGAGTTATAATGATTTACCTTGCGTGCCAACATGCTATCGAAATGGTTATGATGTGGTATGATGGGGTTGTATCCTCCTTTGAATGATTTAAGTGACTTGACTTGGCACATGTTCACACATGTAGTTGAAACAAATCAACATAGCCTTCACGATATTTATGTTCATGGTGGATTATATCCTACTCATGCTTGCATCCAATGTTTATTAATTTTAATGCATGTACATGGCTGTTGTCGCTCTCTAGTTGGTCGCTTCCCAGTCTTTTGCTAGCCTTGTACTAAGCGGGAATACTGCTTGTGCATCCAATCCCTTAAACCCCAAAGTTATTCCAGATGAGTCCACCATACCTTCCTATATGCGGTATCTACCTGCCGTTCCAAGTAAATTTGTATGTGCCAAACTCTAAACCTTCAAATAAACATTATGTTTTGTATGCTCGAATAGCTCATGTATCAACCAAGGCTGCCCTTATCTTCCATGTTAGGCGGGTTATTCTCAAGAGGAGTGGACTTCGCTCCTCACTCACGAGAAAATGGCTGGTCACCGGGATGCCCAGTCCCATTCTTTATGCAAACTAAATCAAAATTAATTGCAAACAAAACTCCCCCTGGGACCTGATGTATGTTGGAGGCACTCGTTGTTTAGAGCAAGCCGTGGATAGATGCTTGTTGGTGGAGGGGGAGTATAAACTTTACCATTCTGTTTGGGAACCGCCTATAATGTGTGTGACATGGAAGATATCACCATCTCTTAGTTGTTATGTTGACAATGAAAGTATACCGCTCAAAATATTATTTATCTCTATTTCAAAACCGAGCTCTGGCACCTCTACAAATCCCTGCTTCCCTCTGCGAAGGGTCTGTCTATTTACTTTTATGTTGAGTCATCACCCTCTTATTAAAAGCACTAGCTGGAGAGCACAGCTGTCATTTGCATTCATTACTGTTAACCTATATTGGGTATGACTATGATTGGATCTCTTTTACCATGAATTACAATGTCTAGTCAGTCCTTGATCTTTAAAGGTGCTCTGCATCTATGTTTTGCGGTCTCAGAAAGGGCTAGCGAGATACCATCTTGTTATATCATATTATGATTGTTTCGAGAAAGTGTTGTCATCCGAGATTTATTATTATGGCTTGCTAGTTGATTATGCTATTGATATGAGTAATTATGAGACCTGAGAATTATTGCAAATGTGGTTAGTTATGATCTTTGCTGAAAACTTGAATGCTGGCTTGACATATTTACAACAACAAGAGCAAACGGAGTTTGTAAAAGTTTTTCTCTTTCTCTTTCAGTTTGTCAACTGAATTGCTTGAGGACAAGCAAGGGTTTAAGCTTGGGGGAGTTGATACGTCTCCGTCGTATATACTTTTCCAAACACTTTTGCCCTTGTTTTGGACTCTAATTTGTGTGATTTGAATGGAACTAACCCGAGTTGACGCTGTTTTCAACAGAATTGCCATGATGTTGTTTTATGTGCAAAAAACAAAAGTTCTCGGAATGACCTGAAACTCCACGGAATATCTTACAATAAATAATAAAAAATCCTCGCCAAAGATGAAGTCCAGGGGGCCCACACCCTGTCCACGAGGGTGGGGGGTGCCCCCCCCAGGGCGTGCCCCCCTACCTCGTGGGCCCCCTGGAGACCTTCCGACGCCAACTCCAACTCTATATATTGGCTTTCGGGGAGAAAAAAATAGAGGATAAGAAATCATCGCGTTTTATGATATGGAGCCGTCGCCAAGCCCTAAAACCTCTCGGGAGGGCTGATCTGGAGTCCATTCGGGGCTCCGGAGAGGGGGATTCGTCGTCGTCGTCATCATCAACCATCCTCCATCACCAATTTCATGATGCTCACCGCAGTGCGTGAGTATATCCATCGTAGGCATGCTGGACGGTGATGGGTTGGATGAGATTTATCATGTAATCGAGTTAGTTTTGTTAGGGTTTGATCCCTAGTATCCACTATGTTACGAGATTGATGTTGCTATGACTTTGCTATGCTTAATGCTTGTCACTAGGGCCCGGTGCCATGATTTCAGATCTGAGCCTATTATGTTTTCATGAATATATGTGAGTTCTTGATCCTATCTTGCAAGTCTATAGTCACCTACTATGTGTTATGATCCGGCAACCCAAGTGACAATAATCAGGACCACTCGGTGATGACCATAGTTTGAGGAGTTCATGTATTCACTATGTGCTAATGCTTTGTTCGGTTCTCTATTAAAAGGAGGCCTTAATATCCCTTAGTTTCCAATAGGACCCGCTGCCACGGGAGGGTAGGACAAAAGATGTCATGCAAGTTCTTTTCCATAAGCACATATGACTATATTCAGAATACATGCCTACATTACATTGATGAATTGGAGCTAGTTCTGTGTCACCCTAGGTTATGACTGTTACATGATGAACTGCATCCGGCATAATTATCCATCACTGATCCGGTGCCTACGAGCTTTCCATATACTGGTTTCCGCTTATTTACTTTTCCGTCGCTATTGTTACAATCACTACAAAATACCAAAAATATTTACTATTGCTTGCACTACTCTTTTGTTACCGTTACCACCACTATCATATTACTTTGCTGCTAAACAATTTGCTGCAGATACTAAATTATCCAGTTGTGGTTGAATTTAAAACTCAACTGCTAATACTTGAGAATATTCTTTGGCTCCCCTTGTGTCGAATCAATAAATTTGGGTTGAATACTCTACCCTCAAAAACTGTTGCGATCCCCTATACTTGTGGGTTATCATTGATTACGATGAGACTTTCTCACCCGTAGCGATGCTTAAATGTGTCCGAATCATGTTAGCAATTGCAGCATTTTATGATTATGAAATTTGGCAAATGGATGTCAAAACTGCATTCCTTAATAGATTTCTTAAAGAAGAGTTGTATATGATGCAACCAGAAGGTTTTGTCGATCCTAAAGGTGCTAACAAAGTGTGCAAGCTCCAGCGATCCATTTATGGAGTGGTGCAAGCCTCTCAGAGTTGGAATATATTCTTTGATAGTGTGATCAAAGCTTATGGTTTTATACCGACTTTTACTTTTGGAGAAGTCTGTATTTACAAGAAAGTGAGCGGGAGGTCTGTAGCATTTCTAATATTATATGTGGATGACATATTGTTGAATGGAAATGATATAAAATTTCTGGATAGCATAAAAGGATACTTGAATAAGAATTTTTTAATGAAAGACCTCGGTTAAGCTGCTTATATATTGAGCATCAAGATCTATAGAGATAGATCAAGACGCTTAACTGGACTTTCACAAAGCACATACCTTGATAAAGTTTTGAAGAAGTTCAAAATGGATCAGTAAAAGAAAGGGTTCTTGCCTGTGTTACAAGGTGTGAAGTTGAGTCAGACTCAATGCCCGACCACTGCAGAAGATAGAGAGAAAATGAAAGTCATTCCCTATGCCTCAGCCATAGGTTCTATCATGTATGCAATGTTGTGTACCAGACCTGATGTGTGCCTTGCTATAAGTTTAGCTGGGAGGTACAAAAGTAATGCAGGAGTGGATCACTAGACAGCGGTCAAAAACATCCTGAAATACCTGAAAAGGACTAAGGATATGTTTCTCGTTTATGGAGGTGACAAAGAGCTTGTCGGAAATGGTTACGTTGATGCTAGCTTTGACACTGATCCGGAGGACTCTAAGTCGCAAACCGGATACGTATTTATATTGAATGATGGAGCTGTCAGTTGGTGCAGTTCCAAGCAGAGCGTCGTGGCGGGATCTACGTCTGAAGCGGAGTACATAGCTGCTTCGGAAACATCAAATGAAGGAGTGTGCATGAAGGAGTTCACATATGATCTAGGTGTAATACCTACTGCATCGGGTCCAATGAAAATATTTTGTGACAATACTAGAGGAATTGCCTTAGAGAAGGAATCCAGATTTCATAAAAGAACCAAACACATCAAGAGACGCTTCAACTCCATCCATGATCAAGTCAAGGAGGGAGACATAGAGATTTGCAAAATATATACGGATCTGAATGTGCCAGACCCGTTGACTAAGCCTCTTCCACGAGCAAAACATGATCAACACCAAGACTCCATGGATGTTAGAATCACTACAATGTAATCTAGATTATTGACTCTAGTGCAAGTGGGAGACTGAAGGAAATATGCCCTAGAGGCAATAATAAAGTTGTTATTTTATATTCCTTATTCATGATAAATGTTTATTATTCATGCTAGAATTGTATTGATCGGAAACCCAAATACATGTGTGAATACATAGACAAACACCGTGTCCCTAGTGAGCCTCTACTTGACTAGCTTGTTGATCAAAGATGGTTAAGGTTTCCTAATGAAAGTGCAACTATCCCTAGGTGGTTTATATAGCTCATTGAGCTAATGCTATTCCAAGACTATTGTTTCAGGAAAGCTCAATGAATGGCATGGCATGGATGATGAAAGTGGATCCCTCAAAATACTAAGGACAAAGGATTGGCTCAAGCTCAAAAGCTCAAGACTCTTCATTTTACATTTTAGTGATCCAAGATCACATTGAGTCTACAGGAAAAGCCAATACTATCAAGAAGGGATGAGGTGTTGCTTAATGAGCCTCTTGCTTCATGTGCTTAGTGATATGCTCCAAAACCCTCAACTACTTTCCCACATCCACAAATGACCTAAACCTAAAGCCAAAATCGGTCACACCGGTTCTTTCTAACCGCGCCACCGATTCCAAAAGTCATAGCCACTGCCACAAACCCTAAGCAAATCGGTCTTACCGATAGGGATCTCGGTCTCACCGAGATGGGGTTGCAATCTCTCTGTTTCCCTTCATAGCATTTCGGTCTAACCGAAGTGAGCGATCGGTCCCACCAAGATTGCAATGTAAACTCTCTATTTCCTTTTTGTAACATTTCGGTCTCACCGAAAAGAGCAAATTGGTCCCACCGAGTTTACCTGACCAACTCTCTGGAAAGCTTATTACCAAATCGGTCTCACCGAGTTTGTGTAATCGGTCTCACCGAGATTACGTTATGCCCTAACCCTAACCGAATCGGCCTCACCGAGATGCATGTCAGTCCCACCGAAAATCACTAAGGGTCACTAGGTTTACTAAATCGGTCCGACCGAGTTTAACGATTCGGTCCCACCGAGTTTGATAAATTGTGTGTAACGGTTAGATTTTGTGTGGAGGCTATATATACCCCTCCACCTCATCTTCATTCGAGAAGAGAGCCATCAGAACGAACCTACACTTCCAACTTACTATTTTTGAGAGAGAACTACCTACTCATGTGTTGACGCCAAGATATTCCATTCCTACCATATGAATCTTGATCTCTAGCCTTCCCCAAGTTGCTTTCCACTCAAACCCTCTTTCCACCAGATCCAAATCCTATGAGAGAGAGTTGAGTGTTGGGGAGACTATCATTTGAAGCACAAGAGCAAGGAGTTCATCATCAACGCACCATTTGTTACTTCTTGGAGAGTGGTGTCTCCTAGATTGGATAGGTGTCACTTGGGAGCCTCCGACAAGATTGTGGAGTTGAACCAAGGAATTTGTAAGGGCAAGGAGATCGCCTACTTCGTGAAGATCTACCGCTAGTGAGGCAAGTCCTTCGTGGGCGACGGCCATGGTGGGATAGACAAGGTTGCTTCTTCGTGGACCCTTCGTGGGTGGAGCCCTTCGTGGACTCGCGCAGCCGTTACCCTTCGTGGGTTGAAGTCTCCATCAACGTGGATGTATGATAGCACCACCTATCGGAACCACGCCAAAAACATCTGTGTCTCCAATTGCGTTTGAATCCTCCAAACCCTTCCCTTTACTTTCTTGCAAGTTGCATGCTTTAATTTCCGCTGCCTATACACTCTTTGCATGCTTGCTTGAATTGTGTGATGATTGCTTGACTTGTCCTAAAATAGGTAAAATCTGCCAAACTCTAAAAATTGGGAAAAGGTTAAGTTTTTATTGGTCAAGTAGTCTAATCACCCCTCCCCCTCTAGACATACTTCAAGGTCCTACACCTAACCATGGACATGAGTTGTCATTTGATAACAGGATCACATCATGAGGAGAATGATGTGATGGACAAGACCCATCCGTTAGCTTAGCATAATTATTGTTCAGTTTTATTGCTATTGTTTTCTTCATGTCAAATACATATTCCTTCGACTATGAGATTATGCAACTCCCGGATACCGAAGAATACCTTGTGTGCTATCAAATGTCACAACGTAACTGGGTGATTATAAAGATGCTCTACAGGTATTTCCGAAGGTGTTTGTTGGGTTGGCATAGATCGAGATTAAGATTTGTCACTTCGAGTATCGGAGAGGTATCTCTGGGCCCTCTCGATAATACACATCATAAGAAGCCTTGCAAGCAAAGTGACTAATGAGTTAGTTACAACATGATATATTATGGAACGCATAAAGAGACTTGCCGGTAACGAGATCAAACTAGGTATGTGGATATCGACGTTCGAATCTCGGGCAAGTAACATACCGATGACAAAGGGAATAACGTATGTTGTCATAACGGTTTGACTGATAAAGATCTTCGTAGAATATGTAGCAGCCAATATGAGCACCCAGGTTCCGCTATTGGTTATTGTCCGGAGAGGTGTCTCGGTCATGTCTACATAGTTCTCAAACCCGTAGGGTCCGCACGCTTAACGTTCGATGACGATTTAGTATTATATGAGTTATGTGATTTGATAACCGAATGATGTCCGGAGTCCCGGATGAGATCACAGACATGACGAGGAGTCTCAAAATGGTCGAAAGGTAAATATTAATATATAGGATGATAGTATTCGGACACCGGAAGTATTTCGGATAGTATCGGGTATTTATCGGAGTACCGGGGGGGTTACTGGAACCCCCGAGGGAAAGATATGGGCCATATGGGCCATAGGAGGGGAGCACACCAGCCCACAAGGGGTGGCATACCCGCCTAAGGAAGGAGGCTAAATTGGAGAAGGGAAAGAGGGGGATTTGGCCCCCCTTTCATTCTCTCCTTCCACTTCCCTTTCCCCCCCTCCAGAAATAAGGAAAGGGGGGAGGCCGAATTGGGGAGGACCCCAAGTAGGATTCCTCCTACTTGGGGCGCCCCATGGCTGCCTTTCCTCCCCTCCCACCTATATATGCATGGGGAGGGGCACCTAGAACACACAACATCAATTGTTAGCCATGTGCTGCGCCCCCCTCCACAGTTTACACCCCTGGTCATATTCTCGCGGTGCTTAGGCGAAGCCCTGCGCGGATCACTTCACCATCACCGTCACCACGCCGTCATGTAGATGGAACTCATCTACTTCCTCGACACCTTGCTGGATCAAGAAGGCGAGGGACGTCATTGGGCTGAACGTGTGCAGAACTCGGAGGTGTCGTATGTTCGGTGCTTGATCGACCGGAGCTAGAAGAAGATCGACTACATCAACCGCGTTGTCAAAAGCTTCCGCTTTCTGTCGGCGTTCTGGGAACGGGGGTCCCCAGACTTGCCTGCCTGCGGCCTACGGCGTGGCTCGAAGGAGGCCCAGGACAGCCCATCTTCATCTACGCAAGCTCAAGACCCTCGCGAGGGGCCAAGCCTCATGAGGCGGACTGACGGGGAGCTTCCTCGAGCACGGCCTCGTCGGGCTGGCTCATGAGGAGGCGGAGAGTTCAAGGCGGGGTACCTCGCGAGGTGCCCATGACGCAAGCCATGACGACCAATGGCGCCAGGCAGGCGCCCGGACTGCTGCCGGCGTCCTCCTTTCCTCTTTGGTGCAAAGGGAGCAAGCGCAGCGAGAGCATCAAGCAAAGGCATCCGTTTGATTGCAACAAGACCAAGACCAGCCCAACGGCTGGAAGGGAGTCATCGTGGAGCCCAAGCGGCGTCATCACCAGAGCCTTTGGCAGGCGAGGACCAACTTTAGTCAGGATAAGTGTACCCGTTGTTCCCCTTCAAAATGGCCAATTGTTGGCGCCCTTCCCGCTCAATATTTGGGAAGAGGCCCAGGGACTTCACCTATAAATAGAAGTAGCCACCCCCAGAGCAGGGGATCCGAGATCCGAATCCTCATCAAGGAACCAGTAGCTAGAGCGACTGAACACCACCTAGCAGTTCATCGCACCCGCCAAGAACAGACCCTCGCGAGGCTGTTCTTCCTTGTATTGTTCCTCATCAGCCCAAGAGGCAATCCACCACACCACACCTTTGGAGTAGGGTATTACACCACAATGGTGGCCTGAACCAAAGATAAATCTTGTGTCTCTTGTGCTGTTCCGTTTAGTAGTTTAGGTCCCAGCGATTCGGCGAGGTGCGAGGCGGTGGAGGTTGGATCTCCACGCGCACCCGGTGTTCGAACCTCAAGGGTGCCGGAACCCAAAATCCGACATTTGGCGCGCAGGTAGAGTGCGCGGAATCCGCCTTCCGTCGCCTCGTTCTTCCCCGACCACCGCAACCATGTCTGACGCTCGTCGGGCTCGCGCCGAGCGCCGAGCCACCATCGCCTCTCGTGTCGCCCGGACAGCTTCCGATGGCGGGCGCCCTCGTCTTTCCTCACCGCCCGCTGCCAACACCGCCACCGGCCCGGCGGGAGACGGGCAGCGGGCATCGTCCCTGCGCTCCTCGACGACCTCTGGGAAGGAGCCACGCAGCTTCCTCGTCACCCGCCCCGTCGCGCCGGTTCCTCCGGTCGTCGCGGCCCTCCTGGGCGGCTCGCAGGCGCCGCCTTCCAGCCGCCATGTCAAGACATTCGTCCGCCGGGTCGGCGCCGCCTCCACGCGGCAGGGGGCTCCCTCGGGCTGGACGGAGCCGTCGGCCGGGCTGACCTTCGACTCTCGGGACCACCCCACCAACTTGGCCGGCTCGGGTGCGCTCCCCATGCTCTGCACACCCACCATTTGCCCGAGGTTGTCACGGGACCCTCATCGGCAATGGCGCCCGGCCTCAACGTACTCTCAGTCGAGGCCTTCAACCTCCTCTGCATACCCAGGGAGCGGCTGCAGCCCGGCCGGCCTTTCTCGGGCGTAGGAGGAGGGTCATCCAGCTCCTTGGCGCAAATCCGGCTTCCGGTGACCTTCGGCACCTATGACAACTTCCGCACGGAACTGGTCGACTTCGACATCGGCCCCATCGGCCTCCCCTACAATGCCATCCTTGGCTATCCAGCATTGGCCAAATTCATGGCCGCAACCCACCCGGGGTACAACCTCATGAAGATGCCTGGGAGCAGCGGCGTCCTCACCGTGCCCGGGGATACTGAAGGTGCGCTGCGAGCGCTCAGGCTCACCCTCAAGACGGCGGCCGCAGCGCAGCCCACCGATGCGGAAGCCCCCAAGCCCAAGGGGGCTACGCCGACCAAGAAGAAGCAGTTGTTCACTCAAGACAAGGCGGACACCAAGCAGATACCTGTCGACGAGGACGGGTCCACAAACGCCACCTTCACCATAGGCGCCAACCTCGAGCCCGAACAGGAGGAAGCCCTTGTCAAGTTCCTGCGTGCGAACAAGAAGGTGTTCGCCTGGGAGCCCGATCAGCTGGCGGGGATCCCACGGGGCGTAATCGAGCACCACCTCAACGTATTCCCCAACGTGCGTCCTGTGAAGAAGAAGGCGAGAAGGCAGTCCACTGAAAAGCAGGCCTTCATCGTCCAAGAGACCCGCAAGCTAGAAGCCGCGGGGTTTATTCGCGAGGTCCGATACCTAGATTGGCTGGCCAACCCCGTGGTGGTGCCAAAGAAGGGAGGAAAGGAGTGCATGTGTGTCGACTTCACCAACCTCAACAAAGCATGCCCGCAGGATCCGTTCCCGCTCCCTCGCATCGACCAGATCGTCGATTCCACCGCCGAGTGTGACCTGTTATGCTTCTTGGATGCCTTTTCCGGGTATCACCAAATCAAGATGGCGGTGGAAGACGTGGAAAAGATGGCCTTCCTAAGCCCGTGTGGAGTGTACTGCTATACATGCATGCCATTCGGGCTGCGCAACGCAGGGGCAACCTTCTAGCGGCTCATGCACATCACCTTGGGCCCACAGCTTGGGAAGAATGTGGAGGCTTACGTCGACGACATCGTGGTGAAGTCTCACGAGGCCAAGACCTTGATACAAGACCTGGAAGAAACTTTCGCGAGCCTCAACACAGTGAGCCTGCGACTCAACCCGGAGAAGTGTGTGTTTGGGGTTCCCTCAGGCAAGCTCCTGGGTTTCCTCGTGTCCCACCGAGGCATCGAGGCCAACCCAAAAAAGGTCAAGGCAGTTGAGGACATGAGCCCACCAAAGACCCTCAGGGAAATGCAGAAGCTCATGGGGCGTGTAACGGCGCTGGGCCGTTTCATCTCCCGATTGGGGGAGCGGGCGCTGCCTTTCTTCCAGCTGATGAAGAAAAAGGGCCCTTGAATGGGCGAAGAGGCCGACAAAGCGTTCCAAGACCTAAAGAGGTACGACCAACCCTCCGGTGATGGTGGCCCCGCGCCTCAGGAGCCTTTGGTACTCTACCTCGCCGCCACTCCCTACTCCGCTAGCGCAGCTCTGGTGGCAGTTAGGGAGGAACGCCAGGTCAAGACCACGGCGGCCACCAGAGCTAAGGCAAGACCGAATCAGAAGGAACTCGCAGAAGCCAGCACCGCAATGGAAGAAGATCAGTCGTCACAGCAGAGCACACCAAGGGCGGGAGAGGCCCCCCATCCAAGCACCCATCTTCCGGAGGCGCCGTCACCTCGGGAGGCACCACAGCTTCCGGAGGACGCCACCAGCGCCGACGCCCCTAGCCTCGTCGAGCACCGGGTGTGCCATTGTCAACACAGTTTTACGGGATGCGAGGGCATGGTACCCCATGCCGCAGAAGCTCCTCCTCGCGCTGTTGGTGGCTTCGCGCAAGCTGCGGCACTACTTCCAGGGTCATCCAATCAAGGTTGTCTCGGCATACCCCCTGGAGAGGGTGCTCAGGAGCCCCAACTCGGCCGGAAGGGTCGCCGAGTGGAACATTGAGCTGCAAGCATTCCAGCTCGAGTTCAGCACAACCAGAGTCATCAAGGGGGCCGCGCTGGCGGATTTCGTGGCCGAATGGACAGAAGCACCGGGCCTCAGGGCTGGCGAGGATCGATCCCTCTCCCCAGGATGCGAAGCGCCAGAAGGTTGGGTCATGTACTTCGACGGAGCGTTCTCCGGACAGGGCGTTGGGGCTGGGGCAGTGCTCATATCTCCCGCTCAGGACAAGCTCTACTATGCCGTGCAGCTCTGTTTCCAGCAGGGTGAGAAGGTCTCCAACAATATAGCAGAATCTGAGGGCCGAGAAGCGGAGTGCGAAGGCTGTCGCTGCCACAGGGGTGAAGCGCCTTACCATCAAAGGCGATTTGCAGCTCCTCGTCAATTTCTCCAACAAGGTGTACGAGCCAAGAGATGAACACATGGAGGCCTACCTTGCGGAGGTCCGCAGGATGGAGAAACAGTTCTGGGGGTTGGAGCTGCAGCACGTGCCCCGCGGCACCAATCAAGAGGCCGACGACATCGCCAAACGAGCCTCCAGGAGGTTACCCCAGGAGCCGGGCGTCTTTGAGGAACGGCTCTTCAAGCCCTCAGCCTTGCCGTCGTTATCAAGCACAGCACAGCCTCGGGAGGAGCTCCCCCAGCCACCTGCCTCGGGAGTCCCAGCCTGTGGCCCGGCCTCAGGAGCACGCCTGCTCCTAACGATGGAACCTCAAGAGGAGAGCTGGATCACGGAGCTCAAGAATTACTTAACGCGTGGAACTTTGTCGGAGAAGGAAGAGGAGGCAGAGCGTGTGGCGCAGCAAGCCACGGCATACAACATCATGGATGGAGAGCTCTACCGGAAACGACCGAACAACGTATCCCTGCGCTGCATCACCAGGGAACAGGGGAAAGAACTGCTGGTAGATATACATGGCGGAGATCGTGGGCACCATTCGTCGTCTCGGGCCCTCGTCGGCAAGGCGTTCCGCAACAGTTTCTATTGGCCCACCGCGCTCAATGACGCTATCGAACTCGTGAAGGCTTGCGAGGCTTGCCAATTCCATGCCAAGCAGATCCACCAGCCAGCAGGAGGTTTGCAAACCATCCCCCTCACTTGGCCATTCGCGGTCTAGGGGCTGGACATTCTGGGCCCTTTTCCTCGGCGCCAGGGGCTATCGCTATCTCTACGCCGCCGTGGACAAATTCACCAAATGGGCGAAGTCGAGGCCGTCCGCGCCATCCCCGCTGGTTCTGCGGTCAAGTTCATCAAGGGCATCGTGAGCGGTTCGAGTGCCGAACCGCATCATCACCGACAACGGTTCGCAGTTCACCGGTAACCTTTTTAAAGCGTCTGCGCTAACCTTGGGACGCAGATATGCTATGCTTCGTGGCGCACTTCGCAGCAATGGACAGGCCGAGCGGGCTAACGCAGAGGTCCCGAGAGGCCTCAAGACCGGGACGTTCAAGAAGAAACCGGAGGCTCGCGGCAGAGGCTGGTATGACGAGCTTCGTCCGTGTTGTGGTCCATCCGCACAACCGCAACCAAGCCAACCGGAGAGACCCCTTCTTCACGGTCTCTGAGCGAAGCGGTCCTCCCTCACGAGGTCAGCGTCGATCATGCGGGTCTGGCGTTCGATGAAACGCTGCAGGACGCCATGCGGGGGACGACCCTTGTGCTAGGGGAGGAGCGCCATCGAGAAGTTGCGCTGCGAGCGGCAAGGTACCAGCAGGCACTCCGGCGATACCACTGCCGCAACATCCACCCTAGAACTCTCGAGGTAGGGGACCTCGTGCTCCGACGGGTCCTCTCCAGGGAGGGACTGCATAAGCTCTCTCCCATGTGGGAGGGCCCGTTCAAGGTTGTTCATGTTTCCAGGCCTGGCTCCGTGCGCTTGGAGACTCAAGAGGGAGTACCTATACGTAACGTGTGGAACATCCGGCACCTCCGGAGGTTTTACCCTAAAAGGCCCAAAGTGCTCGTGAACAAGGCGAATGCTGCAAGCTCATTCTTTTGGAAAAGGCCCAGAGCACGTGAAGAAGGCGAATGCCCGTGAAGCTCATCTTTTGGAAAAGGCCCAGAGCTCGTGAAGAAGGCGAATGCCCGTGAAGCTCATCTTTTGGAAAAGGCCCAAAGCACATGAAGAAGGCGAATGCTGTGAAGCTCATTCTTTTGGAAAAGGCCCAGAGCTCGTGAAGAAGGCGAATGCCTGTGAAGCTCATCTTTTTCGAGAAAGGACCAGAGCCTGTGAAGAAGGCGAACGCCTGTGAAGCTGTCGCGTTCTGGAAAGGGCCCGGAGCCCGTGAAGAGGGCAAATGCCCGTGAAGCTTGCTTCCCACAAGAAAGGCCGGAGCACGTGAAGAGGGCCAACGCCTGTGAAGCTGGCCGCCTGTGACACTCTCACGTAATAATGAGTTGGGGCTGTACACGCCTGAGTCTCGGAGTGCCGGCCTCAGCCCTGGGGCTCCCTCCCATGCCCAAAGTGGCAGCACTTAGCTCATTTGGTGAGAAGACGTCGAAGACTAGACTAGGTGCCGGACGCGGCTTTTTCATTTGCTTTCTGCAGTTGACTAGTTATTCCCATTTGGAGTTTTTTATCGAAACTATCGCCTTCTTTTGGTCCATGGTTCTTCGATCTTTTTCGCTCTCCTGCCTCGATTTCTCTTGCGTGGGGACTCGCAAGGCAGAGGCCTCGGGAGCCCCCGCGAGCGTTCCTGCCCCTATCGCTCAAGTTTGCACGGCCCTGGTCCACAGCTGGGGCACCCCTCCTGACCATGCCTCACGAGCAGCACAACGCGAACACGGGGCCTGGATCGGTCGCCCCCGCGGCCACGGCTGGAGTTCACTTGCGAATGGGCGTACAACAGAAAGGAAGAGTATCAGGATAACAAAAGCAGTACGATAATTAACGGTGTTAACCTAAACACGCCCCCACGGGGCCGCACATTGTTGCCTTTTTTGCGCAGGAGAAAAGAAAGAAAAAGGACAAAAACAGGTGATGCACGCCCCGTGCCGGCCCTCTTGGGAGGCTCGAGCCGTCTCCAGAGCTCAGGCGGACTCCCTCTCGCGCTTCACCGGGGCGCGACGGCAAGCGGACCCGTTGCAACCCCCCAAGCAGGCGCGGCGGCGTGGGGGCTGGCCGCGGCCGCTGCTAGAAGAATCACCACCCGAAGAAGAGCTGGTGAAGCGTGAGGAGTCACGAGCATCGCCAGCCGCCCGCGCGCTGCCCTCTCCACCCACGCCGGGGCTGAGTCCTCGGCCGCGGTCATCGTCTTCAGGGCAGCACCCCATGCGGCGACCGTCTTCCCCGAACACTCTCACGTAGAGGGTGGCGCCGCAGTCGTCCTTGAAGTGGAGGGAACACCGGCGGCGAAGACCACTCGCGCGAGCGAACGTCTGCCACCAAGGCCAGGAACAGGTTCCTCAGTGTAGACCTCCAGAGAAGCCCACGAAGCCCGGCTGCAGCAGCTATCCGCTGGAGCCGAGGCCGCCCAGGCGCCATCCGGGAGCTCACCCAGAGGAAGCGCGGGAGCTGAAGCCGGACTGGCAGCGCCAAAGCATGGAGGCGCGGCCTCGGGGACGCGCGGCCGGGCACGCCCTCCGACCGTGGCCAGCCGCTCGTCGCCACGCTGAGAGCCTCCCTCACGGCCGCGGGGGACCGCCGTGGAGGCCACGGGATGCTTGCGAGGGCGACCTCGACCACGCATAGCCGGAGGAGAGGAAGACTCGACCTGACGGCCCTTCCCCTTCTCTGCGGCCGAGAACTTCCTTGGTGGAGCCATGGAGAAGAAGGAGAGACAAGAAAGGATAGACTGGAAGGGCGCGCGCCGTTCTGCATTTATAGCCGGGCGAAGGCCAACCGTCGGCCTCCACGATCACCGGTAATCATGACCGACTCTGCATGCAGGGACTTGTCGAATCCGGGTGGTTACCGAGGCATCGTGGGGAAGCAGGCGCACGCGTCCAATCAACCGCCACGCGTCGCCCAAGGCCGCAGGCTGTTAGGGCCCGCGACGCTTCGCACTTGCCCTTTCGCCTCTCTGCTCGGCCAAGTTCGGGCGCGCCATGGGCCCGGGGGCTACTGTCGGCGTTCTGGGAACGGGGGTCCCCAGACTTGCCTACCTGCGGCCTGCGGCGTGGCTCGAAGGAGGCCCAGGACATCCCATCTTCATCTACGCAAGCTCAAGACCCTCGCGAGGGGCCAAGCCTCGCGGGGCGGACGACAGGGAGCTTCCTCAGGCACGACCTCGTCAGGCTGGCTCATGAGGAGGCGGAGAGTTCAAGGCAGGGTACCTCGCGAGGTGCCCATAAAGCCATGACGACCAAGGGCGCCAGATGGGCGCCAGCCTGCGCAGCGTCCTCCTTTCCTCTTTGGTGCAAAGGGAGCAAGCGCAGGCGAGAGCATCAAGCAAAGACATCCGTTTGGTGCAACAAGACCAAGACCAGCCCAACGGCTGGAAGGGAGTCATCGTGGAGCCCAGCAGGCGTCATCACCAGAGCCTTTGGCAGGCGAGGACCAACTTTAGTCAGGATAAGTGTACCCGCTGTTCCCCTTCAAAATGGCCAATTGTTGGCGCCCTTCCCGCTTAATATTTGGGAGGAGGCCCATGGCCTTCGCCTATAAATAGAAGTAGCCACCCCCAGAGCAGGGGATCCGAGATCCAAATCCTCATCAAGGAACCAGTAGCTAGAGCGACTGAACACCACCTAGCAGTTCATCGCACCCGCCAAGAGACCCTCATGAGGCTGTTCTACCTTGTATTGTTCCTCATCAGCCCAAGAGGCAATCCACCACACCACACACTGGAGTAGGGTATTACACCACAATGGTGGCCTGAACCAGTATAAATCTTGTTTCTCTTGTGCTGTTCCGTTTAGTAGTTTAGGTCCCAGCGATTCGGCGAGGTGCGAGATGGTGGAGGGTTGGATCTCCGCGCGCACCCCAGTGTTCGAACCTCAAGGGTCTGCCGGAACCCGAAGTCCGACACTTTCGGTCTACGAGGACACGTAGATACACTCTTCCCCTCTCGCTGCTATGCATATCCTAGATAGATCTTGCGTGAGCGTAGAATTTTTTTAAAATTGCATGCTACGTTTCAAAACATAAAACCAGATATAAGAGAGAAAATAAAATAGAAAGAGGGGGGCGTATGTAAGGTTGGACGAAGCACTCTTCCTGACATGAAATAGAATGCTATTTTTTAATATAAGTACTCCCTTCGTCCTATATTAGTTGTCGTCCGAATGAATGTATCTACTCATATTTCAGCGCGAGATACATCCATTTGAACGACTGCTAATATGAAACAGAGTGAGTATACAATAGAGATTAAAGAACCTACAGGAAGAAAATCAGGTCGAAGATCTATTGCCTATGATCATTTGGCGAAGAGGGAAGATCCCTACCCATAGTACATCAAATACTTCATTAAAAAAGTAAGATGCCACGAACTGGGACAACTCTATGCTCAATAATTCGTGAAGCGTTAGCCCTCGAGGAGCCTACTTCACCATCTCCCACAAAATGTAGTAGCTCGTTGGTACTTCCCCTCCTCGTGCCCTATGTTCGCCTCCTCCTCTGGTGGCTCTCAGTTTTGGCGTCAGCTTGTTAAAGTGCGACTGATTTTCCGTTCTCTCGTTAAATTTGTAGTCCGGAATGGTAAATCCACTCGTTTTTGGTTAGATTGGTGGGTAGGGGATACCACGCTTGCGGTGGCCTACCCGACCCTGTTCTCGTATTGCGCTGATCCCGAGATCTCTATTTTTGAGCTCTCGGCTCAGGACTGGGTCGTTGATTTCCGGCGTACTCTTTCTCCTGTGGAGTTGGATGACTGGCAACGTCTTACTGGCTGCTTCCCCTTGCTCTCGTAGGAAGATGACTCGGTGGTCTGGCATCACGCTGCCTCGGGGCGTTTCTCAGTTAAATCTGCCTACTCCAAACTTATCTCGGGTGCCCGCACAGCTAAATTCAAGGATATTTGGCCAGCTCGTATTCCTCCTAAGATAAATTTTTTCCTATGGCAAGCTTTCCATCGTAAACTGCCTGCGGCTGATCAAATTAGGAAGAGGAACGGGCCAGGCTCTGATAGATGCGCGCTTTTTGGGGCTCTTGAAAACACCGAGCATATATTTTTCCACTGTTCTTTGGCCAAATTCATATGGAGTTGCATTAGACTTTGGCTTCATGTTAATTGGAATCCATCTTCTTTTGATGATTTGCGGCGTTGTGTTAACACTTTAGTAGGCCGGTCTAAGAGGGTATTCTGGGTTGGCTGGGCAGCGATCTGTTGGTCGCTGTGGACTACTAGAAACAAGTTCACTATCGAACACATTTTCCCGGCTAACCCTGTAATTGCTTATTTAAAGCCAATGTCTTTTTGCAGTAGTGGAGATCATTGACTAAGGAAGGGGACCTAGAGGCATTCGATGACATGCTATCTAAGATGAGAACTACGACGTCTTCCCTGCTGTGACGCTCTAGGAGGATGGCTTAATCTCCGGTTATTTTGGACTCTTTGCTGGCCTGCGTGCCACGTTTGGCTGGTTGCCATGTACTCACACCTCTTAACTATGTCATGTTCGGCTTTGTGGTGTTCGGTTGGCTGTGTTGTGACTCTACCTGGTGGTTTTATTTATAAAGTCGGGCGCATGCCTTTTATCTAAAAAAAGCTCGTTGTAGTCTACTACATTGTAGTTGCTCCGACGAAACTTCCTTCACATTCATCGGTTCATCGCCGGATATGGAAGACCTCATCAAGAAAATTGATGGGTTAGACGACACAAGAGAAACCTTCCCGTGGAATATAAGTTGAAGAGGCTGGTAGCCTCCAATGAGAAACCTACACCAGAAGATGAACCACATGTCATATACTTAAAGGTAGGTCCAGTAAATCACTAAAGTTGCGTCCCTCCAAATGGCCATATTGATTTTTGAGGGTTAATGTATCCCATGGTTTTTGTGCTTAGGGCATGTGCAACTAAACGAGGCCTAATAACTTATTTATACTTTTGCAAAACATCGTGCTAGGCACTGCCTGCATTTTTACCTAAGCCATGAACCCTAAACCCTAGTGATCATCAGTGGTGGAGGCAGGAGACCGAAGGCTCTGTGGACGGCGACGAAGAAGCTTCAAATCACGCGGCAGGGGGCGGGGGGAAGCCAAAAACTGTGCGAACGGTGAAGGAGAAGCTTCAAATCGTGCAGCGGCGCTGGAGTGGCTGAAAAGCGGCGGATTCGGGCGATTTCGAGGCGGAGGATGGAGGGGATTGAGAGGCCGGATCTGTCGGTGATGGGGTGTGGCGGGGTCCGTGGACCGCGGTGTGGTGGAGTGGTGCGGCGGGAAGCAGGGCGGTCGTGCGGTGGGAGGAGGAATGAATGTTCCAGTGGCAGTTGGGCTTCGCGTGGCGCGTCTGCGTTTACATCTGAGTAAAAATAGATGCAATTTTTTTTGCATCTACATCATCCGTTGGAAGAAAGTTTTCTAGTCTAAGTGATGTATATTTCGATAATTTTTACCTTTACATTATCTATTGAAGATACTCTAAATTTTGTTTTGCACAAATAGTCTGATCGATCTATCAGACACTTGGGGATACCTCGAGCATTAATCCAAGTCGATAAAGTAATTAGTTTTGTAAGCATCTGGTATGATGCTTTTAGTCCATAACAGTGCACCATTCTTTTGTTAGTAACGTCTTTTTTATTGATCTTTTGTCAGCCGACTACTGTATTCACCTAAATCTCCACGATCAGAGTTTTTTTTTTCTAAGGAATATCATGTTTTATTGATTAAGGATAATCAGGAAAGAGTGTCTCCCGGATACAATCTGGGGGTACATGAAAAACAGAGTCACTAGAGAACTCAAAAGATCTAGCTAGAATATATGACGCGACATTCGACAAATGATTTACACGACTAAACCGAACGGATGAGAAGAACGACGGCAACTCCTTGATATCAGCAGTGACGAGGCCCACCGGCGAGCGATCAACTGTCGAAGCAATGGTTCTCTGGATAACTGTCAAACAGTCTAACTCGAAAACGGCCCTTGAAAATCCTTCCTCACGGGTGAGAGCCACCATACGCCGTAGCGCCCGTGCTTCAGCTAATTCTAGGGCGTTAACCTCGTCAACCTACTCACGGCAAGCCAGCAAGCAATGTCCGATGTGGTTGATGATTACCACGCCAATTCCCATCCATCGAGACTCCTTGAAGAGTGCAGCATCCATATTAACCACCACTGCATCTGCCGGCAGCGGAACACATTTAGCAGGAGGTAATGGGGTATCATGCCTTATAACAATTGCAGTCCTACCACACTTCTGCATAATGAAGTCAACATAATACAAAACTTTTACTACCAAAGCCATGGCCTCAAGAGAGGTTGCTCGCTGAATGAAATCAAATATCCAATGCTTGGTGTCGGTGTCAAAACCGGCGGATCTCGGGTAGGGGGTCCCGAACTGTGCGTCTAGGCGGATGGTAACAGGAGACAAGGGACACGATGTTTTTACCCAGGTTCGGGCCCTCTCGATGGAGGCAAAACCCTACTCCTGCTTTATTAATATTGATGATATGGGTAGTACAAGAGTAGATCTACCACGAGATCAGAGAGGCTAAACCCTAGAAGCTAGCCTATGGTATGATTGTTGTTCGTCCCCACGGACTAAAACCCTCCGGTTTATATAGACACGGGATAGGGTTAGGATTACATGAGTCGGTTACAATGGTAGGAGATCTACATATCCGTATCGCCAAGCTTGCCTTCCACGCCAAGGAAAGTCCCATCCGGACACGGACGAAGTCTTCAATCTTGTATCTTCGCAGTCCAGAGTCCGGCCAACGGTGATAGTTCAGCTATCCGGACACCCCCTAATCCAGGACTCCCTCAGTATCCCCTGAACCAGGCTTCAATGACGACGAGTCCGGCGCGCATATTGTCTTCGGCATTGCAAGGCGGGTTCCTCCTCCGAATACTTCATAGAAGATTTTGAACACAAGGATAGTGTCCGGCCCTGCAAAACAAGTTCCACATACCACCATAGAGAGAATAACCTTTGCACAGATCTGCTGACGTATTCCGTGGCGTGACATCACACCACGGCCAGGCCTTTATACGAATCGTTTTTACTGTTCCACCTCGGTAGCGTTTAGCGAGGCGGTTTCCGGCACGTCTTATCAAAGCGGAGATGGTGCCCCTTATTCCGGGATTCTCATCAATACGGGCGTGGGTAACCCGGGCCGTGCCGCTGGCACGCCTCCTCCATCGAAGGCGAGTCCCGAACGGTCATGGGGAGGGCTCTTGGTATTCAACCTCTTTATAACGAGACCAAGGCCCGCTCCTTTCTTTCAATCTCAATCAAATCCGCCCCTAGCTTCGAGTTCCAACACCCAAAGCTCCAGATTTAGGCGCTTCGGACCTTCAACGATGTCCGGCTCCGACCTGCACGACCGGTGGATGTCTTCCTCCGTCATGGAAGAAGATGTGCTAAAGCTGAGAGACGCCAGGTATCTCACCGGCGAAATTTCGCACAGGCTGCCTGCCCAAGGGCAGGTTATTCCTACTCCCGAGCCTGGTGAGAGCGTGGTATTCGTGTCTCACTTCCTTCGGGGTTTAGGCTTCCCGACGGACCCCTTTGTGAGGGGGCTCATGTTTTATTATGGGCTGGAATTCCATGACTTGGATCCGGAGTCCATCCTCCACATCTCGCCGTTCATTGTCGTATGTGAAGCCTTCCTCCGCATTACCCCTCACTTCAGATTGTGGCTCAAGACCTTCAAAGTGGAGCCAAAGATGATCAAGGGGCATCAGGCAGAGTGCGGAGGGGCTGTTATAAGCAAGAATGCAGACGCTCCATGGCCCGAGGACTCTTTTCAAGAGGAGCTCAATTTATGGCAACAGGAGTGATTCTATATCACCGCTCCCAGGGGCACCAAATGGGTGGCGCCGCCTGCCTTTCGCTCGGGTCCTCCACCACGGCTGGCGTCATGGGTCAATAAAGGGCTTGATTGGGGGCCGTCCAAGGACATGCCCTTGTTGCAAGGCCGTATTCGAGACCTCCTAGAGAGAGAGATCAATCTAGTCGTAGTAGCGCAGGTCATGCTGCTTCGTCGCATCCTGCCCTGCAAACGTCGCTCCCTCCGCCTGTGGCAGTTCAATCTGGAGGGACCACGAGCTCTTCAACATTTTATGGGCGCAACGCCCATGGAGATTTACAAACTGTTCTTCGGATCACAAGCAATGTGTCCGGAATTGACCGAGGACGCAGGTCTGAGCTGCAATCGCCCGGATACTCAAGTAAGTAGTCCTGTACCCGGACATGCTATCCGCATATTTATCATAAACTTGCCCTTAAAAGAGCTATCCTTTAAACATGAGTGGACAACAAAAGCAAAACTGATCAGGTGTCCGGCCCCCCTCCCTGAGACCACGCCCGATCCCAGATAACCAAGATGCTAGAGGTTGTGCCTTTTGAAGAAGGCGAAGGGGGGAACAAGGGAGCTACTTCCTCCATGAAGGAGGCTATCAAGAAAGGGGGGATCGAGAATCCCTCCCTCCAAGGGGAGAAGAAGACCGCATCTGAAGATCCGGAGACCAAAGCCTCGAAGCGGGGGAAGAAATCTTCACCAGAGGGTCATGCGGCGGGAGATTCCCGGCCGCACTATTTCCCCAAGGAGATCAGCCCTCCAGCGAGCCGTAAGTAAAGGGGGGAGTTTATAAAATAAAAGACATCCCTGTTTTATTTCTGAAGGTAACCGAAAGTTTACCTTGTAGTTCGGATCTCAGCCCTTCACAGCAGAGCTCGTCTTCAGGGGATCTTGATCCGGAGATGATGGAGAGCGAAACGCCTCCGCCTGCCGTACTGTTATGCGAGGTGGACGACCCTGAGGTGTCGTCGCGGAGGGCTCCTCCGAATCCGGCGGGGCCAGAAGGCAGCCATATGTCCCCTCAAAGCTCTCCTTGTCCGGCCTTCGAAAAAGGCCACCGCGGGTGTGCGGTCGGAGGAGCTGAAGGATCTGCTCGGGCGAGCGTCTATCTCGGAAGATCACCGTACGTTAATGAGTACGGTGATTGAAAGGATTTCATCCGCTGAGAGCGGATTGCATGAAGTCGTCGTAAGTTTACTGACGGGTTTTGAGGTACGCATAAAATGATGTACCTTCGGCGCTTTTGCATATAAAATGCGCCTGTATAGATAGTAGCCCACGAGACTTGGTGCGGTGTCAAAAATGAGGGCGCGCCGAGTATCATAACCCCAGGTATAACATGCGCTCTTCCTATGTAGGTGGCGAAGCGTCCGGTGGCTAGCCGGGCTGATGAATTTGCCGAACTGAAGCGGCAACTTGACGTGGCAGATGTGGAAATCACGCTTGTTAATAAGCAGCTTGACGAGTCACAAGGTATGCGACTTCTCCGCGGACACCTGGTAAGGGAGCTTGAAGCCCATGCCTTACAACATGTATGCTTAATGCAGATGGTGCTGCTGCTATGGAGAGTCTTGGTGAGCTCGCCTGCCAAGGAGCAAGCCGAAAAAGTGATGCGGCTGCCTTAAAGGCGGCCGCAGAGCTAGAAGCGAACAGGCTGCTCACCGCCTAAGCAAGAAAGAAATGGCCGAGATGGCCGTGAAATTGAAGAATGCTCTTGTTGTTGTGAGCTTCTTGAAAAAGAAGATCGAGCGAAACAAGAGGACCTGAAAAAGGCCACCACCGAGGCCAAGGATACTCACTCTGCGATGAGAGCTATGGAGGAGGAGCTACGTCAGGCCGAAGACATTGCGGCTGGAAAGCCCTTTCTGCTGCGGAGGAAATTCACGGATCCTAAGTACGCTCAATTGGACCGGCTGTGGGGGGCGGAGGATGCTTATCTGGACTTGGCGGCGAGTGCCGCAGACGCGGCCGAACACTTCCGAGGTCAAAAGGATCACGGAATGGAAGAGCTTTTTTGGTCGCAGTTCCATAGTCCGGAGCGTCCACTTTCGTTAACCGATCATTTGGCCGAATGGGCTGAGCTGAATAGGTTGTCCGGACTTGCCATGAAGGCTGTCGTGACTCATTTGTGGACGAAAAGCCCCAAGCCGAAGAGTTATTTTGGCTTGGTGCAACAGCTTCTTGGTGCGGTGCCGCATATCGATGGAATGAAGCGGTCAGCATGCATAGAGGGTGCGCGGATGGCTCTTGCCCGTGTCAAGACATACTGGGCGGAGATGAAGGCCACCGACGTTGCATCCCAAGATTCGGATAGAAGCCGAGTACCTGCCGAGCACTATTTTGAGGAAGTCCTGCAGGGCCCTCGTTTAATAGAGACGCAGTGCTTGAAGGATATTATGTTTAAATGACATGTTATGATTTGTGAAAACAATGTTTTCAATATAATATGAGAGCTTTTTATACTTGTGCGTTCAAGTATTAAAACACCTCCTGTGCGGCCGTTGATGTATATGTGTATATAACCTGAAAGATGGCAGTCTTCGACTTCAGCCCCCACGCACATGGTGCGGGGGTGTTTGCAAAAAGGCGCATTTTCACACTTAATCCAACGTCTTGGTCCTGTAAAGGAGGTGATAGCATAGCAAACTAGGCAACTAGACTATAATGCTTTATCACTTTCACTTAGCCATAGGAGTTCGATGGTGGGGCTACTATATAGCCCCTAGGGGCACCACGCTCTCCCGAATTCGGGGCGTGTATGTGCCTGACCGGGAAACGGCCCTTTGTCAATGCGGGGGAATTCTAAACATTCCATTGGGTCATCGAAAGTGGTTGACCAGTCTCACGCTATATCATGACAGTCAGTTTTAGCTTTCTCCATCGAGGTGCTTAACCCGGCTCAACCGGGCACAATCGTGATGGTTCTCCCGGCGCTACCTTAGCCGATGTAACGGAACGTAAGGTACCAAAACATGGGAGCCGGGCAAACCCAACATTTGACCAAAGACATGATTCGGAGCTGATGCATATAAGGCCTAACTCGAGACGCCGAACACTCCCTAAGGTATTCGGTCTTTATGAAAGCAGGCAGAATAATGCCCTAAGCCCCCGTGTCCGTGCACGCAAAAATTCTGGTGCGGGCGATGCCAAAACGCCAGCCTCCTCCTCGGTTATAGCAAGAAACCGGGGGATGTGTTTCAACAAGAGACAGTAAAAAAGGTTTACGTAGGGTCTTAATCTGAAAAGAATCCTTGCAACGGGTCCCTGCTGCACGTCTGCGCCTGTGTCTCCGTTGTGCCGTATCCTGGATGGGTGTAGCACTGTGTTCATCTGTAAAAGAGAAAAACTTAGTTGAAAAAAAGGAAAGACCTTGCCAAAAAATGTACTTTATATTAAATAAACAGAGTACGGTTTGAAAAGTGAATAAAATTGAGCTTTATTGTCTCTTGTTGTACATGCGTGCAGCCCCTTGTACGGGGGTATGCCGCTAGTAGGCCTTTATATGTTTATGTCGGACTCGTCTAGCCATGTCCGGGGTTCGAATGACCTATTCAGGTGCTTTGATTAGCGGATCCGGATTAGTGTGGGGCTGTCAAGGCAGTCTCATGTTCTTCCGTGCTCGAGTAACACTTGGTACTCCCTTTTAATGAGATGATGCAGCGTGGACCATGCATTTTAAGTGTAAGAGATGTGTAATGCGGTATTGCGTTAAAGCGGGCGAAAGCTTCACGTCCCAGTAGTGCTTGATAGCTACTTTCGAATGGGGCGATGTGGAAGGTTAACCTTTTGCGGCGGAAGTTGTCGGATGACCCGAACACAACTTCTAGCAGTAGGGAGCCCGTACAATGGGCATATAGGCCTGGCATTACCCGTTTGAAGGAGGTGTTGCTACAACGAATTTCGGTTGGGTTTATCCCCATTTTGCGGATTGTGTCCTGATATAACAGGTTTAGATCGCTACCTCCGTCCATTAGGACTTGAGTAAATTGGAGTCCGTCGATTATAGGATCTAATATCAAGGCAGTCCATCCTGCGTCCGGATACTTCGGAGTAGTCCTGATGATCGAAGGTGATTGGTTTTGACAACCATCGTTGGGACTCTTCAGGGATAGACCGTGCGGTAGCGTGTTTCTATGGGCGCCGCCTGCTTTTTCCCTTTTGTCACTTGAAGTGAGTTCACTGTTTTGACTTTTGTGGGAAATTCTTTTGTTTTCCGGTGCTCTGCTTGTGGGGTTCGTCATCGCCCTCGCTTGGTGTGTCGAGCCCCTTGTGTTCGCATTGAGTTCGCGGACTGCTTGAAGACCCAACAATCTCTGTGGGTATGGTTTGCGTGCTTCCTGTGAGTACTGTGGATTTGGCATATTTTGTCCAAGATTTTGTTTAGGTTGGATAGCTCGTCGATGTTGTCCTTGAGGGCAGTTTCTTATGATTACTCGGGAGCTTACGAATCCGGCGCCATCGCCGTGCTCTTCGGGTTGTTTCCCTTTGTCCGGCGCTGGTCTTTGCTGCGTCGTGGTTTTCCATTTCCATCCCTTACTCGGATGTACTTGGGTCATTGGTATGCGCATCTTGCCACCAACTATCCTCTCCCGCGCAAAAGCGGGTCATGAGGCTTGTTAATGCAGCCATGGTTCTCGGCTTCTCCCGGACGAGGTGTCAAAGCAGCCATTCGTCTCGGATGTTGTGTTTGTAAGCTACTTAGGCTTCGGCGTCCGGACAGTCGACTATTTGTTTCTTTTTGGTAAGGAACCTATTCCAGTATTTGCGGGCTGACTCTCCGGGTTGTTGAGTTATGTGACTTAAATCGTGCATTCGGAGGACGGACATAAGTCCCTTGAAAATTTGCGAAAAGCATCCTCGAGCTCTTCCCAACTTCCAATGGTATTTTCAGGAGGCTTTTGAGCCAATGCCGGGCTGGCCCTTTGAGCTTGAGGGGTAAGTATTTTATGGCGTGGAGATCATCTCCTCTGGCCATGTGTATGTGGAGGATGTAATCCTCAATCCAGACTCCAGGGTCTATTGTTCCGTCGTATGCCTCTATGTTTGCGGGTTTGAATCCCGCTGGGAATTCGTGATCCAGCACCTCATCGGTGAAACACAGGGGGTGTGCGGCACCCCTATATTTGGGTGTGACGTGATGTTCGGATGTTTGGCGTGTTGCATTGCTTGGAAGAGCTTGCTTTCTCGGCCCATAAATGGACCTAACTGGTCCATCCCTTTGATGCGAATCCTTATGGGGATCGCGTGCCGGCTTGTGTGCGGCGCCGTTTGCCGCTCTCTGTTTGCCATGGGGTCGTCCATCCGACCGGGTGGCCTCCTTGTTTTTTGATTGCGGGGGCTCTACGGCTTCCTCATCAAACTCGGGCAGTAGTTTTCTCTTTGGGTAGCTTTTTGTTCGGCGACTGTCGCCGTATTTGTCTGCGGTGTTGAGTACTTTGCTCCATCTGATTATGAGTGCATCTTCTGCTGTTTTGAGCTTCCGCTTCTGCTTTTTCAGGCTACAGCGATGGCGACGAGCCTTTTGTGGAGGTTCTTCTGCTCCAACAATTTGTCCGGCGTGAGATCGTCCGGATTGTTATCTTCACCGGGGACGGGTTGTTTATCCAAGTTGTCCTGTTCAGACGGTTGCTCGATAGTATGTTCGTCGTCCACTGGTTCGCCTTGCTCTTTGGCTGGGTCTGTGTGGCTGCCGTCTTTATCGAGGTGGGACTTGGTGCGGCGTTTATGTTGCCGTTTTGACTGTTTTTCGAGGGAGCGATCCTTCATAGCGTCCCGTTGTTCCTCGTCATCGCTTCCTTTAGGTGTATCCACCATGTATACATCGTGGGATGAGGTGGCTGTCCAGTTCCTATAGGTGTTGGTTCATGGTTGTCTCCTACATCGTCGTCCATACCGCCGATGTCTTCGGAGTCGAAATCGAGCACGTCGTTTAAGCTTTCGACAGTGGCTACAAAGTGGGCGGTGGGTGGGCGTTGAATTTCATCGTCGTACGCATCCCAACCTTCCTGACCGTAGTCCGGCCAGGGCTCTCCTGATAAAGAGAGAGACTTTAGTGAATTCAGGATGTCGCCAAAGGGCGAGTCTTTGAAAGATGTCCGCGGCGATGAACTCCATGACCGGGCGCCCAATCGGATTCGATTGGCGGGCGCTGGAGGTTCGGTGTCCGGAGAGGAGTCCGCACCTTGGAGTCACGGATTCGCAGCGACAGGGATGGTGTTCGGCTCCATCGCCGTAGAGATCGTAGCCCCCGAGGCGGTGTCCAGCCACTCGTCCTCGATCGGCGGAGTCGGCTCCGAGCTAAGGGTCGGATCGGACGCTGGTGCGGCCTCCAGGGCACTGTTCGGCGGCAGAGCTAGATCGTGCCCATCGATACAGTGCGGCGCGCTTGGCTGTGGCTCCAATCCATCGAAGATCAAGTCTCCGCGGATGTCGGCCGTGTAGTTCAAACTCCCAAATCTGACCTGACGGCCAGGGGCGTAGCTTTCGATCTGCTCCAGATGGCCAAGTGAATTGGCCCGCAGTGCAAAGCCGCCGAATACGAAGATCTGTTCGGGGAGAAAAGTCTCATCCCGGACCACGTCGTTGTTGATGATCAAGGAGCCATCGGGCCTAAAGATGACGACCACGGAGGAACTCTCAATGAAAGCACCAATGTCGGTGTCAAAACCGGCGGATCTCGGGTAGGGGGTCCCGAACTGCGTGCGTCTAGGCAGATGGTAACAGGAGACAAGGGACACGATGTTTTACCCAGGTTCGGGCCCTCTCGATGGAGGTAAAACCCTACTCCTGCTTGATTAATATTGATGATATGGGTAGTACAAGAGTAGATCTACCACGAGATCAGAGAGGCTAAACCTAGAAGCTAGCCTATGGTATGATTGTTGTTCGTCCTACGGACTAAAACCCTCCGGTTTATATAGACACCGGATAGGGTTAGGGTTACACAGAGTCGGTTACAATGGTAGGAGATCTACATATCCGTATCGCCAAGCTTGCCTTCCACGCCAAGGAAAGTCCCATCCGGACACGGGACGAAGTCTTCAATCTTGTATCTTCACAGTCCAGGAGTCCGGCCAACGGTGATAGTTCAGCTATCCGGACACCCCCTAATCCAGGACTCCCTCACTTGGTATGAATGAAACCTTTACGGCATAGCTGGAAGCCTAAATTCCGCTTCACCACTCGCCATACCTGTTTGGGTTGCTCTTTGCGGCAATTTTAAATAGTTATTTCTTATTCACGTAAGAAATAATGAAAATGGGTTCTTTCTGCACCACCACTACACCACCTAGTTCCTATTATAGAAATGGGCAATAGCATGAGCAGCATCATTGCATATTGCTTAAATTAATTGAACCATACAAATCTAGTGTAAGCACTACAAATACCATATGCCTCCAACTTCAAATCCTAAATAGAATATCTATCTTCGTCATTCGAGTTGAGATAGTGGCGCACATACCATTTGTTTTACAAAATGATAGGAGGGTGCATGCCTAGCCCTAAATGGATATCCCACGATGCTCGAATTTAGCTTCCTCTACACTAAAAAAATTGCAAATACACTCATGTCCCAAGGATACCATAAACGAAACCATTAGATTCCTGAATAAGAACTCCAATGCTCCTTGGATGGCAAGATGCCATGCAAGACATATTGTCATTTTTATCACGAAGAGGCCAAATATAACACATATTAAATGAAACTAACACTTGCAAGTTCATTCGTACAAAAAACAAATATTACTACCTAGTCCTTCGGTAATTTGATGGCATCTTTTTCCTGAAGATGTTGGCGACACATCATGAGTGAACCTTAGTGACACATCTGGAACTTCGACCACCATTCGAGCCAGGAACACGTTATTGGAGCGGCACACTAGCACAACTTGTGCAGGAGGCAACCTTGATTGTTCTTTGGTTGTCTTAGCCTTTTATGCAGCTTGTACTCCGTCCATTTCTATTTAGTGTGCATATAAGATTTGATCAAAGTCAAACTTTGTAAAGTTTGACTAGCTTTGTAGGAAAAGATATCAACATTCACACTATGAAATCAATATTATTAGATGCATGATCAAATAAATTTTCAGAACATATAACTTTAATATTGTAGATGTTGATATTTTTTCCTATGAAGTTAGTCAAACTTTATTAAGTTTGACTTTGACTAAATCTTATATGCAAACTAAAAAGAAACGGAGGGAGTATAACTGTGTTAGACCAAAAACTTTGCAATAAATGATGGCCCCATGCATGAATCAATGCTAGCACTTCTTTTGCAATCCAGGCTATTGCTATAAACCATGCAGTTCAACCAAACACAATAGATCCTGAGGTAAGATGGAAACGCCCAACTCCAGGCTACTATAAACTGAATGTTGATGCCTCTTTCTTTGAGGATGGAAACGGAGTTGCTGCGGCGGTCTTGCAGAACCATAGAGGAGAAGCTGTAGGGGGGTATCAGAGTTGATTGATAACACACTTGATGCACCGTCTGCTGAAGCTAGAGCTTTACGGATGGGTCTGCAGCTGATTTATGGAGTTGGATGCCGTAATGTCCAAGTTGAGACAAATTGCCTTGAACTTGTCCAAGCATGCAACAGGGAGACTGAAATTCTGAGCCCATATTCAGCTATACTTGCAGATTGATTTCACCTTGCACATGGGGTCTCGGACATATCCTTTAGACATTGTCCTAGAGAGGCAAATAAAGTTGCACATTTTCTAGCTAGGCGTTGTTATGATTCTAAGATTCATGAAGAGTGGATAGATGAGATGCCCTCCTTTCTATTACCACATGTACCTTTTTATGTAACTCTTCCCCAAGTTGAATAAAATGCCAGTTGGCCTCTCCCTAAAAAAAGCAGAGGCCTGGGTCTACCGTCCATTTTGGATTTTTTGGGACTGATCTTTTGCGCATTTACCTGGATGGAAGCTTCATCTTTCAATCAATAGTCTACATCTTTAGGCGCTTGAATAAGAAGTTGACAACTGCAAGCCCAACATACATTTATTTGTATCCAACTTTATATGACTTTGTGTTGGACCTCAAACTTGTATATGATGGGCACGTGCATCAATCAAAAGAAAAAACTCTGAAAACGTCACTCACTCAAAGTCGAGCAAGAGAACAAACAACGTGTTTGACAATATTTAGGAAGGGGAACATGAGTTTAGTGTAGGGAGTTGTATTGAGATTAGACATGAGATGAGTCGTTTTATTCCCAATCCCATGTTTGACGCATGAAGGAATTATGTGCAAGAATTTGAGGCGAATTTGTATTTCCTTGTTTGGTTCATGAGGATTGACGAGGGACTAGACCAGGAAAATGAACATAAGTTAAGAGTTAAGATTGACTCACTAAAACAATCCCTTCAGACTCCCATCCCCTCCCCTATTAATAGAGAGAAAGAGAAAAAGAAAAAAATATATCTACATGAATCTCAATATAAGATCAATGATATACGACTTAGATGTGCAATACTTATAGCACATCTAGACGTGCATTAGCAAAACTGATTAATAAAACGATAAGAGTTGGAGTCTTAAGTACAAGTTTAATATCCATTCCCCTACTCTTATTACCCCAACCAAACACGCACGCGCAGGGTGCGTACCGAAGAGAATCCTCCTAGTTTCCATGGAGGCACAAAAGATTCTAGATCATTTGATAAACCGCTCAATTGCAATAAACTTTGACAACCCTCTGGTTGTTTGGATAAGTGGGATATATAAAAGGGCAGTGATCTGTGCCGGCGCACCGGCCCAATCATTGGGCCGGTCAAGGCCCAGCCGTCCGATCCGCGAGCTCGAGCCGTCAGATCTGTTCCTCGAGCCCCCTTCCCCGCGTTGAATTCTTCCTCTTCTGCTTCACCGCGTCCTCACCCCAGCCGCCTCTGCCGGCGACTAGCCCTCACCTGGACCTCCTCCCCTCCCTAGTCCCACGCTGCTGGATGCGCTCTTCGTCTCGCCGCCGCCGCCGCCCCCGCCCCGTCGCAAAGATCCGTACTCGCCCCCGGTCCAGCAGAAAGCCCATCGCCTCGTAGCAAAAAAATGGCGCCGTCTTGAAGCACACCGGCATCCTTGTCGTCAAGCACCTAGCAGCTGCCGCCGTCGCTGGACTGTCGTGTCGCCGACGCAGCTCTCAACGTCGCTGCTTGCTGCCATTGGCGAAGTCAGGTTGAAGCTTTTATCTCATCGGTTGAAGCTTTTCTCTATGCCTGTTGAAGCTTTTCTCGCGGATTGAAGCTTTCCACCGTGCCAATTGAAGCTTTTTTCACCTGAGCTTGAAGCTTTTTTCACAAAGGGTTGCAGCTTTTTACTCTGCGGTTGCAACAAAAACACAGAGAGATGCCATGGTCGTCGTCGAGGAGGATTTTCTCAATCTCTGTTTGAAGCTTTTTCATCTGTGGGTTGAAGCTTTTTGTCAAAACGGTTGTAACTTTTCCTGTATTTCATTGTCTGGTTGAAACTTTTTTATCTCTCGGATGTAGCAAAACCTCCAACGGTAGTAGCAAAAACCTGCTACGGTTGCAGCAAAAAAATGATTGTCGTCCTCGCGAGGTCGTAGCTCTACCTGATGGATGTAGCAAAAAGCTTTGCCGGTAGTAGCAAAATCCAACAACAGTTGCAGCTTTCCCTTGTTGTGCAATGCCATTGAAGCTTTCTATGTCTATGGTTGAAGCTTTTTTCAACGGCTGTTGAATCTTTTCTAGGTGACGGTTGCAACACTTGTATACGCGGGAGGATCTGGGCATGGCTGCAGGCAGCCATGGTGGCCGGCGAGGGAGCGCCTGGCCGCCGGCGATGGAGGTCGTGGTCGCCACCGCAACCCGGGGAGGAAGGGGGAGGGATGCGCCTGCGTGAAGGCTTGAGGTAGGATGGATCCGCCATGGCGGCAGGCAGCCATGGCGGTCGGCGAGGGAGCTCGGCCGGCGAAGTAGCTCGTGGTGGCCCAGTCGCAGCTCGGGAAGAGGGGAAGGTATGGGAAAGGGATGGGGAGGAAGGGGCAGAAGAAGAGGGCTTTCGTGCGCCCCATGAAGAAGACGCGAGGAAGAGGAAGACCGGCCCAATGTTTCCGCCGGTGCCCCGGCCCCAAACGTTTCCCTATATAAAACCGATTCTCTGTAAACCAGGAAAACATCCTAACAGAATAAAATCACGTTTGGCTACTATAACTAATCCATAGATATAGAAAACTCGGTTCTCTAAAACCCGGAATTCTGCGTTTATAGAGAAACTACTATTAGTCATTTTTCTGAAAACTCGGTTTGCATATCCTCCGTCTCGTAGCCTCCGCTCCACGCCCTCCGCCGTGGTCAAGCCGTCCAACTCCTCCGTGCCATCTGCTGCCGTGGTCACGCCACCGCCTCCTCTTCCGTGTCGTACGGCGTGGTCGCTCGCACCCTCTTCCTCCGCACCGTGTATCATTGCCACGCTGTCCGCCATGGTCGCGCCGAGGTGATCGCGTTGTCCGCCGTGATTGTGCCGTGGTGATCGTGTTGTCCGCCGTGATCGTATCGACGTCGAGACCAGCTCATTGACGGCCTATGTGCAGTCTGGACGTACGTCCGCTCTGTTTGTAGCTTGGACGGCCGGCGTCGAGGAGCGGCAGCTCTACGTCGGACGCTTCTTCAGCTGCTCCCACGAACTGTCCTCCCTGGCGGCCTCAACAGCTTCCTATTGCTGGCCGCCGCCCTGAACTTGCTCTCTCTCGACGTTTACCTGATGGGAACGAACGTGATGCTCTCTGATGACCTGGGTGCCGGTGTGGACAAAGAAGCATGTGTGCTTGCCGTCATGGCGCTCGGGGAGCAGAACGGTGAAGAAGGCATGCATCTGCGTAGCCTTTGCCGCGCTGTACGCGAAGGGAAGTCAAAGAGGAACTGCAGCTTGAGACACTCTGTCGGCTGTCAGTCTGGTTAACAGTTCATGGTTGTAGTTCACGAGAGAATAAAGCTGAATCATTGTACAAGCAAGAAACAAGATGGACTAGTTCTAACCCAAACATGTTTTTTACATACTGATTTTTCACAAAACAGATGATAAAACCGGCTTTGCTAAAAATCTGCTAAAAGCCTGTTTTATATAAATCCATCGCTAATGTTCCTTATCCAAACAACCACACATCTTTGACGTGAGCTGCACAAAGCCACAGATCTTGGATGCACAACAATTGTGTGATGCATTATGCATACCGGATTCGCAAAAATAAAATAAAAGAAATTAAAAAGATCGGACAAAGATTGACACTACTGCACGCTGATATAGCTTGCATCTTTCAGAATTGTTGCTCCTCCCGCGCACCAGCCATCGAGCTGCCATGGACGCCGACGTCCCGCTCCGCCTGCTGCTGCTCGTGCCTCTCCTTGCCATCATACCCCTCATTCTCTTCGCCTCAAGAAGATTGACGCTGCCCGAGTCGTCCAGCGTGGCGCGGCTACCGCCAGGGCCATGGGCACTGCCGGTGATCGGGCACCTGCACCACCTCGCGGGTGCGATCCCGCACCAAGCGTTGCGCGACCTGGCGCGGCGCCACGGCCCGCTGATGCTGCTCCGTTTCGGCGAGGTCACGGCCGTGGTGGCCTCGTCCCCGGACGCGGCGCGCGAGATCCTGAAGACCCACGACCCGACCTTCGCGTCTCGGCCCGTCGGACCCATGTCGCGCCTCTGGTTCCAGGGCTCCGAGGGCCTCGTCTTCGCGCCCTTCGGCGACGCGTGGCGCCAGCTCCGCAAGATCTGCACCCAGGAGCTCCTCAGCGCCCGCCGCGTTCACTCCTTCCGCCCCGTCCGCCAGGACGAGCTCGGCCGCCTCCTCCGCGCCGTCGCCTCATCCTCGCCGTTGCCGTCCGAGCGTCGCCCGGTGAACCTGACAGAGATTATCGCGGCGTACATCGCGGACTCCACCGTGCGCGCCATCATCGGCAGCAGGCCGTTCAAGGGCCGCGACGCGTGCCTGAAGCTGTTCGAGGACATGTTCCGTATGAGGCCCGGGTTGAGCCTGCCGGACCTGTTTCCGTCATCGCGCCTCGCGATGCTCGTCAGCCGTGAGCCCGGCCGGATCAAGCGCTGCCGCCGCGAGATGCTGCAGATCATGGACGCCGTCATCCAGGAGCACTGGGAGAGGAAAGCCGCCGGCGAGGGAGAGGCCGAAGACGAAGACCTGGTCGACGTGCTCCTCGGACTCCAGGAAGAAGTGGGCTCCCAGCACCCGCTGACCACCGAGAACATAAAATTCGTTATGATTGTAAGGTCTTCCAGTGATCCGGCGTGACAATCTAGCTGCCATCTCCACGCTGCGCCATGCATGCGCGCCATGGGATTACTAATCTTTAGCTGCTCTGTTTCTCTCACACGTGCAGGACATGTTTGCCGCGGGCAGTGAGACGGCAACGACAGCGCTGCAGTGGGTAACGGCGGAGCTCATGAGGAACCCGAGGGTTCGGCATAAGGCGCAGGAGGAGGTCCGGCGGGCAATGGCTGGCCACTGCAGGGTGACGGAGGACGGCCTCGGCAACCTCCACTACCTGCACATGGTCGTCAAGGAGTCTCTCCGGCTGCACGTGCCGGGCCCGCTGCTGACGCTCCGCCAGTGCCGGAGCCCGTGCCAAGTGCTCGGGTACGACGTGCCCGCGGGCGCCACGGTGCTCGTGAACTCATGGGCGATCGCCAGGGACCCCGCGCACTGGGACGCGCCGGAAGAGTTTCTGCCGGAGAGGTTTGACCAGGAGCAAGGCGGCGCCGGGAGGGACTTCAAGGGCACAGACTTCGAGTTCATACCGTTCGGAGCAGGGCGGAGGATGTGCCCGGGGATGATGTTTGGGCTGGCGCACATCGAGCTCGCGCTCGCCGCGCTGCTGTTCCACTTCGACCTGGAGCTGCCTGCGGGCGTGGACGCGGCTGGGTTGGACATGACGGAGGAGGCTGGCATCACCACGCGGAGGAGGTCCGAGCTTCTCGTGGTGGCCACCACTCGTGTTCCTGTACCAGAGTAGATATCAGTGATCACTACTATGCCAGCAATAACGACGAGTAAACAAGGAGACATATGTCCCCGTTATCTACTGCGTCAGTTCGTGCGTCGCGATTGACAGGTAATGTAGTGCTGCCTCATATACGTTTCGATGGGAAACTGCGAAAGTGCAGTATACAGGAGAGGAACAGTGCTGTACTAGTGCTGGAACAGGTGCGGACAGGATCTTTTTGAACGGACGAAGCTTCCTGCATCGATCATGAATAAATGTAGTACAGCTGCAACACAGCACCTGCTGTTTGCAAAAACGAGGTTTTTGTCAGAGTGTTGTCGTGAACGTTGCTTTCTTACTGCGCGATTAATATGCAACAGTGTCTGGCAGTAATAATTAAGTAAAATCGCCAACTTTTGCAACGTATGTTTGAAAAATGGAAATGAGTAGATTTATATGCATAATAAATGTAAATCATGACACTGATAAAAAATGGATTATGCTCCTTTTGTGCAACGAATAGCATGATATTATTAAAATATGTTTAAGGAATGGCTTGAAGTTGTAGAAAAGAAGTTACTCACTAATCTAGTTTTTTATTGCAATTGATCTACTTACAGCATAGAAAATAGCTAACGTTTTGAAAAAATGACAATCATGTCAATTAATTGGACATTTTTTTAAAATATCCGAACGTGGCTGATCTTCTAGCAGTGACTGAATTGAAGGGAGCGCATATGATATTATTAGAGGAACTACAAAGGAGCAACCACAAATAACGCCCTCAGTCGTCCGTTTCGATACGCGCGGACAAACGAGGAGGCCGAAGTACACCCGGCCGATAGATCGAAACTACTACACACACGACAATTCCAATGAACGACATGAGGACGATAGCTAATCCAACCGCTGGAGATGTTTTGCCTTGGACTTTGATGGTGGGATATGTCCTATCGTCTGCATGTCGTCCGGCCAGTGTCGTGCATGTAGCATTGCTCCCGATAGATTCCCTTTGCGGCCTAAGTTGTCGTACTTAATCAGTTGGTGCGAAGGCCAACCTCACCTACTGTTAGAGAGCCACCATACACATCTGGAAATCATCCCTCCCCCGGAGCCGGCATTCCATAGTAACCCTAGCGATGCTAGATAGGGATCTTACATCGCACCTTTAGCCGCAAGTAGAAGGTCTAAGACCCCCTACAATACGTTTCGTGCATTTTCCGGAAGCCTGCGGAGGTGCCGGCTGGCCAGCGAAGGCATCGCGTCTATATGATAGTTCATCCCCGCGGAGTTACACCGAAAGCAAACCCTGCCTCGACTGTACCAAAACGACACCCGGCGTGAAGAAATCGCACATGGATTCGGATCGTATCCCGGGGACGTTGAGGGCGCGGTCGGTTAGGGCACATGCGTAGGATGCGCGGAACCGGACGTTGTTTAGACATGTGGTATAGCGTTATATACTTGTTCATCTTGCGGCGTTAAAAGATGTCGGGACAGCGTTGCGGGCATGCGCTGACCTAGAAGGTCAAGTAGGCGTGTGTGTCGTGTTTGGAAAAGAAGCGGACAAAATCGCAATCCGTTTGTGTCCATCAAGTAAGACAATTGTTTCTATACTGTGCATCGATAAATAACCAGTCGCTAACGGTGGCTAGGTGGTGGGGCAGTAAATTGTGGTTGGTGGCTGGTGGTGGCACTAGTAGAAAAAGGGCCTTTAGTCCCTGGAGATCCACCTTTAGTGGTTATTTATCGATGCACATTATAGAAACAATTGTCTTACTTGATGGACACAAACGGATTGCGATTTTGTCCGCTTCTTTTCCAAACACGACACACACGCCTACTTGACCTTCTAGGTCAGCGCATGCCCGCAACGCTGTCCCGACATCTTTTAACGCCGCAAGATGAACAAGTATATAACGCTATACCACATGTCTAAACAACGTCCGGTTCCGCGCATCCTACGCATGTGCCCTAACCGATCGCGCCCTCAAATTTTTGAATTATTTTTAACCTCTAATCTCTAATCATCCCTCTCGCTACTTAATTTAACCTCTAATCTCTAATCACCCTCATCATCCAAATCATCTAACTTCCCGGACGGTCACCCATCCTCTTACTACTCCAGGCTGAGCACGCTTAACTTCCGGTTCTATTCTCCCTCGTTTCCAAGTCTGCACTTATTGTTTTTCTGACAATAGTAAGATGTCAATCCTATTAACCATCAGGAATTTAGCTTGACCATGAAGTCACACATTTCACTGTTTGAGTTTGAAACTATTGTTTAAAAAACAATAATTATTTAGTAACACTAATATTTCTTGAATAAGTAGTTTGACCACAGTTTGACCAGATTTGACCAAAATTCAAAAAAATTGAAATAATTATTTAGTAACACTAATATTTATTGAATAAGTAGTTTGACCATTGTTTGACCACAGTTTGACCAGATTTGACCAAAATTCGAAAAAACTGAAATAATTATTTAGTAACACTAATATTCTTGAATAATTATTTAGTGACACTAATACTTCTTGAATAAGTAGTTTGACCATAGTTTCACTAGATTTAACAATAATTTAAAAAAACTGAAATTTGAGGATAACTTTTTTTTCCTTTTAGAATTTGAGGATTCTAAAAATTTGCAAACAGGCCGTAGGCCGTTAAAATTGGATGCGGATTTTCGTGCTGAATATTTTGATATATTATAGGGTTTTTTTTTCTGATATAGTATGAAAAAGTTATAGCCGTTTTACATTTTCCCTACACTTTTTGCAAAACATGTCCAAATTTAAGTTTTTAAATTTTCCTAACTAGTAGATGTAGTAACATAACTACATCTCGAAGGATTTTAATTTTGGATTTTTATCATTTTCTTTTGCTTTTTACAAAACTGAAAAGGCGATCGGGCGGGGGGGGGGGGGTAGAGTTTGACAATGAGACTTTTAGTACCGGTTCGTGCCACGAACCGGTACTAATGCCTCAAACTCCATTAGTACCGGTTGGTGGCTCGAACCGGGACTAAAGGTCTAACCTTTAGTACCGGTTGGTGCCACGAACTAAAGGTCCCATATGAACCGGAACTAATGCGTGTACGGTGCCCTAGCCGCTCGAACCGGGACTGATGCTCACATTAGTCCCGGTTCATAATGCAACCGAGATTAATGCTCTTTTCTGGCCGAACTAAAGTCATGTTTTCTACTAGTGTGGTGCTAACACAATAGTGTCGGTGCACTGTTTTGGTAAAAGCTAGAGGAAGCGCTGAGTCCATCCATTTGGTATGAAGAAACTAGTACTCACAAGTTAACCGAAGAACGACAACTTTGTCCAAAGGAGAGAGGGAAAGAGCAAGGTGGTGGATGGAATGGACGGGCTGCCTTCATGTAAGGTAACATCTTAGCCATCTCTGTGTTTGATATGTTTAGAGATGTAGCGGGGTGACCCGAGTTATCTGCCTAAAAATGATGTTCAGGATGTGGTAGCAAGTAGCAGATCTGAAGCAGAAGACGATAAGAGAGATTTATTACACGTTGATGTATTGAGCAGTAACAGACCTGAAGAACTCATTAAGGATTCATGTCCAGTAGAAGAGTGCGGAAGCACAGTAAGAATGTTCGGTGCGGGTGGGTACAATTTCAATGTACATGGTAAATTTTTCGGAGCATCAGATCTGCAAAAAATGTATTTTTTTGATATCTCCAAAGCAACAGGGCATAATAAGGAAAATGGGAATTGAAGGAGTAGAGTGGATTAACAAGATGGTGCACACAAACCTGAATCATTCGGCTTGGCTAATGCTAAATGTCATGCCAGATGACCGTGCTCTGAGAATTGGCGTAGATGATTGTGACATAGTGCATATTACAGAAGCTGCGGCAGCAAACATAACTGGTAACAGAATAGGTGGTTTACTAACAATTCCAGTTTCTGAAGGTGCTTGACTAATCTAACAGAGAAGAACCCCCTCGCACCCCCTGGCATCGCCTCCCCCCGGGCGGCGCCAGGGGCCCCAACCCTAGCGCCGCCACCCCCTCCTTCCCACCCCCTCTTGCCGCCGCTGCCGCCGGCGTGGGCCGCGGTGGCGGCGGGCCCGGTGCCAAAGCTCCTGGGCGGGTGGTTGCGGCGGATCGCATCTGAGGCAACGGGGGCGGCCCTTCTCCTGAGATCCAACGGCGGCGGCTAGGACGGAGAATCCGGGTTGAGCGGCGGGGGCCGGAGCACCATCGCCGGGGCTATCACAGCGGAGCGGCGGCCCTGCATGGACGGCGGCGGTGGCAGCGCCCCACCCGGCGAGGTGGGCTGTCCTGCTCGTGATGGTGACGACGGCTTCTGCGGATCCAACACCCCGTTTGGATCCGTCGCAGGGAGGCCTTTCACCGACCGGCGGCGCGTGGAGGGACCGATGAGGAGATGCCGGATCTCCCCCGGAGTACCGACGACAACATATGTCTTCGTGGCGAGGTTCCGCTCGGTTCCAGCCAGCCACGAGATCGGGAAGACGTGGCTTCCGGTGAAAATCGCGCCAGACTACGGTCTTGGCGGACGATGACGGTGTCTCAGACGTCGTTTCCTTCTGGAGGCATCGCTGCGGTGTCTCATCAACTCGATCGGGAAGTTCCGGGAAACCCTAGATCTGGGTCTACCGGATCGGACGATGATGGCGCTTATCGGTACCGCTTCTCCCTCACAGGGGCATCGTTTTGGAGCGAGTGCTGGTTGGAGGGGACAAGAGGAGGAGCGGTGTTTCATCTGCTCCATTGATGATGGCGGATCTCGGCGGCATGGCGCAGAGGAGACTCGGCGCCTGATGAGCGGAGATGGACTCGTGCAGGAGGGTGACGCTGCCTGGCGTCATGGTGGCGTCGGCGGCAGTTGGACCGGCCAAGGTTGATGCTGTACATCCACGAAGATGGGTTCGTGGCGGTGTGGCTGCGCGGCCTCGCACCCGGCAGGGGTCTGGTTGAGAAGCATGCGGTGGTGGGTGCCCATACCCGCAAAGGCCCCGAGTGGGACCTCAAGTCTTTAGATGTTTACGTTTGGCTGCGTGGTCTGTTTGGTATGAGGCCCAGACTTTCAGTGCCCCGACATCAACTGGATAGGGATAGCGACAGTTGTTGCTTAGTTTGGTGGCTTTAGACTTGTTGTTGTATGACTCTGTACGATTTTATATTAATAATTAATAAAGTGGTCGTTTGTCTTCCTTTTTTGAGAAAACAGAGAAGTGATTAATGCGGGATCAGTGGGGTTTGTTTCGATGGAGTAGCAAGTAAAAAAGTACAACAAAAAGCCAATGTGACAGACGAGACACTCTACAGTGCGGCCTACCTGCCATGTATAGGTACGGGTGGAGGGGGAGCCGTTGGTTAAATGCGAGTGCAACAGTTCTTGGTCCAGGTCCGAACGAATATAATACAGAAAGAGCTAGTACAGGAAATTTGCTTATACAATAGAAGACATGCGAGTATACTAATAGGCATTGCGGGATGTGTGGTGAGATTCCGGGGACAGATGTCCCAGGAACCATTGGGCATTTCCCGAGATTTATATAAACATATAAAGTAAAAAATCATCGGGTGAAATTGCTTCGTGGTTGCTAGCCTTAAAAAAACGTTTTTGCTAAAATAAAATTCAAAATGAAGGGGAAAGAATTACCTTATCGATTAACTAAGAAGAGAGTTGGCTTGATAAATTAAAAAAAGGGGTGAAGACCAATACAAATAAACCACATGCAGACTACTCACTAAAAAAGAAACTTCATGACCTCACACTTAACCTGACAAACATAGATAACGTGCAACAACCACAATTCCTCGCACTTCTACGTCACAAAGAAACCACAACGAAACCAAGGTTGAAGACAACGAACACCACCAAATCCATGGAGATGAGCCAATTCGAGATGGTGGTCCAAGAGACCGAGTATTGTCCATTAAGCTGCCGCGGGCGCCTTACCAATGTCGCCCCTCTTCTTGCCTATACTCCTGAGAGCCTTCTTCACCTCCTTGGTTTTGCTCGTAGAAGCCTCCTCCCCTAGGAAGCAAGGAATCACCTGCCAGACCCAGCGCCCTAGCTGCCTCAAGGAGGCGAGCAAGCCGGAAAGCTTCTTCTTGAAGAACGCCTCGTCAATACGTGCCAATATACCTTCATAGTCAAAGACGGGCGACCGGATGGACTTCAACGCCTCAGAATGAGGTGCCAAAGCACCTACCTCATCAACCTCAGCACCCACCGACGCCACCTTGTCCCTCACAGACACCACCACAAGAACATCATGAGAGCATCTCCAACAGGCGCGCGATATTAACGCCGTGCTGGAAAAATTCCATTTTTTGCGCGCGCTCAGCCGTTCCGGGCACTTGAGCGGAGACGCAAAAAACGTGCGCCCATCATAAGTGGTTCATCGCGCGGAGCGAAACGGCATAGCACGCCGCTTATTTCATGCACCCGCTCCCGCGCACTGCACACTCGAGCGCCAAGCCGCACTGCCGCCACCCCTCCGGCCGCCCCGCCCCGCGCTGCCGCCGGCGAATCCGCCAGATGGACGGCCGCGTCGACATCCCCCTCACCCCTTCCTACACCCGCGTCCCCTCCGGCGCTGCCGCCGCCGACGAAACCCTAGCCCGGGGAGCTTTGGCTTCGCCTTCGCCGGTGCTCCTCCAAGCACCGGTCTCGCGCGCGACCTTTTCATGGTGCCACGGACGACCTCGGCGGGTGGAGTCGTGCCGGCGCCCGCCGTGAAGCCACGTGCCCCTCTCTCGAAGCTCCCAAATACAGCGGTGGCGAAGGCGGGCAAGGTGTCCGGGAAGAAGAAAAAAGCGGCGGACGGCTCCTCTAGGCGGATGAAGAAGAAACTTGCAGGGCGTGCGATGGATGCGGCGACGACTGAAGCGCCGGTGAGCTCGCTTGTTGCGCCGGCGGCCGATGCGCACAAGGTGTTCGATGAAATGCCCACAAGGTATGATTTAGCCCACTTTTTTCGTTATTTTTTTTACATGAATGCATACATTTGGATAGCTTATTTATTAGTTTTTTTGTATATACTTTGTAGTTTCAATGATGAGACATATATGTCAACTATGGGTGTTGGCTCCAACAATTCTCATTGGTCTCAAACCAATGAAGTGCATTTAGATGATCATGGGTTTGAGGTGGAGGAGGATGGTGAGGGTATCGTCGATGCACCAAAAGGAAGAGCGGGAAACTACACCATGGATGAAGACATCTTGCTATGCAATACATGGTTGAAAGTGCCTAGGGATGCCACCGTTGGTGGGGACCAAAGTAGAGATGCATATTGGATCCGGATGAAGGAGCATTTTGATTTACACAACAAAAGTGGAATTGACCGCATGGATTGTCAAAGGTGGGAGGCCGCACTTAAGTCGGTTGACACGGTAAACCCAAGTGGCACTAATGATAGAGATAGGGTAAGTGCCATTTCTTTCATGATTCTTCCATGTTCATGCTTCTTCTTTTGTGTTTGAAGTGCTAACTTGTTCTTTTGTTTGTAGCTCACTATTGCACAAAACTTATTTCAAGGAGAGGAGAAGAAGACTAAGAAAGGGAAGATCAAGAAAGGGAGACCATTTACCTTGCCCCATTGCTATGATGTGTTGAAGGATGATGAGAAATGGAAGCCCCGTGAAGGTGTCGATGAGGAGAGCACCAAACGCAAGCGAACTATTGATTTGGATGATGAGGAGGAGGAGGCATCAAGTGATGACAGCAAGAGAAGCCCTGCACCAAACTCGATTGCCTAGTCCAAACCAAAAAGACTAAATGGAGGCAAGAAAGACGGAAAAGAAAAGAAGACGAGGAAAGGAGATGATGAGTTAAAAAATGATATGGAAGCTATTGTGAACGCAAGAAAGGAAGCGAATGAGGTGAGGAAGATGGAAAGGAACCAAGATGCGGCAGCCAAGGAGAGGAGGTTGGCAGCCGAGGAGAGGAGGGTGGCGGCCGAGGAGAGCAAGGTGGCATTGGAGGAGAAGAAATTGGCCATGGAGGAGCGAACTAGATAGTTGGAATGGGAGAAGTACTTGTTCTTCATGGATACATCTACCCTCGATGAGAAGCAAAAGGAGTATGTCAATCTTGCCCATGAAGAAGTCTTGGTCCAAAAATGAGCCATGGCCATGGGAGGCATGGGAGCTACTACGGGAGGCATGGGAGGCATGGGTGGCATGGGTGGCATGGGAGGCATGGCTACCATGGGAGGCATGGGTGGCTTCAGAGCTACCATGGGCGGTATGGGAGGCATGGGTGGCTTCAGAGCTACCATGGGAGACATGGGAGGCATGAGTTTTGGGTCTCTCGTAGGAGGCATGGGAGCATCTCCGGTGACATGGGTGGACACATGTCTTCCGGTGTGCCTCACATATCTTCGCATGATGCCGTTGGAGATCTTGCCAACACCTTCCGAGCTCCCCATGATGATGTGGCGCGCGACAATGAAGAAGAGGAGGAAGAATCGTCTTCGGATGAGGATGAAAAATCGGAGGAAGAGGAGGACGATAATGAGGATGCGGCATGATTGTTGATGTGCCATTTGTTTGTGTGAACTTTTATGTCATGAACTTGGTTGGGTGATTTTGAATTTGGTTGGATGATGATGTGGCATGATTGTTGATGTGTCGTGCAATTGAACTATGCTATGTATTTTTTTTATGTTTGAGATATCACCATATGTCAAAATGAACATGTTGCAAGCGTCGGCTGCTCGCGCCCGTTGTAAAAGTTTAGGGCGTCTGATGGAGCGGCGTGCTTTCAATGTCGGCGGAGCTAGTGCTCTGACGTCTGAAAAGTGGCTATTTTGTAAAAGAAGTTATTTTAGCGCCGGGTTGCGCTACCTGTTGGAGATGCCCTCAGCCACGGGTGTCGGTGCAAAACCGGCAGATCTCGGGTAGGGGGTCCCGAACTGTGCATCGAAGGATCAAGGGTAACAGGAGGCAGGGGACACGATGTTTACCCAGGTTCGGGCCCTCTTGATGGAGGTAATACCCTACTTCCTTCTTGATTGACCTTGATGAGTATAGGGATACAAGATTTGATCTACCTCGAGATCGTAATGGCTAAACCCTAGATGTCTAGCCTGTATGATTATGATTGCCTCTACGGACTAAACCCTCCGGTTTATATATACATCGGAGGGGGCTAGGGTTGTACAGAGTCGGTTTACAGATAAAGGAATCTTCATATCCGAACGCCAAGCTTGCCATCCACGCAAAGGAGAGTCCCATCCAGACACGAGGGAAAGCTTTTCATCTTGTATCTTCATGGCCCATCAGTCCGGCCCATGTCACATAGCCCGGATGCCCGAGGACCCCATAATCCAGGACTCCCTCAGTAACCCCTAAACCAGGCTTCAATGACGATGTGTCCGACGCGCAGATTGTCTTCGACATTGCAAGGCAGGTTCCTCCTCCGATCACTTCAAAGTAGTTGATCACCAGTACTATATCCGGCTCTGTACAATAGTTACAATCCTTAAACATAAAGGTAAAATATTAAGTAGAGATAAGCTATGTCCACTGACAGCTCTCTTTTTTTCTTTTTGGCGAGACGTCACTTCAAGTCTCATCATTATTAACTCGAATCGTTTTTCAGGCCTCCCGCCTCACGTATCAAGGCGCGGCCGTTATTGAGACGTCTCGTCAAGGCAGAGATCGTGTCCTTTATTCGCGGGATCCTTATCAATGCGGGTTTGAGTAACCCAACCGTGTCGTTTGCACGACCCCTTGGGAATAGGCGAGTTTTAAGGCTTATGAGGGGGCACTTGATATTCAATGCCTTTATAAAAGGACAAGGATCCGACCTTTTACCCCACCCCTTCTTCCTCAGCACTCCCATCATCAAGCTCCAGCGCCTGAGTCTAAATCTTCCCCCTCGCCCCCAACTTCTTCGGCTATGGCCGGATCTGGCTCCCAAGGCAAATGGATGGCCTCCTCTGTCACGGAGGAGAACGTTAAGGAGCTCTGGGAGGCAGGGTACTAGACTGCGGAGATCGCACACAGGCTTCCCGCCCAAGAGCAGGTCATCCCTTCTCCAGGACCATACGAAAGAGTGGTATTTATTCCCCACTTCCTCCGTGGATTGGGCTTTCCTCTCCACCCCTTTGTCCATGGTCTGATGTTCTACTATGGGCTGGATGTCCACGATCTAGCCCCGAACTATTTCCTTCACATCTCGGCATTTATCGTCGTGTGTGAAGCACTCCTCCGCATCCCTCCACACTTCGACCTCTGGCTCAAGGTTTTCAATGTAAAGCCGAAGGTGGTCAACAAACAGCATGCGAAGTGCGGCGGAGCAATGATAAGCAAGCTCCCCAATACCACGTGGCCAAAAGGAGCCTTCATGGAGACCGTAAAGGCATGTCAACAAGAGTGGTTTTATATCACCGAACCCCGTGGCACCAAGTGGGCAGCTGCTCCCGAATTCAGATCCGGTCCACCTATGTGGCTCGCGTCGTGGATCAACAAGGGCCTGGACTGGGAGTCCACCGATGAGGTACTGGTGCTGCAGCAGTGCATCAAGAACATAATGGACAAGGGCACCGATCTCTCTAACGTGATCCAGGTGATGCTCTACCGTTGATGCCTCCCCTGCCAACGCCGGAAGACCCGTATGTGGGAATTCAATCCGGAGGGCCCTCTAACTCTGCAACATTTCTTAGGCACAACGCACGAAGGGATCTGGAAGTTACTTTTCAAGGCCTGGGAAAAGAAGTGGCCCAGGAAGACCGAAGACATCGGGCTCGACATCGCGCATCCTGCTTCTCCGGTAAGCATTCTGTTTCCGAACATAGCCTGAATCGTTTATCAAAGGGGCATACTAAGTTTGAATTCCTTATTCAGGGCTGGACAGCCAAGGCGGAGCGGATAAGATGTTCCGCTCCGCTGCCCGAAAACCCAGCCAACCCTCTATTAACGAGAATAATGGTCCCGGCGCCATACCAGGTGCCGGTAAAGAAGGACAAGAAGAAGAAGAGAGAGGAGGGCACTTCGGACGCAGTGTCCGGAGAAGCTGAAGCCCAGTCCTCTTATGAGGGCAACGATGACGAGGAGGAGGAGGAGGAAGTAGAAGATCCTCCCCGTAAGGGTAAGAAAAGGACGGCCTCCGAAGACCTGGAGGCCGAAGCATCCAAGAGGGACAAGATCATCCTCTCCGATGACTCCGAGTCAGACGCCGAGGCCATCCCGAAGCATCGTCACCGGACCAAGCCCAAAGCCGACTCGTAAGTAGTTCAGGATTTTTCACATATATCCAATTTTCTATGGACTGTGATGACAACTCTAGGTTCTATACTTTGTAGACCGGCGCACGTCCTCCCACAGCCGTCCTCGTCCTCCGGGGATCTGCTGCCGGAGATGATGGAGAGCGAGTCACCTCCACTAGCTTCTTCGCCGCCTAGAGCGGATGACACTGAGGTGTCGTCCCATACGCCCTCCCCAAGCCTTTAAGAGACGCGGAGGGGGGGGGCAATTTAACAGCGCCGGAGGGCAATACTTCGGCTGCCGAAGGATCGGGGAAGTGCGGCTCCCCAAAGACCAGCGACGGAGGACCTAGCTAATCCCCCACATACTACTCCGGAGACCCACAAGGCTCCGGAGTCTGGTGAGCGTCCCCCTGTAGGGGAAGGGAGAACGACGACCTCTGCTAATGCGTAGGCGCCGAATACCATGGCGGATGTACTTCAAAGTGCATCCGTCCTGGATGAGCATCGTATCCTGATGGGTACGGTGGCTGAGAAGATTCAGTACGCCAAGAGCGGGCTGAGCGAGGCCTGCTCTAGTCTGCTACCAAGCTTCGAGGTATGCAATGTAATGTTTTTGGTCATTTTTATGAGAAATATGCCTGTACATAGATAGTAGCCCCTGAGACTCTGTTCAGTTTTTTGAAAGAAAAGTGAGCAGAGGATCAATAATCAGTTGTCAGGTGGTAACATTCTATTTTATTTGGATTTAAAACATGCCTCTCTGTTAGCGGCGACTGCCTAGTCAGCGGAAATTACCGAACTAAAACGGAAACTGGAGCGAGCTGATGAGGATGTTCGGATGTTGGTTCTCCCGATCATCCTGTTCGGATGTTGGTTAGATGGGGTCTTCTTGGTCTTCGGCGTCTTCGGTGCCGGTATTGCTGTCTTTTCCGCGACGTGATTTAGAGCGGCGCCGCTGATGTCGATGCTTCAGTGGTATCTCAGGAGGTTTGTCCTCAACTGGGTTCTTCTCATCATCGTCGTCGCCTTCTTTAGGTGTGTCCACCATGTATACGTCGTATGAGGAAGTGGCCGTCCAGCGTCCGGTGAACGGCTGATTCTGGGCCTGTTCCTCTTCGGCGTCGTCGTCCATACCTTCGATGTCTTCGGAGCCGTAATCGAGCATGTCGGTAAGATCCTCGACAACGGCTATGAAGTGGGTGGTGGGTGGGAAGCAAAATTCCCTGTTTTCAGCCCCTAATCCGGGTTGGGCGCAATTCGGAAGCGGTTCCTCTGTGATGATGAGGGATCGCATTAAGTCCAGAGCCTCGTTTAAGAGCGAGGTTTGGACGGGGATAGAGGTTTCCGTGCTGAGCTCGCATGACGCGGACTTCCAGGATTCGGAGTTAGTGTGCGGAGAAGAGTCTGGCTTTGCAATGATTGCCGAAGACGCTATTCTCCCCGGTTTTCCGGTATTGAGCTCTAAGGCCGCAAAGAGTCCGGCAGGTTCTAGACTCCCGTCTTCGGATCTGGTGACGCGCTCCGGATCTAAGGCCGGAGCGGTGGTTGGGGCCGCGAAGCCTTGGAAGATCAAGTCTCCTTGGATATGAGCGACATAGTTCAGATTTTCAAAACTGATCTGATGACCAGGGGCGTAGCTGTCGATCTGCTCCAGGTGGCCAACCAAGTTGGCGCGCAGTGCAAAGCCGCCGAATACAAAGATCTGGCCGGGGAGGAAAATCTCCTTCCCGGCAGCGTTGTTGTAGATGATCGACGGAGCCATTGAGCCTTTTGACGATGGCACAGTGGAACTCTCAATGAAAGCACCAATGTCGGTGTCAAAACCGGCAGATCTCGGGTAGGGGGTCCCGAACTGTGCGTCTAAGGATCGAGGGTAACAGGAGGCAGGGGACACGATGTTTACCCAGGTTCGGGCCCTCTTGATGGAGGTAATACCCTACTTCCTGCTTGATTGACTTTGATAACTATAGGGGTTACAAGAGTTGATCTACCTCGAGACCATAATGGCTTAACCGTAGATGTCTAGCCTGTATGACTATGATTGCCTCTATGGACTAAACCCTCCGGTTTATATAGACACCGAAGGGGGCTAGGGTTGTACAGAGTCGGTTTACAGAGAAAGGAATCTTCATATCCGAACGCCAAGCTTGCCATCCACGCAAAGGAGAGTCCCATCCGGACACGATGGAAAGCTTTTTATCTTGTATCTTCACGACCCATCAGTCCAGCCCATGTCGCATAGCCTGGACGCCCGAGGACCCCATAATCCAGGACTCCCTCAATGGGTACCACCGACACGATGAACTTTGGCGCCTCCAGTTGCCCACATGGCAGAGGCGAACCCTGTAGTTGCGCATCGAAATTAGGTGCCGAAGCACCTACCTCATCAACCTCGTCACCCACAAACATCACCTGCCCATCTTCTTCGGAAGCACCATTGAAAGAGGTGAAGTAGGCTCGCCACAAAGCTCCTGCAGCTCGGGAATAATCTGCAGCACTGGAGTCACGACCTTGTCAGACTACACTCCCAGAGGCAGTTAGCAGCACAGGCCTCAATGATGGACATGCTGCAGCATGAGGGAAAAAAATCTCCATAGAGGCTTCCTTCCTCCCCAACTGAAGATCCAGTCTAAAGTTCAGGCAGCAAAGACACAACTCGCACAACCTCTAGTTTGGCCAGAGCAGCCTCCGCTCTCCCCAAAACACTCCCAAATTGCGCAAGGCAATCGCGAAGCTCAAATTGCGCAAGGCAGCCTCAGATGCGGGCACGACACATTGACATCAGGGCGGCGGAAAGGAGTGGGTGTTAGGCGGCACCCTCTCGACATGATCTGCCAGCCGCAATGCATTCCCACATGGAGCGTGACACTCAGGAATTACGGGGCCGCCTCACGGTTGAAACATCCTCGTCAATCTCCCAAATCTGGATGCACAGGAGGCGCCACCTTTTGCCAGTCCCCGCACACCTCCGCCTCGCACTCCACACACATCACTGAGGCAGCCCGCGACGTCTACGGTGCCAACTCCTCCTCACAGGTGTCGTAGTCGGTGGCATCAGCAGAGATCCCAACCCACACGAACCCAGGAGGGGCTACAGGGACCTCACCCAGCGGTGAAGGCAACAATGTCTTGAAGTCCAGGTTGGATCCCGCACTAGCAGCGAAGACGGCCTCTAGCCCCCATCCATCTGGGCAAACGCACGCCCCTGCCCAAAGGAGGGGGTGCAGCGGAGCTTCTGCTACCAGAACAGTCTGAACAAGGCCCGACCTTTGGGGCGTAAGCGACAAGCCGATGGTGCAGAGTGGCAGCGCCATCGCGGGCTTGTGGAGGTGGCCTCGGATGGCCGGGGCGAGGGCGGCCGCCGCAAGCTGAGCGGCGGGAGCTGGGGTAGCGGGTGGCAAGGCCGGAGCAGCCGCCGGTGGTGCCAAAGTGGCCGCCTCATCGCGGGCTTCCGGAGGTGGCCTCGGATGACCGGGCCGCCCTGCCGAGGGCGAGGGCCTCCACGGTAAGCTGAGCGGCGAGAGCTGGTGCAACAGGCGACGAGGTCGGAGAGTGAAGGAAATATGCCCTAGAGGCAATAATAAAATTGTCATTTTATATTTCCTTATTCATGATAAATGCTTATTATTCATGCTAGAATTGTATTAACCGAAAACTTGATACATGTGTGGATACATAGACAAAACACTGTGTCCCTAGTAAGGCTCTACTAGACTAGCTCGTTAATCAAAGATGGTTAAGTTTCCTAACCATAGACATGTGTTGTCATTTGATGAACGGGATCACATCATTAGGAGAATGGTGTGATGGACAAGACCCATCCGTTAGCTTAGCATATTGATCGTTCAGTTTTATTGCTACTGCTTTCTTCGTGTCAAATATATTTCTTTGACTATGAGATTATGCAACTCCCGGATACCGGAGGAATACCTTGTGTGCTATCAAACGTCGCAACGTAAATGGGTGAATGTAAAGATGCTCTACAGGTATCTCCGAAGGTGTTTGTTGGGTTGGCATAGATCGAGATTAGGATTTGTCACTCCGAGTATCGGAGAGGTATCTCTGGGCCCTCTCGGTAATGCACATCATAAGAAGCCTTGCAAGCAAAGTGACTAATGGTTAGTTGCGGGATGAAGTATTACGGAACGAGTAAAGAGACTTGCCGGTAACGAGATTGAACTAGGTATGAAGATACCGACGATCGAATCTCGGGCAAGTAACATACCGATGACAAAGGGAATAACGTATGTTGTCATTACGGTTCGACCGATAAAGATCTTCGTAGAATATGTAGGAACCAATATGAGCATCCAGGTTCCGCTATTGGTTATTGACCGGAGAGGTGTCTCGGTCATGTCTACATAGTTCTCGTACCCGTAGGTTCCACACGCTTAACGTTCAATGACGATTTTGTATTATAAGAGTTATGTGATTTGGTGACCGAATGTTGTTCGGAGTCCTGGATGAGACTAGGGACATGACGAAGAGTCTCGAAATGGTCGAGAGGTAAAGATTGATACATATACGATAGTATTCGGACACCGGAAGTGTTCTGGAGGGTACCGGTTACATATCGGGTCACCGGAAGGGGTTTCGGGCACCCCCGACAAAGATATGGGCCTAATGGGTCAAGAGGGGAAACGCAACAGCGAGCAGGGCTGCTGTGCCCCCCCATATGAGTCGCACCAGAGGGGAAAGGAAAGAGGGGAAGAGAGAAGGAAGGGGAGGGGTTCGGCCTCCCCCTTCCTTCCCTCCTCCCTCTTCTTTCCTTCCCCCTCCGGTGAAAAAGTAAAGGGGGGCGAATTGGGGAGGAACACCAAGTAGGATTCGGCCTACTTGGGCGGCCCCCCTTGGCTGCTCCCTCTCCCTCCCACCTATATATTTGAGGGGGATGGGGGAGGCGCCTAGAACACGCAACAACATCTGTTAGACATGTGCGGAGCCTCCCTCCCCAGATTACACCCTCGGTCATATTCTCGTAGTGCTTAGGCGAAGCCCTGCGCGGATCACTTCACCATCAACGTCACCATGCCATCATGCTAACGGAACTCATCTACTTTCTCGACACTTTGCTGGATCAAGAGTTCGAGGGACGTCATCGAGCTGAACGTGTGCAGAACTCGGAGGTGCCGTACGTTCGGTGCTTGATCGGTCGGAACGAGAAGAAGTTCGACTACATTAACCATGTTGTCAAACGCTTCCGCTTTCGGTCTACGAGGGTACGTAGACACAGTCTTCACTTCTCGTTGTTATGCATCTCCTAGATAGATCTTGCGTGAGCGTAGGAAATTTTTTAAAATTGCATGCTACATTTCCCAACAGAGAGTCCCCGGCCGGGAGGCATGCAAGCTCGACTGCATTGGCCAGGGAGGTGGAGGAGCTCGAAGGAGGGGCGGTGCAGGTCCCAGATTAGGCCGCGACACGAGCAGGTCCCAGATTAGGCCGCGACACGAGCAGGGGATGCCAGAGGAAGGAGATCGGTACGGCGGCGGCGCGCACGAGCCTTTCTCCTCGACCATGTCTTTTTGGGAGGAGGGTAGGGGGATACCTCGTACGTTGACACGGGCACCGCTTGCAATATTTCAAAAGATTTAATTGTGTGAAGCGTGAATATTTGAATTAATAATGTATGTTAAAACAAAAATACATATCGATTATATATAGTATTTGATGACAAAATTGTCAAACCATATAAACCTATCAAAGGAATGGACGTATGGTCGCATTTCCGAGAGATGAACACGACCGCACAAGTAGATATTTTGTCGGGGACTGTTCGGACAAACTAGAAATTATATGTGGTTTCAGCTACCGCGTCTTAACACCCGACGTGAGAAGCAGAGCGATCACTCCCCAGGATCCACATACTCCAGAGCAAGAGCGTTCGGCACACCAAGTGGGCGACCATGGCGGCCCCGGTGGCTCTCACCATCTTCCTGCTGATCCTCCTCCTAGCGCACCATGCTGTCGCCACGGCGGCCGGCGACGCGCACCCAGGCTACGCGGGCACCGAGACCGACACCTGCGGGCCGACGCTGGACCTGGGCGGCTCCTCCTCTTCAGCAGGTGCGGCCGGTCGGCGCTACGGCCCGGGGCTGGAGGAGTACGGCGGCGGGCGCATCGTGGACATTACACACGCGTTCCGGCCAGGCATGCCGGCGTACGCGCCGGGCGCGACGGTGGGTCCCATCGTGCGGCTCAAGGAGTCGATGGAGAACGGGTCGGACTACAACTTGTCGGAGCTCAGCATGGAGTGCCACATAGGAACCCACGTCGACGCGCCGGGGCACTTTAACCAGGCCCACTTCGCCGCCGGCCTCGACGTCGACACGCTCGACCTCGAAGTCCTCAACGGTGAGCTCCCCGGTTTTCTCCGACCAAAGCCAAGCTTTGGTGATCTTGTCATTCTCCGGCCTGCCATATGTGCGCACAAGGTACAATCATCTTGGTTAAAATGGTTGGCGAGTAGTGACACACAAATATACGTGAGCATCTGCGATTGCATTATTTAAAATAAAATGATGGCTTGTAAATGATTTGTACTTTTTTTAGAGAGAGAATGATTTGTTTTATTGCTGGACAGGTCCTGCATTACTGGTCGATGTTCCGAGACACACAAATATAACAGGTAGGCATGCAAGTTTTTCGTTCCTTCCATGGAGCTCCAGCTCCTCCATCACATCATTGGTGAATCACCTTGCTAGCAAACTTCTTATGTCATGTTAGATATTAATTTAACATGACACGAGAATATAAGATACAAGTATTTTTTTTTTCGAGGGGAAGATACAAGTATTTTACTTGTATGGTGCATTCAATTGTTGGTTTGTCAGAATCATGATCTGTTTTGCTTTTCATTCGTCAAAAGTATGAGATCAGTTTACAATGCTTGGGACGAGCACACCAGCAGCTCAACTTAATGCGGGGAGAAGGAAAAGCATAAACTCAACTATAGGCGTTGGCCGTCCGGTTGCCATCTGAAAACACCCCTCAAAAAAAGGGAGGAGTGTCATACCAAACCAAGGTGATCTGAGGAATATCAAAACTTGCTAAGCTAACTAGCTTGAGATGATAACGTCAGGCCTAGCCTCCATTTGATCGAACCCAAATCACACCGGCTGAGGAACACCAAGGACAACCACCACATACTAGTAGTCCCTCCGGCTAGTATCGAACTTCAAAAAAGACCCCCAATAGGTGTGATGCCTAGCGGTAGGCATTATTTTCTGATCTCCTAGAGGATTTGGGGTTTCCGTAGTTGCCCCGAACAGTGGAGCGAGCATGTCGCCTACGACGCCTTCAAGAATGAAGCGGCCCCTGTGGCCATTGTCGTCGTATGTCCCGGTCAACGACCGGAAGCAAGGGCTTCACTTGGTACTGCACCACCTGCCAGACCCCTAGGTTTTGAAAGAGTCCGGTCAGACCACCACCGCTGCTGCCACGGGCCCGTGAACGCTGACCCCATGCGCAATAAGTAGACATGGTCATCACTGGAACAAGATGTCGGGACCCAGATCAACAGCAAGTCAGACCATCTTGTCGCTTCTCGCAACACCAACCTCCATCTGCTTCCTCCCGACTTTCGTGAACGCTTAGAGCAAAGCCCAGCGCACACCCCCTTGAATATGCATGGCAACCGCTGGCACCACATGCACCCACATTCGCCACCGAAACCGCCATATATATCTAGGCACTGGGACCTAGACCCCCTATGCACCAAGCCGCCTTGTAGCCCGTTGTGGCCTAGCTTCCCTTGTCACGCCGACGAGAAGAGCCTCCGCCAGATCCACGACCTAGGGCCGCCACCTTGCCTTATGTCGATGTTCTCCGCTATTGCTGCCTCATCCGGATGCAGCAAGAGGTGGGTGGAGAGAGAGAGGAGGGAAAGATGGAGGTGGGTGGAGAGAGAGAGAGGAGGGAAAGCGAGGAAGAGAGTTCCTTTTTTAGATACATGAATTTTGCAGTTGTTTGATATGAACCGTTGCACACTAAGATTACTAGATGATACCCCGTGTGGGTTGCTTTGGGTTTTTTGCAATAAATTCCAACGAGATTTGGTTATATGAACATAAAATACTTTGATTAATAATATACGAACTAAAATGTAAAAACATATGATTGTTGTATAATTACGAAATGTTTATTGAATATAAGTAGTATAATATAACTAAAACATTTGAGCATTTCTACATTCGTGGTTGGATTTTCAGCTGAGTCTTTTGGCATCCACGGTTGCATGTTGATGTGACATTGCTGCATGTTGAGATAAATATGTGGAGAATCATGTACTTAGTTATACTAGATGATACCCTGAACATTGTTATGATTTTTTTTGGCTATATATTTTATTGAAGTTGGACATGAATATTTGATCATATTATAGATATAAGATATCTGTGAAATACAAGTACTGTAATAGTTTTCACAATGCATGGTTGCACATTGTGGTGAATCATTTTCAACGCATGTGCATGTGGTGGTGAATCTTTTCCCATGCATGTTAGCATGTCATGGTGGCTCTTTTCTCTTCCATATTGAGATGGCATAGTTGCATGTTAAGATAAATAGAATTAGTGTTCGCCATCTGCCTTTTCAATAGAAAACAATTGTTGATATTTTTGCTAAATAATTATATTATAGTTATCATGGATGCCACCTAGCATCCGGTAGGTGATTCTGCACTAATTCTATGCAGCTGAAGCAATGGAATCCCTAAATATTCCGAAAGGTGTTCGTCGTGTTCTCTTCAGGACATTGAACACAGACAGGTATGGCCTCTTTTAAGGGCACATATTCAAGTAGATAATGTATTTTTTACCATATCATACTACATGCATCTAAGCAAATGATTTATAGGGGACTCATGTGGAAGGAAGGAGGTGATATGAGTTACGTTGGATTTACGGAGGATGGTGCCCAGTGGCTTGTTGACAACACCGACATCAAGCTGGTTGGTAAGTGGCTTCTTTTTGGAATTACATATGACACTTTGGTATTTATATATATTTCCTCATGATTTGGTGTATATTTTCTGTTATATTTTATCATTTGTATAACCTTTTCGCTTGGTGAATCAAATAAACATATTTCCTTACCTTATTTACTATAAAAAATAACGTAGCAAATTTGCAGGTCTGGATTATTTATCTGTTGCATCATTTGATCATGCGCGCTCTGCCCATGTGGTCTTCTTAAATAATGCGGTAAGATGTTAGCATGCTTCCCTTACCCGAGGTCAAAAAGAAGTAAACAATGGTTGGCATCAGTTAACCTTGTTGTCCTTTAGTCTGTAGTCATGTAGTCATATGCGGCCTATTTCCCTAATCTACTGACAAAAGTACATTCTCAATGAACTTACTTTGCAAGAGATTGCATTATTTATTGAAGTCATTGGTTGATTCACTTACTTTGTTCTGTAGGATATCATCTTAGTTGAACATCTGAAGCTAGAATACGTCGAGACCGGATTATACATGTTGCACTGCTTACCTCTAAGATTGGTTGGATCTGACGGTTCACCAATCAGGTGCATTCTTATCAAGTGATCACATCTTCTCGGAGGCCGCAATCTATCGTGTCCGCTGATGCTACATATATACTGTACATGTGTAATTTAAACGTTGCATGTCATGTAAATATGTTTTGTACTATCAATAAAGTATTTCAAACGACAACAAAAGGTGTATCATTACTATAGACAAGTCACAGGTGCAACACAAATGTTGCATGGTACAATAATTCTATTTATTTCTATAGTTGCATGGCTAAACTTACATTACACTTATGCAAAATTATGAAATAAGTTCATGGGATAAAATGGCTTCATATGATGCATAACCTTAATGTCAATTTAACCAAGCTAGCACTACTAGGGAAAAGCCTAGCAGTAGCGCTGGTTTTTGGCCTATCAAGATGGCTGGGTAAGCGCCATCGACACGGGCGCTACAGCTAAAGCTTAGCTGTAGCGCCCTCGCACTCGCCATCGCTATATCTACTTAGTAGTATCGCTTTCCGAAACAACCGCTACTGGTAATTACTAGTGGCGCTTTCCAAAACAACCGCTACTACTATTATTCCGTATTCTATTTCTTTTAAATTTTAGGTCGTATTCATACACCTTTATACAATTTTTCATACAGTAGCAATTTAGAGATTGCTTTTACATTATAATGAGTTATTAAATCACTAGGTGAAAGAACCTTGGATTAGTTTCAAGTGCATGGATCCAAAGTAACCAATGGTCACTTTGGATCCATCCATTTGAAACTAATCCGCGGTTCTTTCACCCAATGACATAATAACTTATCATCATCATCATCATCATCATCATCATCATAATAGCATTAACAACTTATCATCATAATATATCATTGTCATATAACTCCTCATCATCATCATTTTCGTCCATGACATCATCTAACAACTTGGTCACTAGTTATAATAACCACTCCTCCTCATCATCATCATAGTACTCATAATCACTACTCCTACTCAGCATCACCATCAAGTCTAAGACATTGTAGCACATAATAAAAGCTTCTCATCATCATAGTCATATATAATCAACACTAACTAATTGTTCTTTATACTTAGGACCTACTCCTCTCTAGCTAAAATACCATAAAAAAGATAAACCGGTCCTTCTTCATAATGGAGAATGGACATAAACCTATCTCCAACTTGTGGCATGCGAAAATTCATTTTGTCTCCAATTATTTGCGTGTGCGCATTCATCACTTTGTTCCATTCTTTGATTTTGAGCCTTCCATCATTTGAAGAAATCGACTATGCAGTATGGTAAGCCTTCGAAGGAGTTGGTCGTAAGCTAACCATATGCATATCACCTTCAGTAAATAGCATGTCAGGCACAACCTACTTCTGGAGCCTCTGTTTAGAAACGTAATAGTAACATATATAGTTAGCAATGTAGTTTACTTAAGAATAATGTATGCAATGAAGTTACCATCATTAACGAAATCTTACCAAGCTTTTGGCAATGAAGTTACCATCAAGCAATTTATGGATTAGTGGCACGTATCTAGTATAATTTGGGCTGATAGAGTGACTGGTTTTGAAGGCCTCAACATCTTCTATGAATGAGACAAGATAACCTTTCTCCTCACAATTAAGCTTGGAGTCATAGCTGTAGTATGTGATGTCTATTACCTTCCGAGTATTTCTTGAAGATAAGAAATAAGTTGACAATTATAAATAAATAAGTTTAGTACCGACGAACACCAAATATTTTTAAATTAACAACATAAATTACTGAACTTAACAAATTAGTTTGACAAACTCACATCTAGGCAAAACTGGAGGCATATCCACATCCACCCAAATGTCGATATTATCATCATGATCATAATCTTCGGGGCGAATATCAAATCTTATTCGCATTCCCTTCTCAAATCCATATGCCTTGCAGAGAGCTTCCCAATTAGAGCAACCGAAATGGAAGCGATCGACCGCATTGTACAGCTTAACCAAAAACTCGTAACCATGTTTAGTTCTTAAGTGAGCCCTCCTCATCTCCACATTCTCAAAGTCATCTAAATCAAAACCAAGCTTCTCCAATACATATGGTCTAGCATGGCACGGGATGTACTAATCAAATTTTAAAAAATCCATAAATTACACGTTTAACAAAAGAAGCACAAGTGATGATATTAATTATGATGAAATGCTTGTCGTTTCGTACCGTACAAACATCAAAGGTCTCTTCTAGCTTCACGGTGAAAAACCTATCATTTTTTAGGTGAGGAAACCTATCGCACAAACCCCGGTCATCGTAGCAGTACCCGCACTCCGGGATCCCATCGTCATCAGATATCTCCTGTGTTCAAAATTCAAAGATTATAACTCGACGACAAAACCCAAAAAATCCGGCATGACCTTTGCTAAAAAAAGGACATATCGAGCGCCTGAAATTTTGCCAGAACAGAAATTAATCAACACTCCGGCAAAACATAGGCTACTTATCGATGGTCATTGCATTTCAATGGTGTAAAATATGAACCAAAACATTTCAAAATATCTTATATATAATTCTAACACTAAATAAACTAGTTTAAATAACTACTTACTAAATAAACTAGTTTTATTAACTACTTACTAAATAAACTAGTTCTATTAAGCACTTACTATAAATAAACTAGTTCTATTAAGCACTTACTAAATAAAATAGTTCTATTAAGCACTTAATATAAATAAACTAGTTATATTAATCACTTACTAAATAAACTATTTCTATTAAACACTTGCTAAAAATTCTACTACCCTAGTTCTACCTAAATTTTCTTACTTCTATTTTATTCAAAACACCTAAAATAGTCAAAAAATTATTCTATTAAAAACCTACATTCTACAATATCTACATTCTAAAATCTGCATTTAAATTACCTACAATTTGCAAGAACAGAGACAAGGGAGGGAGGGAGGGAGGAGAGAGGAGGGGGAGGGGCCGGCCGGAGGAGGAGGAGGGAGGGGCGGGGGGAGGAGGACTGCCGGCGGAGGAGGAGGATGGAGGAGGCGGCCGTGAGGAGGAGGAGGAGGGCCGGAGGAGGAGGAGGAGGAGGCAATGGGAGGAGGGCTGCCCGGAGGAGGAGGAGGGGGCGGCCGGAGGAGGAGGGAGGAGGGGCGGCCGGAGGTAGAGGGGGGAGGGCGCGGTAGGAGGAGGGAGGAGGGCGCGGTACGTGGGAGGAGGAGGGAGGAAAGGAGGGAGTACCTCGGTGGAGGACGGACGACGGCGGTGGCGGCGGCGGACGACGGGTATCGGCGCGGGCGAGACTGACTGAGAGTGAGTGAGAGAGGCACTACAAAAAATACACTTCCGTGATGATACGTGTTTGTCACAGTAGGTCGCGTTTTTTGTCAGGCATGTACATCCATGACAAATTCATGACAGAATCAAGATAGTCATACCTGTGCTGTCATAGAAGTGTTCCATGACATTACCAAAATTATCATCACGGAAGTGTCCACTTCCATGACGATAAATCGCGCGTCACAGAAGTGCTTTCGTCAAGGGTGACCGACACATGGCATCCACCGTAACGGAACGTCGTTTTGGATCCGATAACCCGCTAACAGCCCCGATCAATGGGAAATTTCCACGTGTAAAATTCTTATTGGCCAGACAAAACACGTGTCAGCTCGTCATTGGGTCAGATAGGCGCCTATGATACGTCGACACGTGGCACGGCCCAACAAGTTTAAATGGGTCGGCCCAACTAAAGGCCCACAAGATTTTGCGGACCATAATGGGCCGGCCCGGCTAAAGGCCTACGAGATTTTGCGGACCATAATGGGCTGGCCCAGCTAAAGGCCCACAAGATTTTGCGGGCCATAATGGACCGCCCGGTAAAGGCCCACAAGATTTTTGTGTGCCATAATGGGTCGGCCTAGGTAAAACCCACAAAATTCTTGCGGATCATAATGGGCGGCCCGACTAAAAGGCCCACGAGATTTCGCCGACATTAATGGGCCCGCCCAGCTGTATGCCCACAAGATTTTGAGGACCCTAGTAGGCCGGCCCATTAACTGGCTGCCATGTTTTGGGCCAAATGCCAGCCCATATTTGATCCGGTCCATTTATGGCCTGCCACGCTCCGGGCCTAATAGTGGCCCATATGAGATCCGGCCCGTTAAAAGCCTACCACTTTCTGGGCCAAATTACGGCCTAGATCAGGTCCGACCCTTTAAGAGGTTTTGGGCCTAATTATGGCCCATATCAGATTCCGCCTGTCAACTGGACACTATGCTTTTGGGCCCACTTGCTAAAGGCCCACTTAGTAATTCGGCCTGATATTAGTTTTGGCATGTTAACACTACTAGGGAAAAGGCTAGCAGCAGCGCGGGTTTTAGGTGTATCAGTAGCGCGGGGTGGGGCGCTACTAATAAGGCGCTTCTGACTAACATATAGCGATGGCCAGCGTGGTCACCAGCGCTCTTGCTACACAAGTGTAGCAGCGGCCTTGATTCTTGAGCACACTATCGCTAGTAGCTCCAGCGCCTTTGCAAAGAACGCCATCGCTTTGCTATAGCGGCGCTGCCGCTAACTTCTATACACTCGCTCTTGCTAATTTAACAGGTTTTTTGTTTTTTTGGCATATTTATTTTGTATTTGAACAGGCTTTATAGAAGAATCTTTAGCACATAGAAATGTCATCATGATACACATACAAATGCCTGCGAGACCACTAATATAATCATAGCATATACATACAAATAGTCTCATCATAATCATCATCCAACACAAAGTGGTCTCTCGTCATCATCTCGAAAATAGCGATACAAGTCCTTGATTACTTGCAAATACATCGTCATCCATCTAAACAATGGTATACGCGAGAAGAGCTATCACTTTGAGTACATGAGTTCGTATCCCTCTCTCGCATTAGCGTGAACCTAAACTAACTACTTTTGTCGCTCGGAAACCGGAAACCGGCAACACCTGGGCCTGACACTCCGGCCACTCATCGTATATATACTCCCGGCATAGCACTTCTTCGCCATCGATGATATATGCACCTGCATCGTCACATGAGTCGATGATATGCAACATATGTAGTTGAGCAACAGAAAGAGACAGACTTGACAAAAATAGAAACAACATATCATAAGCATAAATAACAAAGTTCATCGTACCCAAAATGCCCTAACTAGAGTGATCTTCGTTAGTCGAGGAGGAGGACGGTTTAATTACAACACAAATAAAGTTTCATCACAAGATAACTCATAGTTTTGTCATACGGAAAGTATGGACTAAACAGACACATTGTCATATATCGACAATCACTCCAACATGCCGTGGCATCCATCGAGGTCAGGGAGATAGTCCCCGAGCTTAGTGAAAGGCTTCATGTCGAGACGCTGAGAGGCTATCCATGTTCGGACGTCTTCCCGCGACATTTGTCCTTCTCCATAGAACATCCCTGTTTTTCCGACGACCTCTTTCATGATGATTTGGGCAAGTTCGCTGGATGTTATAGAACTCAGCTCAAGTCGATGATCCTTGATATCTCCTATGTCCTTTGCCCATTACAGAATATGGGCATCACCAGATGTAGGTGACATTTGAAGGTTCTGGTGATCCCGTCTGTACTCCAGCATGTGGTGTAGGACATAGAATCCATCATTAAGAGAATCGCTCGGTTGCTGGATGCAGCAGAAGTCGGTCTTATGGCCGAAGGCGGCCCTGCCGCCCCTTCTCTTCTTGTCCCTAACCTCTCCATCCCTTGCTTGGTAGTAAAACATAGCACTGTCGAGAACATCTTTTATGTGGGTGTAATCCTTTTTGTGAATGTTCTTCGACGAGTCCAAGTAAAGACCGTGGGAGAATCGGGGGTAGAGGATGATGAGGACGGCATGCGTCACATGAAAAATAAGTACACCTCAAATTAATTAGCCTCCACCGTGCAAATGAATTATTGAAATCGAAGGAAGGATAGCGGCGCGGATGACTTACAGGATGATAAGGCACGAGAATCACCTCCTTGTCCTTATTGGCGAGCATGAGGCGGCGATGTAATCCCTCGCGTATTCACGCTGCTCTGCACAGACTCCTAAGAAGCTCGCGTGCATGTAGTACGGGTCAGCGACACAGATATGACGTATCTGCTCAACCCCAATGATGTGTTGGTGAACGTTGCAGAAAATTAAAATTTTTCCTACGGTTTCACCAAGATCCATCTATGAGTTCATCTAAGAAACGAGTCATGGGAGAGTGATTGCATCTACATACCACTTGTAGATCGCGTGCGGAAGCGTTCAATGGAACGGGGATGATGGAGTCGTACTCGCCATGATTTAGATCACCGATGACCTAGTGCCGAACGAACAGCACCTCCGCGTTCAACACACGTACGGAGCGGATGACGTCTCCTCCTTCTTGATCCAGAAAGGGGGAAGGAGAGGTTGATGATGATCCAACCTGACGGAGTGGTGGTGGATGCGTGAGAACTCGGCGAGGCTTGGCTAAGCAACTACGGGAGGAGGAGGAGGTGTAGCAGAGGCGGAGGCGCCAAGGGCTTGAGTGCGGCTGCCCCTCCCTCCCTCCTTTATATAGGTGCAAGAGAGGGGGGCGCAGCCTGCCCCTTCCTCCAAGGAAGGGGTGCGGCCAAGAGGGGGGAGGAGTCCATCCTCCCCAAGGCACCTCGGAGGTGCCTCCCCCCGTTAGGACTCTCCCCTCCCCAAGTCTCCTTGGCGCATGGGCCGCTTGGGGATGGTGCCCTTGGCCCATATAGGCCAAGGCGCACCCCTACAGCCCATGTGGGCCCCCGGGGCAGGTGGACCCCCGGTGGACCCCGGACCCCTTCGGCACTCCGGTACAATACCGATAAAGTGCGAAACTTTTCGGCGACCAAAATAAGACTTCCCATATATAAATCTTTACCTCCGGACCATTCCGGAACTCCTCATGACGTCCGGGATGTCATCCGGGACTCGAACAACATTCGGTTTGCTGCATACTCATATTCATACAACCCTAGCGTCACCGAACCTTAAGTGTGTAGACCCTACGGGTTCGGGAGACATGCTTGAACATGACCGAGACGTTCTCCGGTCAATAACCAACAGCGGGATCTGGATACCCATGTTGGCTCCCACATGTTCCACGATGATCTCATCGGATGAACCACGATTTCAAGGACTCAATCGATCCCGTATACAATTCCCTTTGTCTAGCGGCATTGTACTTGCCGAGATTCGATCGTCGGTATCCCGATACCTTGTTCAATCTCGTTACCGGCAAGTCTCTTTACTCGTTCCGTAACACATCATCCCGTGATCAACCTCTTGGTCACATTGTGCACATTATGATGATGTTCTACCAAGTGGGCCTAGAGATACCTCTCTGTTTACACGGAGTGACAAATCGATCTCGATTCGTGCCAACCCAGCAGACACTTTCGGAGATACCTGTAATGCACCTTTATAGCCACCTAGTTACGTTGTGACGTTTGGTACACCCAAAGCATTCCTACGGTATCCGGAGTTGCACAATCTCATGGTCTAAGGAAAAGATACTTGACATTAGAAAAACTTTAGCATCTGAACTACACGATCTTTGTGCTAGGCTTAGGATTGGGTCTTGTCCATCACATCATTCGCCAATGATGTGATCCCGTTATCAACGACATCCAATGTCCATGGTCAGAAACCGTAACCATCTATTGATCAACGAGCTAGTTAACTAGAGGCTTACTAGGGACATGGTGTTGTCTATGTACCCACACATGTATCTGAGTTTCCTATCAATACAATTATAGCATGGATAATAAGCGATTATCATGAACAAGGAAATATAATAATAACTAATTTATTATTGCCTCTAGGGCATATTTCCAACAGTCTCCCACTTGCACTAGAGTCAATAATCTAGTTCACATCGCCATGTGATTAATGATCGATAGGTCACATTGCCATGTGACCAACATCCAAAGAGATCACTAGTGTCGCTAAACTAGTTCACATCACCATGTGATTAAGACTCAATGAGTTCTGGGGTTTTGATCATGTTTTCCTTGTGAGAGAAGTTTTAGTCAACGGGTCTGCAGTATTCAGATCCGTATGTACTTTGCAATTCTCTATGTCATATTGTAAGTGCTGCTTCCGCTCCACTTGAAGCTATTCCAAATGGTTGCTCCACTATCATTATCCGGTTTGCTACTCGAGTCACTTTCGGATAGGTGTTAAAGCTTGCATCGATGTAACCCTTTACGCCGAACTCTTTATCACCTCCATAATCGAGAAACATGTCCTTATTTACTCCAAGGACAATTTTGACCGCTGTCCAATGATCCCCATTCTGGATCATTCTTGTACCCTTAGTGACTCATGGCAAGGCACACTTCCGGTGCGGTACACAGCATAGCATACTATAGAGCCTACGTCTAAAGCATAGGGGATGACCTTCGTCCTTCTTTTCTGCCGTGGTCGAGCTTTAAGTCTTAACTTCATACCTTACATCTCAGGCAAGAACTCCTTCTTTGGTGATCCATCTTGAACACCTTCAAGACCATGTCAAGGTATATGCTCATTTGAAAGTACCATTAGCGGTTTTGATCTATCCTCATAGATCTTGATGCTCGATGTTTCAAAGAGCTTAAACCAGGTTTTCACTTGAAAAACACTTTTCAAACAACCCTATATGCTTCTGAGAAAATTCTACATCATTTCTAATCTTCAATATGTCAACGACATATACTCATCGAAATTCTATAGTGCTCCCACTCACTTCTTTGGAAATACAAGTTTCTCACAAACTTTGTATAAACCCAAAATATTTGATCATTTCATCAAAGCGTATATTCCAACTCCGAGATGCTTACTCCGGTCCTTAGAAGGATCATTGGAGCCAGCATACCTTTTAGCATCCTTAGGATCGACAAAACTTTACGATTGGATCACATACAACCTTTCCTTACAAAGCTGGTAAGGAAACTCGTTTTGACATCCATCCGCCAGATTTCATAAATGCAGCTAATGCTAACATGATTCCGACGGACTTAAGCATCGCTACGGATGAGAAAATCTCATCGTAGTCAACTCCTTGAACTTGTGAAAAACTCTTTGCCACAAGTCGAGCTTCATAGACGGTGACATTACCGTCCACGTCCGTCTTCTTCTTAAAGATCCATTTATCTCAATGGCTTGCCGATCAACGGGCAAGTCCACCAAAGTCCATGCTTTGTTCTGATACATGGATCCTATCTCGGATTTCATGGCTTCTAACCATTTGTTGGAATATGGGCCCACCATTTCCTCTCCATAGCTGTAGGTTTATTGTTGTCTAGCAACATGACATTCAAGACAGGATCACCGTACCACTCCGAAGCAGTACGCGTCCTTGTCGTCCTACGAGGTTCGGTAGTGACTTGATCTGAAGCTTCATGATCACTATCATAAGCTTCTACTTCAATTAATGTAGGTGCCACAGGAACTTCCTGTGCCCTGCTACACACTAGTTGAAGTGATGGTTCAATAACCTCATCAGGTCTCCACCATCCTCCCACTCAATTCTTTCGAGAGAAACTTTTCCTCGAGAAAGGACCCGTTTCTAGAAACAAGCCCTATTGCTTTCGGATCTGAATTAGGAGGTATACCCAACCGTTTTGGGTGTCCTATGAAGATGCATTTTATCTCGCTTTTGGTTGAGCTTATCAACCTGAAACTTTTTCACATAAGCGTCGCAGCCCCAAACCTTTAAGAAACGACAACTTAGGTTTCTCCAAACCATAGTTCAAGCGGTGTCGTCTCAGCGGAATTACGTGGTGCCCTATTAAAGTGAGTGCGGTTGTCTCTAATGCCTAACCCATGAACGATAGTGGTAATTCGATAAGAGACATCATGGTACGCACCATATCCAATAGGGTGCAACTATGATGTTCGGACACACCATCACACTATGGTGTTCCAGGCGGTATTGATTGTGAAACAATTTCCACAGTGTCTTAATTGCGTGCCAAAGCTCGTAACTCAAATACTCATCTCTATGATCATATCATAGACATTTTTATCCTCTTGTCACAATGATCTTTAACTTCACTTTGAAATTACTTGAACCATTCAATAATTCAGACTTTGTGTTTCATCAAGTAAATATACTCAACATCTACTCGAATCATCTGTAAAAGTCGAACATAACGATATTCCTTGCATGCCTCAACACTCATTGGACTGCACACATCAAAATGTGTTACTTCCAACAGGTTGCTACCTTGTTCCATCTTCTTTGAAACCGAGGCTTTTCAGGTCACCTTGCCCATGTGGTATGATTTGCATATCTCAAGTGAGTAAAAATCAAGTGAGTCCAAACGATCCATCTGCATGGAGTTTCTTCCTGCGGACACACCAATAGACATGGTTTGCATGTCTCAAACTTTTCAAAAGCGAGTGAGTCCAAAGATCCATCATCATGGAGCTTCTTCATGTGTTTTATACCAATATGACTTACATGGCGATTGCCACAAGTGCGATGGTACTATCATTACTATCTTATATCTTTTGGCATGAAAATGTGTATCACTACGATCAAGATTCAATAAACCATTCCTTTTAGGTGCTAGACCATTGAAGGTATTATTCAAATCAACAGAGTAACCATTATTCTCCTTAAATGAATAACCGTATTGCGACAGACATAATCCAATCATGTCTATGCTCAACGCAAACACCAAACTCGATGGTAGAGGGAGCGTGCGATGCTTGATCATATCAACCTTGGAAACACTTCCAACACGTATCGTCAGCTCACCTTTAGCTAGTCTCCGTTTATTCCGTAGCTTTTGTTTCGAGTTACTAAAACTTAGCAACCGAACCGGTATCTAATACCCTGGTGCTACTAGGAGTACTAGTAAAGTACACATTAACATAATGTATAACCAATATACTTCTATCGACCTTGCCAGCCTTCTTATCTACCAAGTATCTAGGATAATTCTGCTCCAGTGGCTGTTCCCTTATTACGAAGCACTTAGTCTCGGGTTTGGGTTCAACCTTGGGTTTCTTCTTTGGAGCGACAACTGATTTGCCGTTTCATGAAGTGTCCCTTCTTGCCCTTGCCCTTCTTGAAACTAGTGGTTTCAGCAACCATCAACAATTGATGCTCCTTCTTGGTTTCTACTTTCGCGGTGTCAAACATCGTGAATACCTCAAGGATCATCATATCTATCCCTGACATGTTATAGTTCATCACGAAGCTCTAGCAGCTTGGTGGCAATGACTTTGGAGAAACATCACTATGTCATCTGGAAGATCAACTCCCACTCGATTCAAGTGATTGTTGCACTCGAGACAATGCGAGCACAAGCTCAACGATTGAGCTTTTCTCCCTTAGTTTGCAGGCTAAGAGAATCGCCGGAGGTCTTATACCTCTTGGCGTGGGCACGAGCACGAAATCCCAATTTCAGCCCTCGAAACATCTCATATGTTCATGACGTTTGAAAAACGTCTTTGGTGCCTCAACTCTAAACCGTTCAACCGAACTATCACGTAGTTATCAAAAGCGTGTATGTCCGATGTTCGTAACATCCACCAACGATGTTTGGGGTTCAGACACTGAAGCGGTGCATTAAGGACATAAGCTTTCTCTTGTCCGCATAATCGCCATCTTGTCAACTTTCAACTATATTTTTTTCTAGGAACATATCTAAACAGTGGAACTAAAGCGCGAGCTTATGACATAATTTGCAAAGATCTTTTGACTATGTTCAGGATAATTAAGTTCATCTCATGAACTCCCACTTATATAGACATCCCTCTAGTCATCTAAGTGATTACATGATCCGAGTCAACTAGGCCGTGTCCGATCATCACGTGAGACGGACTAGTCATCATCGGTGAACATCTTCATGTTGATCGTATCTACTATACGACTCATGCTCGACCTTTCGGTCTCTTGTGTTCCGAGGCCATGTATGTACATGCTAGGCTCGTCAAGTTAACCTAAGTGTTACTGCGTGTGTAAATCTGGCTTACACCCGTTGTATGTGAACGTAAGAATCTATCACACCCGATCATCACGTGGTGCTTGAAGCCACGAACTTTAGCAACGGTGCACGATTAGGGAGAACACTTTCTTGAAATTGTTATGAGGGATCATCTTATTTACTACCGTCGTTCTAAGTAAACAAGATGCATAAACATAATAAACATCACATGCAATTATATAGTAGTGACATGATATGGCCAATATCATATAGCTCCTTTGATCTCCATCTTCGGGGCTCCATGATCATCTTGTCACCGGCATGACACCATGATCTCCATCATCGTGTCTTCATGAAGTTGTCACGCCAACGACTACTTCTACTTCTATGGCTAACGCGTTTAGCAATAAAGTAGAGTAATTTACATGGCATTCTTCAATGACACGCAGGTCATACAAAAAATAAAGACAAATCCTATGGCTCCTGCCAGTTGTCATACTCATCGACATGCAAGTCGTGATTCCTATTACAAGAACATGATCTCATACATCACATATATCATTCATCATTCATCACAACTTTGGCCATATCATATCACAAAACACTTGCTGCAAAAACAAGTTAGGCGTCCTCTAATTGTTGTTGCAAGTTTTACGTGGCTGCAATAGGGTTCTAGCAAGAACGTTTTCTTACCTACGTGAAAGCCACAACGTGATTTGTCAACTTCTATTTACCCTTCATAAGGACCCTTTTCATCGAATCCGCTCCAACTAAAGTGGGAGAGACAGACACCCGCTAGCCACCTTATGCAACTAGTGCATGTCGGACGGTGGAACCGGTCTCACGTAAGCGTGCGTGTAAGGTCGGTCCGGGCGCTTCATCCCACAATACCGCTGAAGCAAGATAAGACTAGTAGCGGCAAGAAAGTTGACTACATCTACGCCCACAACAAATTGTGTTCTACTCGTGCAATTGAGAACTACGCATAGACCTAGCTCATGATGCCACTGTTGGTGAACGTTGCAGAAAATTAAAATTTTTCCTACGGTTTCACCAAGATCCATCTATGAGTTCATCTAAGAAACGAGTCATGGGAGAGTGATTGCATCTACATACCACTTGTAGATCGCGTGCGGAAGCGTTCAATGGAGCAGGGGATGATGGAGTCGTACTACGCCATGATTTAGATCACCGATGACCTAGTGTCGAGCTAACAGCACCTCCGCGTTCAACACACGTGACGGAGGCGGATGACGTCTCCTCCTTCTTGATCCAGAAAGGGGAAGGAGAGGTTGATGTTGATCCAGCAGCTAGAAGGAGTGGTGGTGGATGCAGCTGATCTCCTGCAGGGCTTCGCTTATCATCTAAGGGAGGAGGAGGAGGTGTAGCGAGGCAGGGGCGCCAAGGGCTTCAGTGCGGCTGCCCCTCCCTCCCTCCCTTTATATAGGTGCAAGAGAGGGGAGGCGCAGCCTTGCCCCTTCCTCCAAGGAAGGGTGCGGCCAAGAGGGGAGGAGTCCATCCTCCCAAGGCACCTCGGAGGTGCCTTCCCCTTTAGGACTCTCCTCCCCAAGTCTCCTAGGCGCATGGGCCTCTTGGGGATGGTGCCCTTGGCCCATATAGGCCAAGGCGCACCCCTACAGCCCATGTGGCCCCCGGGGCAGGTGGACCCCGGTGGACCCCGGACCCCTTCGGCACTCCCGGTACAATACCGATAAAGTGCGAAACTTTTCCGGCGACCAAAATAAGACTTCCCATATATAAATCTTTACCTCCGGACCATTCCGGAACTCCTCATGACGTCCGGGATGTCATCCGGGACTCGAACAACATTCGGTTTGCTGCATACTCATATTCATACAACCCTAGCGTCACCGAACCTTAAGTGTGTAGACCCTACGGGTTCGGGAGACATGCAGACATGACCGAGACATTCTCCGGTCAATAACCAACAGCGGGATCTGGATACCCATGTTGGCTCCCACATGTTCCACGATGATCTCATCGGATGAACCACGATTTCAAGGACTCAATCGATCCCGTATACAATTCCCTTTGTCTAGCGGCATTGTACTTGCCCGAGATTCGATCGTCGGTATCCCGATACCTTGTTCAATCTCGTTACCGGCAAGTCTCTTTACTCGTTCCGTAACACATCATCCCGTGATCAACCTCTTGGTCACATTGTGCACATTATGATGATGTTCTACCAAGTGGGCCTAGAGATACCTCTCTGTTTACACGGAGTGACAAATCCCAGTCTCGATTCGTGCCAACCCAACAGACACTTTCGGAGATACCTGTAATGCACCTTTATAGCCACCTAGTTACGTTGTGACGTTTGGTACACCCAAAGCATTCCTACGGTATCGGGAGTTGCACAATCTCATGGTCTAAGGAAAAGATACTTGACTTTAGAAAAACTTTAGCATACTGAACTACACGATCTTTGTGCTAGGCTTAGGATTGGGTCTTGTCCATCACATCATTCTGCCAATGATGTGATCCCGTTATCAACGACATCCAATGTCCATGGTCAGGAAACCGTAACCATCTATTGATCAACGAGCTAGTTAACTAGAGGCTTACTAGGGACATGGTTTTGATCTATCCTCATAGATCTTGATGCTCAGTGTTTCAGTAGCTTAAACCAGGTTTTCACTTGAAAAACACTTTTCAAACAACCCTATATGCTTTACAGAAAATTCTACATCATTTCTAATCATCAATATGTCAACGACATATACTCATCAGAAATTCTATAGTGCTCCCACTCACTTCTTTGGAAATACAAGTTTCTCACAAACTTTGTATAAACCCAAAATCTTTGATCATTTCATCAAAGCGTATATTCCAACTCCGAGATGCTTACTCCGGTCCTTAGAAGGATCGCCGGAGCCAAAGATACCTTTTAGCATCCTTAGGATCGACAAAACTTTCTCGATTGGATCACATACAACCTTTCCTTACAAACTGGTAAGGAAACTCGTTTTGACATCCTTCTGCCAGATTTCATAAATGCAGCTAATGCTAACATGATTCCGACTGACTTAAGCATCGCTAGGATGAGAAAATCTCATCGTAGTCAACTCCTTGAACTTGTGTAAAACTCTTTGCCACAAGTCGAGCTTCATAAACGGTGACATTACCGTCCACGTCCGTCTTCTTCTTAAAGATCCATTTATCTCAATGGCTTGCCGATCAACGGGCAAGTCCACCAAAGTCCATGCTTTGTTCTGATACATGGATCCCATCTCGGATTTCATGGCTTCTAACCATTTGTTGGAATATGGGCCCACCATTTCTTCTCTATAGCTCGTAGGTTTATTGTTGTATAGCAACATGACATTCAAGACAGGATCACCGTACCACTCCGAAGCAGTACGCGTCCTTGTCGTCCTACGAGGTTCGGTAGTGACTTGATCTGAAGCTTCATGATCACTATCATAAGCTTCTACTTCAATTGATGTAGGTGCCACAGGAACTTCTTGTGCCCTGCTACACACTGGTTGAAGTGATGGTTCAATAACCTCATCAGGTCTCCACCATCCTGCAAAATAATATACAAAACTGACAACACTTCAATAGAGTTCAAGAAAGGTTAGCCCTGCTGGGGAGCTGCAAGCAAAGTGAAAGCAACATGATGAGACTGCGCTTGTTTAACACTTATATCTTCCTCACTCTGAAACATAAACAAGCAGACAGATGACATGTTTTGCACATAAAAGTATCAGTGCTGACAATTCATCACATTTCTTACTGACGAATAAAGTTACACAGTTTAAATTTGCATTAACACAATATGGTATTGTTCAGGTCAAGACATGGCAGGAAATGACATTGTGAAGGAGTTGGCAGCTTCACGACACCACTGGATTACAGATCAAGAACTCAAAAGTATCAATGGTTAGTGTGCTGTCAATTTATACCATTTCAGATTGGAAAATAAAGACACGGTTTAAATAATAGTAGAATGATATGACATTGTTCACAGTTAAGACATTGCAGAATATGACAATGTGCTGTAGTGGGTAGGTTCACCACACCACTGGATTACGGATGAAGAACAGAAGCATACATGCAGTGCAAAAGAAGATCACTTGCTCTGTATAGTTTAATGTACATGGTATGAAGAAGGAACTTGGTTGTACAACTGAAAACTTAAATTGAGAAAGGACAAACTTTTGTTTATGAACTACATAATAAACTTTAAACATGCAATTTGATGCAAACACCAAAAATAAACAGCTGCCACAGTCATGCCTAACCAAATATATACAACAAAGTTTGAAGGCTTGAGATGGACAAACTTACATTATTGGTGAAGACAGGCTCTATAAAGGCCTTGTCCATGCTGATGGGGGGAGGGGGCAATTCAAGAAGTTTACCACATAATCTTCTTCAAAAGCATTGCCTTTATTCTACATTTTGTTAAGAGTAAATATAGATGTGATAATATACGAAAAATGAAGAATATTTAAGATAATATGAAGAGTGATGCTACATAACCAAGTAGCTATAAATGTAAGTGCAAATACGAGGCAAAAGGTACAACCAAGAGCAATGCATAGCTAAACTTCTTCAAGACCAACCTTATGGTAAGAGTAAATATAGATCGATGTGTAGAAAATGGAGGGCAAAGGAAAATAGCTGCAGAGTGATGGTACATGAACAACTACCTGTCTTTATAAGTACACTGATAAAGGACATCATGTACTTACAAGAACAATGCAGAGTAAAAAAACATTGGCATTGGATATATTCTACACTAATGAAACCATTCATACAGATCGGATAATTTGGAGCGAACAAGCTGATAAGCAAGCTATCATGCATACATTTGTCATATAATGAACCAGGTATGTATGCAAGTACAAAGGATACAAAGACAACAGTACTAACAAGAGCAAAGCAGCGGGCAGCATATTTGTGATATCCTATCGTTCTTGTCAAACCAGAATTCTTCTTTGAGCAGATTTCACGCAAAAAGATCCGTAAGGCACATGCGGAAAAGTAGAAGTTCAAATTGTCATGTGATTTCATAGACGATTACCTCATCACAGGAATGAGACGATTGCATAACAAGGTTTTTCCATTCAATGTCTTCTAAATTTAGCACAGGAGACTTCACCGGAAATTCGTTTATAGACTTGCCATCAAAGTGTGATTTCCTCAGGTAACACCGATACTGCCGCAATGCTTCCTTGAAAAGCACAAGCAAGCTTTGCTCGTCATGACTATCCATATTGACCCTCGCCTAGTTACAACAATGTAATGTAAATCATTGATGTGTTCAATCAGCAGAAAACAGGAAAATAATAACCATGAATGATAGCACTTACACGTAAGTTGGACAGGAAGATGTGAAAATGGTGTTTGTATTCACAATAATCTTCCCATGATGGGAATATATGCACGTAGTCCCTCACAACATTGAAAGAATTGTCTTTTAAACTGGGAATAAATGGAATGGGGTTCCAATCTGCAGGAATTGGCCGTCACTGCAGTTGGGATAGGTCTTTGGCCGGTGGACTTGCTGTACTTTTTCTTTGGAGTGGGATTTTTACGTGGTACAATTTGGTGCTATGGCAAATGAAATCGGTATACCTTTTCTTTGAGTGCAGGTCCTGTGTGGTGGGGCTAGTGGTCCGGCGTTGAAGTATGGAGTGCAGTCTGCTGGAGTCGGTCCCTACGTTTTGTGTTCTTGGTTGTACAGCCAATATAAGTGGGGTCTTTGTCGATTTCTCGGCACCACCACGTTTTTCAAGGACTTTGATAGTGCTCCTTTAGGTTCGGCAATCACCCTCATCCTTTTTGATGTCTGATGCACAAGAACATCAGTTGAGTGGAAAAACATGGTATGATGACAGATGGAATATGTATTGATAATGGATGGGCATGGCATCTCGACATATATGATGAGTAAACTAAGCAGATGGCAGTGCAACAAAGTAGAAGAAATGCAAGACAACATATGAAAGATACCCGCAATCAATAAAACATTGCCAAATTAGAACAGGCACCTTGATGGGTGAACAGGACATGCCATCTTCCTTTGACTCCCCGAGGTTGGAATAGTCATTAGGATCATATTCTGAACAAGAATCAACAGGTGGGGAGCGTATGAATTTCATTGCATCCAGAATGGCACTCAATGCCTTGGTGCCAATTTTGTAAGTGATTGCGGTATTTAGATTCAAGAGTGGACTGCTGCTAGTGCGACACAAATAAGCTACACAGATCATAGTGTAGATATAACGGGAAAACCTTAAGCATCAGAGTAAAATCAGCAAAGTGGAACTTGCTGCAATATATGTGCTAGTATTGCAGTGCGGCTAGAAAGGCTTCGGATACCAGCTCTCTTCAAGTGAAGGTGCGGTACTGTCAATATCAGAGTAACTCTCAAAGGCGACACAGCTCCCCGCATTTCCTTGCTATTCTTATAGGATTCAAGTGGGCAGGCCACTACAAATCCTATTCCTATGTTTACAAGATCCTACGAATCAAAGAGGCTCAAACTGTCCATCACAACCGACCGTATAGACCTCTACACTGCAAATGTCCCTGCTCATCTTCAGTACAAGGAACATACTGTATTACTATCATACTCCCTCCTTTCCAAAATATAAGTCTTGGTAGAGATTTCCACTATGGATCACATACAGATGTATCCAGATACATTTTAGAGTGTAGATTCACTCATTTTGCTCCATATGTAGTCCATGGTGGAATCTATACAAAGACTTGTATTTAGGAAACGGAGAGAGTACATATTAAAGAAGAACGGAAGAGGAACATGGTAAAGAAGAGCAAGCAGATTTTGGATAATAAAATGTTGGTTGCGCAGAGCCCACACATGATGAACCGGGCGCATTAAGAATGCAACTCCCAGGTCTCTCGACCATTTCAGGCGGTTGGATGAAGATCCTCGTCTCCTAACCCTTCTTCTTCCTCGTCTCGATTCTTCCCATCTGAGAACACCCTTGCGGGCTGCCGGCCGGACCACCGGCCCCCACCGCCTATGTTCCTCCGCCACCCCCACCCCCACCCCCGCCCCAACCCCCACCCACGTCGAGTTTTCTTCATTCGGCGAGGCCCCACAACCACCCGAGCCCCTTCGATCGCACCGGCGATCTCCGCGAGCTCTGAAAAATCGACTGACCCAATTTTGAAATTTAGTCTCGTGATTTAACTAGTGTGGAATATAAAAGGGAAAACCATAAGCATTGGGAGTATAGTGTTGAGCGTGCCATGGCGGATCTGAAGGTGCAAACGGACAAAGGCAATTTCGCAACCAAGACAAGAAATCGAGTAAAGCGGTGGCGATCTATTTTCTTGCTGCGATAAATAAGTTGAGCAGAATCACGATAGAGTACCGCCTGCAGTGCGGCGCACGCATGTCTGCTGAGAATTTGGTGCTGCGGTAGCGATGGCTGTCGGCGTGGAAGCAGATCTAGGAGGGTAGACGGTGGCGGCGGGGCGCGGTGGACGAGACGGTCGTAGGAGCGGCGCCGACAAGGTGGACGGCGGCGGGAATGAAGCGAGAGGACGGGATGCAAGGATCCCGGTCCACAACCGTGGATGAGAGAGGTCGATCTCTTGTAATGGTCGACGGCGTCGGGGTATCAGCTCCGGCATGGTGGAGGAGGACGGCGGTGGATGGGGTGGCGGACGGCGGCGGACGGAGGAGGGTGGGGTGGAGAGGGTGTTTTGGCGCCCACGAATGCGAATGGGGAAAAGGGAGGTAGAGAGGAAGGGAGAACCATGTATTCAGTATGCTTATGCGAAATGCGAGGAAATTTACAAACTTAGCCCCGTTTGAATTTCTACTACATCACAGCAACACTAGTCGGTTGGGGATAGGAGGGTAATCTCGCATACACGAATATTTGCCGACGAGTTTGTTTTTGGCGCCCACCGTGTATGAATATGAATCGGGAGGAGTCAATTCGGCCGAGGACACATTGTGTTTTGGCGCCCACCGTGTATGAATCCGGGTGAGGCGCGTTTGGGTGAAATTACAAACCTACCCCTATCGAAACCTATAGAAATCCAGCAGATAGGCTTTGCGTGGCAGGGATAGGCAGTAGTGATTTCCATCTCGCAGATTTGGTTTCGGGCGGTTACTGCGACTTTCCCCGCCTCGTTCAAATTTTGCAGAGTGCACGTTTACCGTGCCAAATCAATTCGAATCCCGTTTGTATTCTATTTTTTTCGGGCGGGACCCATTTTCAATTGGAATTACATTCTATATACATCATTTTTTATACATACTCTCAAAAGCACAACACCATTTATACATAAATATGGTTTACCAATGTCATGATCTCAGATTCATAAGGTTGTATCCATCAATTTGGATTTTCAAATATTTGAAACCACTTTATGTTGAAATCCAATGTATGCATTCCTCGCTAATCTTGTCTCCAATTAATGTGTGTTTCATGCGGGTTTTTTTTACTTCTCAAACATGTATAATGTGTTTCACACACGCAACATATAGTGTAATCCCATTTAGACATTAATTGCATATAAACCATGCATTGTTTGTAATTGAATAATCTATGGATCACCAATATTGATAAACTATATAACATTACACGTGTGCCCAAATTCAAATGAATATGCATGTTTGATACACCAATTTGCGTTATGATATTATCGATGTCGTGATCTCCAGTTTAAATATTTGAATCCCTTTAATCCAGATATTCGTCTCATATAGCTATCACTCATGCTTATATAGGACTATCTCTACGGACCTATCTGCGTTCATCGTCTCTCGAGGTATCTCTCGTGCTAGTATGTAAACCAATGATCTTTTATCTTCACGTAACACCTGTGGTACTCTCTCCCTCGACCTTCATCACTCTATATCTCTCTAAGTATATCTCGCTCTCTGCTATGTGTCTCTAACTATGATTCTCCATGTGGAATCTCTTTCTCTCACACAAACACAAAACTTTGTCTCCCGGGTTCTCATTTCTCTCTACTATTCCCATGTGTGCCACTCGCACACCCCTCATACAGAGATGTCTTTCGCTCCTTTGATATGAGAACCTACGACTCTTCCTCTTCAATATCTCTTTCTCACTCACAAACACAAACTCTGTCTCCCAGGGTCTCATATTTCTCCATTGTTCTCTTGTATGTCGCTCACACACACCCTCGCTCCCTAGAGATATCTTGCGTTCCCTCGTATGTCTCTCTAGCTATCACTCTCGTTGTGAAATATCTTTCTCTCTCACAGACACAAAACTCCGTCTCTCTGGATCTCATTTCTCTCTGATATCTGTTTGTATGTGACTCACACGCACCCTCTGTCTATCTCTCTCACACCCACACACATTACCCAGCCTTCTGATCCACTCGACTCCTATCTCTAATGCACACTAGCTAGCATCTTTATCTTTCTATTTATCTGTTTCTCCATCAACCTTCTTTCTCGCCCTCACTCTTGATTCCTACACACACACTACATATGTTTCTCTCTACATGCAGTCAAGTGCCCTCTCACACACATATATAAATTCACCCTTTGAACCACCCGACGGTCATCTCCAACACCCAAACTAGCGGATGTCCCTCTAGCTAGCATCTCCATCTCTGTATCTATCGTAGTTTCTCCGTCAACATTTCTTTCTCGCACGGAGTCTTGCTTCCTATCACCCACACTATATATGTCTCTCCATACATATGCATTTATAGGTTGGTATCTTTTGCACAATCGTTGCGCCTCACTCCCTCTGCTCTCCATAGATGCATGCTCCAGCCCACGCCACTATCTCTTAAAGACAAAAACACATGCTCAATTGTCGGGCCTTCTTCCTGCATTCTCACATGCATGCATATTGTCATACCGATCCGTCTCTCCCATGTCATTGATCTTATGACTTATGTCTTCTTTCTTTTATCTCGATCATCTTGGCACACACACACACACATCCCACGTATACATGTATACCTCTCACACATGCACGTTCAAGGTCTCTATGTCTCCATACGTAGTTAATTACGCTCTATCCTAACGCATACATCGAATCGTTCTCCTCTTTTGTGCACATAACTTCCGCTTTGGATGGGTAAAACACACACTCACACTTAACAATCTCCTTCTAGATACCCCCGCCTCTCACTCTTCCCCTATATCCCCGAAACCAATAAGACCATCCCTTTGTTTAATTCCCGCCTACATGCACCATCGATATATAGTAGTCTTCCTCGGTGTCTCTCGAACAAACACGTTCTCTCGAAGTCGACTCCTCTCACGCGCACACACCTTCTCTTCCCTCTCTACGGGCATTTTCTCTCTCGCACCCCATCGTTGGTGGCCTCTGCCATACACATCACCTCACTATGATGAAGCCATGCACACTTAAATTACATCCGCCACAGAGGAACCCGCGACACACACGCACACACACGCACCCCCCCCACACACTAAGACTCCATCTCTCTCTCTCACACACACACACAAACACACACACACACGCACGCCTCCCCCACACACACTAAGACTCCATCTCTCTCTCTCTCTCTCACACACACACACACAAACTAAGACTCCATCTCTCTCTCTCCTCTCTCTCTCACACACACAAACTAAGACTCCATCTCTCTATCTCCTCTCTCTCTCTCTCTCACACACACACACACCCCACACACACACCCCACACACACACTAAGACTCCATCTCACACACACATGCTCTAGGCGGATCATTTGTTCCTACCACCCTTCATCCAACCTTACCCGTATGATAAACAATCACCTTTATTTACTTGCATAACATGGGCAAATTCCACTTTACTTTAGTACTCAGCAAACTTATCATACGTACCCTTATAAAAACGAGTTGGTGGTGATGGTGTGCACCGCCATCTTGTAATACATATCGTATGATCTATATCCGAGGATAGAAAGCAAACTATGATAATTTTACAAAAGATACCCGCACCTCTCTCCACATCATTATCTCCATAACCTCATTGCTCAGCAATTAAAAAGGGAATAAGTCTACTGGAACAATCTAGCATGCATGGTGGCGGCTGCGCTTTGCCGGCGCAAATCCATCCCCATGCCTCCGCCCATTCCGACCACCAGTCACCACCACGCTCCACTCCTCCTCGCCTTATCTCTCATCTTTCATTTTTTTGATGACATTCTCGAGATACCAGTTTTCTGATAAAATTCTCGAGATATCATTAGTTTTTACACATGGGATTACTCCTGCATGGGTCAATCACAACAGGTATTTTGTAAAAAAATGCATATTGATGTTCCGTGCAATGCACGAGAATCTTGCTTGTAACTATATAACGCAAATCACGAGCAGGAAGTGACATTTTTTTGACACAACCACGTTAACATTGCCACGTAAATCACTAGCTAAAGTAAATACCATTATACTTATATCCCGATGCAAAAGTTTGAGTACATGTCCGGAGAGTAGAGTCGCACACACGCACTCTGTCTCTCGTAATCTCTCTCACACACACACGATTACGTGGCGCCCACTTAAGCGAGACACATATGTTACGGTTTGTGCACCATGGTACACGTGATGCTGTGCATTTATTTAAGGCGGAAGGCGAACCCAAACAGTAGCTGCATTCATTCCCCTCCAGCCGCCTCTTCTCTGGTCGCTGTCGCCCGGTAGCCATGGGCCGGCTGAAGGTAACAACATACGCCATACTCCCTTGAGCGGCGCTTTAATATGGAAATTTTAGTGGTCATGCATGCATCTTTTTGTGCTAGCACTCCTATATAAGGGTTGACGGTCGTTTCCATGGACGTCTTGTGGCGGTGGAAGAAGGAAGGAGAAGGAAGCGGGCTATGGAGTAACGTTTTTACCACAATTTCTTAGGAAACTAAGTGCAATAATTGAGTAGTTTTGCAAACTACGATTACTACACACAAACGGTTCAAAACCTATACTCCCTTGCGGTAGCGCTTCCTGCGTGAAAGCGGTCGGCGTCACCACAGGCGTCGATGTCGCATTAATGCTGGCAGGCGGACGCGACCTCTCACTAGCGCCCGGCTTTGAAGTGGCGTGGCCGAGAGAGCACCGCTTCGGTGCACGCGATGGCCTCAGCGTCGAGGCCAGCCATAGGCCCTGTTTGGATCCATGGGTTAGAGTTAGTTTGAGCTACTTGGGGCTCAACTAGCCAAAAGTATCCAAGCATGAGGGTTTAAATTGGAGCAAGTTGCACCGAACCCACCAAAAAAAACTATCCCACCCAAGAGGTGCTAACTGGAGATAGTTCTCATTGGGACCACTGAAAAATCACTTTTCTCTCTCCATGAAGTGCATTTATTGTCAATCTAACCCTGTCACCCAAACACCTCTTTGGCTACAGTTAGTTCAGGGTTAGTCATGAGTTAGTCTAACCTCTAGCTAAGTTAGAGTATCAAACAGGAGCAATATAGGACATGCAAGTTGCTCAAAGCATACAGGAAAATTCGTACGTGAAAGGATTTTGACAATGATCTTGCACGCATAAGGTTTGTAAGCTCAAATCGACAATCACCAAATATAGGATCACTAGAATTCATCTTACTCAAGGCAATAGACTTATGGAGAATTTCATCTAGATTTTTCAAGGAATAATCTGGAAATCGTTCCTCAAGAAATTTCCATATAGTATAGGCACAATCAAGAGTAGGCAAACTAGCAATCAAATTTTTGGGCAATCCTCTTATGATAAGATTGATGGTTCTAAGATTGCGAATCATGTCAAGATCCTCTTCGGTGTGGGATGCAAGGGATCAATATGAGGTGCACAAGGGCTAGCAATGTACTTGTTCAAATGATATTCATTGAAAATCACAAGCATCTCATTTTTCCACTCATGAAAATATTCTCCATCAAGAATAGGCACTCTATGTCTAAGACTCCCTAAAGTAGACACATCCATCTTCCTCCAATGGTGTTTAAACCAAAGCAATGGAGACCAAAGCTCTGATACCAATTGAAAGGCGATCGAGAAGAGGTGTCTAGAGGGGGGTGATTAGACACTGAGTACCAAAAGTTGTAGTTTTTAACTCTTTAGGTTTAAGTGGAGTTCAGGCACAAGCTTAACAATCTCAATACATAATTCAAGCAAGCATGCAAAGAGTATATGAGCAGCGGAAAGTAAAGCATGCAACTTGCAAGAATGTAAAGGGAAGGGTTTGGAGGATTCAAACGCAATTGGAGACACGGATGTTTTTGTCGTGGTTCCGATAGGTGGTGCTATCGTACATCCACGTTGATGGAGACTTCAACCCACGAAGGGTAGCAGTTGCGCTTGAGTCCATGGAGGGCTCCACCCATGAAGGGTCCACGAAGAAGCAACCTTGTCTATCCCACCATGGCCGTCGCCCACGAAGGACTTGCCTCACTAGCGGTAGATCTTCACGAAGTAGGCGATCTCCTTGCCCTTACAAACTCCTTGGTTCAACTCCACAATCTTGTCTGAGGCTCCCAAGTGACACCTAGCCAATCTAGGAGACACCACTCTCCAAGAAGTAACAAATGGTGTGTTGATGATGAACTCCTTGCTCTTGTGCTTCAAATGATAGTCTCCCCAACACTCAAAACTCTCTCACATGATTTGGATTTGGTGGAAAGAAGATTTGAGTGGAAAGCAACTTGGGGAAGACTAGAGATCAAGATTCATATGGTAGGAATGGAATATCTTGGCCTCAACACATGAGTAGGTGGTTCTCTCTCAGAAAATGGATGCTGGAAGTGTACGTTCGTTTCGATGGCTCTCTCCACGAATGAAGAGGAGGTGGAGGGGTATATATAGCCTCCACACAAAATCTAACCATTACACACAACTTGCCAAACTCGGTGGGACCGAATTGGTAAACTTGGTCGGACCGATTTAGCAAATCTAGTGACCGTTAGGATTTTCGGTGGGACCGACATGCAACTCGGTGGGAGCAATATGGTTAGGGTTAGGGCATAACATAATCTCGGTGAGACCGATTACACAAACTCGGTGAGACCAATTTTGGTGATAAGCTAACCAGAGAGTTGGTCAGGCAAACTCGGTGAGACCGATTACACAAACTCGGTGGGACCAATTTTGGTAATAAGCTAACCAGAGAGTTTGAATTGTAATCTCGGTAGTACCGATTACTTAAACTCGGTGAGACCGAATTTGGTAATGGACATACACAGAGAGATTACAATCCATCTTGGTGAGACCGAGATCCCTATCGGTGAAATCGATTTGCCTAGGGTTTGTGGCAGTGGCTAAGACATTTGAACTCGGTGGTGCCGGATAGAAAGAATCGGTGGGCCGAGTTTTACTTTTGATTTAGGACAAATGTGGATGTAAGAAAGTAGTTGAGGGCTTTGGAGCATATCACTAAGCACTATAGAGCAAGAAACTCATTAAGAAACACCTCATCCCTCTTGATAGTATTCGCTTTTCCTATAGACTCAACATGATCTTGGATCACTAAAATAGAAAGTGTAGAGTCTTGATCTTGAGGCTTGAGCCAATCCTTTGTCCTTAGCATCTTGAAGGGGTTCCACATCCTCTAGTCCATGCCACTCCATTGTTGAACTTGTCAGAAACAAACTAGATAAAAGTGTTAGTCCAACAAGAGATATGTTGACATTAATTACCAAAACCACCCAGGGAGCACTTGTGCTTTCAATCTCCCCCATTTTGGTAATTGATGACAACATACATCAAAGCTTTAGATAAAGATATAAAGAATAACGAGTAAAGCTTTGGAAAGACATGTAACATGCATAGGCTCCCCCTACATGTATGCAATCATGTGGATATGGAACATAGAAGCATGTGAGAGCATAACCATGACAGTGTAAGCAATGTGTTACATGTATCTTGGCTATATGCATTAGAGAAAATGATGTGAATATGAGAAATGTGCCTTCATGCTCATGAGTCCTTCTTGCAAACAGTATGTACATCAGCAAGAATTCCTCATACACATGACTGTGATGCATATACTTACCTTGTGGTCTTGAGTTGGCTTAGGATAGAATGAACCTGCGCAAACAAGGTTAGATAACACAGATACACCCTCTTGGCCAGAGCAAGCAAAAGAAGCCACAAGAATACCAAGACTGGGATGACATGTAGAGAGTGAGTACTAAGTACCACATTGAATATAGACATGTCCCCAAAGGTAAAGATGTGCAATGAATTTAAAGAATTTCTTTCCCTTAGATGTCTTGCTCCCCCTGAATCTAGCATGGGATACTGGGAGAAGATAGGGAACAGAAAAAATTAGAGCAAAATGCAGAATCAGAGCTCAAAGAAGCAAATGAACAGAGCTAATGCAAATAAGCACATATGAACATGTCTTTCCCCTCAAGAAGACATGTGGCATCTCCCCTCTTGAACACCAAGCATCTGGGATCCTTGAAGATTACTCTATTCTTGAGTATTCTCTCCCCCTAGAGATATCTTTCTCCCCCTGTTGAAGTGATAAGCTTTGATGTGATCTCTCTCTCCCCCTTTGACATCAATTTCCAAGAAGGGCCTTCTGGAATTTGTCGTAAATGGGTTTGGTCCTTGAGTCACAGCATAAAGCACTGATAAAAATGTGATGCTTGTAGAGGACAAGATTCATGGAGTGGAGCTGGATCAAAAGTAATGCAGGAATAAGTGGCAAAATGTTTTTCCTGTAGTGAAATCGGTGGCACCGAGTGGTATGCTTCGGTTGCACCGAATGATTTCGGTTAGACCGAAGACAAGAAATCGGCGCGACCGAGTTCATCATAGAGAAAACACTTGTCACCTCAGCTCACTAGACAAGTAAGATCTCACAAGGATTTGCAAGGAATTAACTGAAATATTTGCAATGAATTGGATGCAGGGAATGCAGAAAAATAGAAAAGAAAAGAAAAGAAGGAAATCTAGATGAAGTTTTTTTTGAAAGAGGAAACAAATATGCATGAGACAAATGCAAAGGGAAACACAAGAGAACTTCATCTAGAATTGGGCAGTGACAAAGTCACCTATGTTAGAGTATATTGACTTAGGAGTCAAGTGGGATCACTTGATCATAGGTCATACTCATCGTTTAAGCTCAAAATGGGTTTACCATTTTTTGTTAAAGCATCTTGATGTATTCACATCTTGTCAAGTTGCTTTGACTCATGTCTTGGAGTAAAGCTTCTCTAATATGGAATAGCATACCTTGGGTGGTGGTGTTGATCGTGATCATGTAGTTGAACTTGTGTGGGTTGCTCAAGTTTGATGTAGCTCATCAAGAGTTGGGAGCACCACTTGGAATTTGAGTTCATCTACCTACATGGGTTAGTTCTTGCAAGGAAGAGAACTTGTGTATCCAAAATGACAATCATGAAACTCAACATAGAATTTGTCAAAGGATATGTTTGAATGGTTTTGTGCTTCCTTGTCTTCAACCACCATTGTGTGGAGACTTCGTGATGTAGAGATTGCTCAAGATGTGAGTGAGTTGCAATCTCATAGACTTAGATTCATCCAAGTACCTACAAGGGTTAGATAACATGCAAGGTGCAAATGTATCCAAGATATAAGATTATCATCATAAGAGAAATATCAAGGATTATTCATAAGCTCATGTCTTGCATGTATCCAATGGAGTTCCTACTCCAAGTTTGAAGCATCAATGATGTTCAATTCACCTCTTAAACTGCAAAACACTTTCTCATCAAGTGGTTTAGTGAATATATCCGCTAATTGCTTTTCGGTGCGAACATGCTTAAGATTAATGTCACCCTTAGCAACATGATCTCGAATGAAATGATGACGAACTTCAATATGCTTAGTTCGAGAGTGTTGCACGGGATTGTGAGCAATCTTGATAGCACTTTCATTATCACAAAGTAATGGAACATGTTTCACATATATCCCATAATCTTTAAGAGTTTGGGTCATCCAAAGTAATTGAGCACAACATGAACCAGCGGCAATGTATTCCGCTTCGGCGGTGGATAAGGATACCGAGTTTTGTTTCTTGGAAGAACAAGACACAAGAGATCTGCCAAGAAATTGACAAGTACCCGAAGTGGCCTTTCTATCAACCTTGTCACCGGCATAGTCCGTGTCGGAGTAGCCAACAAGATCGAAAGAGGCCCTCTTAGGATACCAAATGCCAAACTTTGGTGTATGGATTAAGTATCTCACTATCCTTTTCACGGCCTTAAGATGACTTTCTTTAGGAGCAGCTTGATATCGTGCACACATGCACACACTTAGCATGATATCGGGACGTGAAGCACATAGATATAACAATGAACCAATCATAGAGCGATAAACCTTTTGATCGACCGGTTCACCATCTTTGATCAAATCAAGATGTCCACTAGTAGGCATGGGTGTAGTCATACCTTTGCATTCTTGCATATTGAACTTCTTGAATAAGTCCTTGGTGTACTTTGTTTGAGAGACAAAGGTACCTTCCTTAGTTTGCTTGATTTACAAACCAAGAAAGAATTTGAGTTCACTCATCATAGACATCTCAAACTTCTCCGACATTAGCTTTCCAAACTTTTCACTAAAATGAGGGTTAGTAGAACCAAATATAATATCATCAACATTGATTTGGCACACAAATAGTTCTCCGTTGACCCTTTTAGTAAAAAGAGTAGAATCAATTTTTCCGATTTCAAAGCCTTTTTCAATAAGGAACTTGGTCAAGCATTTACACCACGCTCTAGGAGCTTGTTTAAGACCATAAAGAGCTTTGTGAAGTTTGTAAACATGATCAGGTTTCTTAGGATTAACAAAGCCGGGAGGTTGTTTAACATAAACTTCCTCCTCTATTTCACCATTTAGAAAAGCATTTTTAATGTCCATTTGGTACAAGGTGATATCATGGTGATTAGCATAGGCAAGTAAGATGCCAATGGACTCAAGTCTAGCAATGGGAGCATAAGTCTCACCATAGTCCATACCTTCGACTTGTGTGTAGCCTTGGGCGACGAGACGTGCTTTATTGTGAACTACTTGTCCATCTTCATCTTGCTTGTTGCGAAACACCCATTTGGTACCGATGATGTTGTGGTTGTTGTCGGGCTTCTCAACCAATGTCCACACTTGATTTCTCTCAAAGTTGTGTAGCTCTTCGTGCATGGCATTTATCCAATCCGGATCTTCCAATGCTTCTTCAACCTTCATAGGTTCAATGCTAGAAATGAATGAATAGTGTTCACAAAAGTTAGCTAAATGAGTTTTAGAGCGAGTGATTCTCCCGGTTTGGATATCATTGTAGATTTGCTCAACGGGATGGTCTTTAGAAATTCTTGCTCGAACTCGTGAAAGCTTTTGCTTGGGTCTTGGTTGAACATCTTCTTCATCTTGTTCTTCTTCTTGGCCTTCTTCATTGTTGGTGTTGTTGTTCTCTTGTCGTGGTGGAGAAGGAGGTTGTTGACGTTCATCTTGGTGCACTTCCTCGTTTTCTTCATCTTGGTGTGTCCCACTTGTGGATGCTTCCATATCAACTCTTTGTTCACCTTGTCGTGAGGTAGAAGCATCCACTTGGACGGACGAGGTACTCTCCTTCATCACTGTCGGACGAATCTTGCCAATAGACAAGTCTTGAATTGCTTCCGAGGGGTCTTTGTCTCCTACATCAATTGGCAATTTCTCTACTTGCGAGCCGTTAGATTCATCAAACTTCACATCTACCGTTTCTTCAACCTTTCGGGTGAAATTGTTGTAGACACGGTATGTGTGAGAGTTTGAGCCATAACCAAGTAGGAAACCTTCATGAGACTTAGGAGCAAATTTTGAACGACGATGCTTATCAAGAATGTATCACTTTGAGCCGAATACTCGAAAGTATCAAACTTGGGGTTTGTTACGGTGAGAAGCTCAGATGCCGTCTTGCCGAGTAGCTTGTGAAGATACAAGCGATTTGTTGCATGACAAGCTGTCTCAACCGCTTCCGCCCAAAAGTGCTTCGGCGTCTTGTACTCATCAAGCATCGTTCTTGCCATTTCGATGAGCGTCCTGTTCTTCCTCTCAACGACTCCATTTTGTTGAGGTGTGTACGTAGCCGAGAACTCGTGTGAAATCCCTTCTTCGTCAAGAAAGGTGTCCACATTTGCGTTCTTGAACTCCGTTCCGTTGTCGCTGCGAACCTTCTTGATCTTCACTTCAAATTGATTTTGGGCCTTCCTAGCGAAGTTTTTGAAAATCTTTTGGACCTGCGATTTATCATCGAGAAAGAACACCCACGTAAATCTTGAAAAATCATCAACTATAATTGGACCAAAAGAATTTCCACCGAGACTCTTGTAGGCGTTGGGACCAAAGAGATCCATGTGAAGTAGCTCGAGTGGCCTCCTTGTGGTCATGATGTTCTTCACGGGATGCCTTCCTCCCACCTGTTTACCTGCCTGACAAGCGTTGCAAAGTCTATCCTTGTCAAATATGACATCGTTAACTCCAAGGATATGATTTCCTTTAATAAGCTTGTCAAGGTTTCGCATGCCAACATGACCTAATCGTCTATGCCATAACCAACTTTTAGAGGATTTAGCAATAAAGCAAGTTCTAGGTTGAGCCTTTTTAGTGAAATCAACAATGTATATATCACCTCTACGTACACCGGTAAAGACCATTTTACGATTATCTCTACGAAACACTTGGCAATCTACTTCAGTTAATAGGACATTGAAACTGAAATCAGCAAGTCTAGATACTGAAAGTAAGTTGTAGCCAAGAGATTCAACGAGCATGACATTTTGTATGGAGCCAAGACATTCATGTGAGATACTGAAAGTAAGTTGTAGCCAAGACATTCATGTGAGATGGCCACCTTACCGAGGCCAACCACCTTACCCTTTGAGTTGTCACCGAAAGTGACATACTTTCGAGGACCATCTTTTTCAGCAAGCTCCCGAAACATGTCTTTATCTCGGGTCATATGATCGGTACATCCACTATCAAAAACCCATTCCTTTCTTCCTGCCATATATCCTCGAAGATTTGCCATAAGGCCAAAGTGTCTCATGCATCATCAAGATCGAAGTCACTATCATCATCCTCATCATAGTATCCATGTTCAACATCATCATGTGGTGGATCAAATCCTAGAGAGGGTGATTAGTTAGAGTGATTTTGACAATGATCTTGCTTATGAATTTTTATAGCTTCAGCAATAATATCAGTAATAATTCCAACATCTCCTTTGGCACGCATAAGGTTTGTAAGCTAAAATAGACAATCACCAAACATACGATCACTAGAATTCATCTTACTCAAGGTAATAGACTTATGGAGAATTTCATCTAGATTTTTCAAGGAATAATCTGGAAATCGTTCCTCAAGAAATTTCCATATAGTATAGGCACAATCAAGAGTAGGCAAACTAGCAATCAAATTTTTGGGCAATCCTCTTATGATAAGATTGATGGTTCTAAGATTGCGAATCATGTCAAGATCCTCTTCGGGTGTGGGATGCAAGGGATCAATATGAGGTGCACAAGGGCTAGCAATGTACTTGTTCAAATGATATTCATTGAAAATCACAAGCATCTCATTTTTCCACTCATGAAAATATTCTCCATCAAGAATAGGCACTCTATGTCTAAGACTCCCTAAAGTAGACACATCCATCTTCCTCCAATGGTGTTTAAACCAAAGCAATGGAGACCAAAGCTCTGATACCAATTGAAAGGCGATCAAGAAGAGGTGTCTAGAGGGGGGGGGGTGATTAGACACTGAGTACCAAAAGTTACAGTTTTTAACTCTTTAGGTTTAAGCGGAGTTTAGGCACAAGCTTAACAATCTCAATACATAATTCAAGCAAGCATGCAAAGAGTATATGAGCAGCGGAAAGTAAAGCATGCAACTTGCAAGAATGTAAAGGGAAGGGTTTGGAGGATTCAAACGCAATTGGAGACACAGATGTATTTGTCGTGGTTCCGATAGGTGGTGCTATCGTACATCCACGTTGATGGAGACTTCAACCCACGAAGGGTAGCAGTTATTGTGAGTCCACGGAGGGCTCCACCCACGAAGGGTCCACGAAGAAGCAACCTTGTCTATCCCACCATGGCCGTCGCCCACGAAGGACTTGCCTCACTAGCGGTAGATCTTCACGAAGTAGGCGATCTCCTTGCCCTTACAAATTCCTTGGTTCAACTCCACAATCTTGTTGGAGGCTCCCAAGTGACACCTAGCCAATCTAGGAGACACCACTCTCCAAGAAGTAACAAATGGTGTGTTGATGATGAACTCCTTGCTCTTGTGCTTCAAATGATAGTCTCCCCAACACTCAACTCTCTCTCACAGGATTTGGATTTGGTGGAAAGAAGATTTGAGTGGAAAGCAACTTGGGGAAGGCTATAGATCAAGATTCATATGGTAGGAATGGAATATCTTGGCCTCAACACATGAGTAGGTGGTTCTCTCTCAGAAATGGATGCTGGAAGTGTAGGTTCGTTTTGATGGCTCTCTCCACGAATGAAGAGGAGGTGGAGGGGTATATATAGCCTCCACACAAAATCTAACCGTTACACACAACTTGCCAAACTCGGTGGGACCGAATTGGTAAACTCGGTCGGACCGATTTAGCAAATCTAGTGACCGTTAGGATTTTCGGTGGGACCGACATGCAACTCGGTAGGACTGATATGGTTAGGGTTAGGGCATAACTTAATCTCGGTGAGAACGATTACACAAACTCGGTGAGACCGATTTTGGTAATAAGCTAACCAGAGAGTTGGTCAAGCAAACTCGGTGAGACCGATTACACAAACTCGATGGGACCGATTTTTGTAATAAGCTAACCAGAGAGTTTGCATTGTAATCTCGGTAGTACCGATTACTTAAACTCGGTGAGACTGAATTTGGTAATGGACATACACAGAGAGATTACAATCCCATCTCGGTGAGACCGAGATCCCTATCGGTGAAACCGATTTGCCTAGGGTTTGTGGCAGTGGCTAAGACATCAGAACTCGGTGGCGCCGGATAGAAAGAATCGGTGGGGCCGAGTTTGACTTTTGGTTTAGGACAAATGTGGATGTGAGTAAGTAGTTGAGGGCTTTGGAGCATATCACTAAGCACTGTAGAGCAAGAAACTCATTAAGCAACACCTCATCCCCTCTTGATAGTATTGGCTTTTCCTATAGACTCAATGTGATCTTGGATCACTAAATAGAAAGTGTAGACTCTTGATCTTGAGGCTTGAGCCAATCCATTGTCCTTAGCATCTTGAAGGGGTTCCACATCCTCTAGTCCATGCCACTCCATTGTTGAACTTGTCTGAAACATACTAGATAAAAGTGTTATTCCAACAAGAGATATGTTGACATTAATTACCAAAACCACCCAGGGAGCACTTGTGCTTTCAACTATTTTTTTGTGCACCAATCAGAAGTGATACTATACCACGCGGTTTCCTTGCTCCTCGATATCGGAAAGAATACTTCCGTTCGCCAACATGTGGGAGGTCGACCATCCTGGTCCACTTGCCATGCACGCAGAACTCCAAGGAGTCACCTGTGTCGTCGCGCAAGATAACAATGACTAATGAGCCGTCAAATCACAGGCCCACTTCCCACTTTGAAGTTGCTCGGACAAAGGAACCATCATGACTTCGTTGAATTCCGCTTCTTGAAGAAAACTAATGTACCAAAGAAGATCGCTAGCTCTGATGTAGTTACTCCAACAGAGGCCTCCTTCGCTCATAGGATAGGAATATGAAAATCATAGGAAGTGAGATGACATGCATCTCAATTCCTATAGAGAAAGAGATGCCATTTGATGCTTAGGATAGGATTTTTTCCATTTAGTCTAGGCTAATGTACTGGTAATTTGCTCTAAAAACTACTGCAGTAACTAGTACTAGTATTGGTACATGCTCGTACTCAGACACAGACACACACACTAACTACTAGTACTACTACTTCTCACATGCTGGCCAGACGCCGTCGTTCTCCTTCCCGGCTTTGTCGGCGACAACCCACCGTGCTTGTATCTCCGTCGACCTCTCCGCAGCAGCGTGTGCGTCCTTTTTCTTTCTTGCGGCGGGCCTCTCTTTTCTTGAGTGCTTTCTGACTTTTCCGCTCCCTCTGTGCGGCTTTGGCCGCCTCTTGCTCTACCGCCCATTCGGCCTTGGCATCTTAAAATTCCTCCCACATAGTTGTGAGGTCGTGAGCGGCGATGAACTCGGTACGGCGGGATGCCATCGCTTCCCTACCATTTTGTGTCTTGATGCGTGGGCGGCGAGGAACTCGGTGCGGCGGGATGCCATCTACGCCTACCGGTTAGTGTGCGGCCTTGATGGCATGAACGACGCTTGGTGAGAGCTCTGGGGTGGAGTGGCCGGACAACCGTATAGTGCATTGGTTTGTCAAGAGCTGAAGGACAGAAGACGAAGCAAATTTGGATTCCCTTCAATCCTGGTCATTTATTGCCGAGTAAAATGCATTGGCGATCATCGAATTTGTCTTGATAGCTCACTTTGATTATTGTATACGAGATATGGTGATTATACTGATGGCGGCTCAACAGATAGCTCCGTATTTGTCTGGTTGACCAGTCAAACAGTCCGCATGCGCCTCATTAGCTTGTGTTCTTTATCTATCTATCTATGCGGGCCTACCTATCTTGAAGAAAGAAATAAAAACCAAAATTATGTGTATGTGACATTACTGTTTAGACGTTTGCTGGAGGCCTCCGTGAACACCGAGCATGTATTCACCTGGCTCAACACCAACGGTCATACTCATGACTCAGCGCCTTGCTCATGTATATCATCCATCACAACGACAATCTATAAAACAGCCTAGCTAGAGAGGGTACTATGGTGCGGAGTATGTACTATCGTGAGCAACCGATCATAGTGCCACTGCACACGATTGTGTGTCTGATCGATTCGTCCATTATTCATAAGTTATGTATGGTTGTGTGGTGTCTAATGGTGGTCATCGAATGCTAGCTGGCGACAAGAGCGGTTGCATGGACGCCTGGTTGTCAATATGTGCCGCATACGCTTCAAAGGCTCGTCATCCATGAGTTCACATTTTACCACCACGCCAGCGTCTGACCGCCCTGGCCTACCGAAACCCCTTCCATCGCTAGCGAGCGCTTTCCGCCTGAAACGATCACCGTCTCTCCAGAACGTCAATGCCGCATTCACCATCCTTAATCGCAGAAATACGGTTGGTGTGTCAGCGACATGCGGGCTCGATGCCCGTTGGGCCCACATGTTAGTGAGACAACGCACCTGCGGTTAAGTCACTGAAGCAGCGTCCGCGTTCACGCCCGGCGCGACCTTTCACTGGCACCGGCATTGCAGCAGCCCGCCGGCCGAGAGAGCGCCACCCGCGCTGCATCCCCGTGCAAGTGACTGCTCCGTGTTAATGACACCACGGCTGCCGACGAACCTACTCCGCTGCCAGCCGTCCATCCGTCTGCCGCGGCTCATTGCCATTCGCCCGCTATATTAACTTGAGCCCCAGCTCCCAGCCATAGCCAAAGACCCACACTCATTCTCCTCCGGTCCCTTCCTTTTGTTGGCACCACTCCAACCATGGCCTCCGGGCACTCCAAAGATCTCTTGGACGTACTGTCGCGAGGGCGGCGAAGGACATCGGTGGCTCCGCTCCAGCGCGCTTCCAAAGCTCTCTTAGGCGTACTCTCGGGAGGCAGCGAAGGAGATCGCCCGGCTCCCCCACAGTGCGCCCTCCGCCGCCCACGACCACGAAGTGGCAGGCGTCTTGTGGCGCAGCCCGGCGAGGAAGAGTAGTACATGGTAGGTCTCCACCGCTCTGGTCCTAGGAAGGCCACCGCTCCTCCACTCAGTCGACGCCAAGCTTGGTGGGATAAAAATCGGCGGCCGATTAGCCGCTTGATGGCAACGTGGAGGCGGAAATCTTCATAACCTTGTGCTCCGGAGGAGGAGGTTATCGAGGCGGATAAGGAGGAGGCAAAGGCAACGACCGCCTTTCTCGGTTTCATGGCCGGACATGGTGGTCGGGGCCCGGCAATCGTTTAGATTAGGTTTACAGTAGGTTTTAGTGCGGTTTGTGTGAAATATGTAATGAATTTCATCTAGTTTATAGGAAAAGTTCTCGAAATGTAATGAATTTCATCCGGTCAATTTGAAATTTGCTTTGTTTGCACGAATTTCGTCCGGTTAGTTCATATAGTTGTCGAAAGGTATGCGGGCAGCATCAGATGGCATCCATCAGTGTACTCGGACAGATGCCGGTGTAAATTTGTGGGCCAGCGCTGGAGATGCCCTAACTATCATGCTATAATCGCTAACAATCCTCCATATTTGGCAGGGAAAAGTTATCCCTTCATCAAAATCAGATCCGCGGTGTTTCCAGACTCCTCCACAGAAGAGTGTAAACTCTTGCTTACATAAAAATGGAGCAAGTGGACGGCACTGTAGCACGTCATATCACTCGAACTAGGCCGCCTAACGAGCGGGAAAGCACTGCCCTCGTCATTTTGTTCTGGATTTCTATCGATCGATCGTGCGAAAATGTCACGCTTCGGAAGTTCTAAAGGTAAAGGCGGCACACTTACAACTCATACGCGTCGCAACCCCGACAGTCGGGCTCGCACGCCGCTCACCAGAGGGGACACGTGTTGTCTTGCAATTTCACTGACATGTGGGACCGTAATTGAATAAACCGTCGATAGCCGAAATCTAATCGCAAGCAAGGCCGGGCCGAGAAGAGAGAAGCGGGGAGGGAGAAGAGATCGCCCTTTGCCGTGCATGGACTCCAAGAAATATATGGTGATAATGTGAGGTGGGCCATCTGGAGTCCGGACCGCCTCGAGCCCGCTCACCGCCTGCCCCTCAAGACGCCAGCTGCCCGCCGCATGCATGCATAGCAAGTAGTACTCCTTATGTGGAGGAGAGAGAGGCATTGACAAAGTCAAGGAGTGGGATCTGCAATAGCCCGTCTCTACACGTGCTCCTAGGTATAAAAAAATAATTCTAAAAAAGGCATAAAAACAATTGTGTCTTAAAAAAGGAAGGTAAAAAACATTTGAGAGGAAATAGATAGAGAGAAAGTGAGAAAAAGCTGTAAGCTGGGTATTACATGAGGAAGGAGGGAGTGGTGCACATGCCAAGTTCACTAGGCTGCCGTGTTTCACACTCCTCCGTCGTAACAGTGGAGACAATAGCTTTCATAAAAAATAAACAATAAATACTCGTTGCTCGTCCTCTATATCGGAAAGAATACTTTCATTCGCCGACATGTGGGACATCGACCATCCCGTCCACCTGCCATGCACAAAATTATCCTGGTCTACCCGGTCGTATCGCAGGCCCAACCTTTCCCAATCGTAAGTTGTTCGGACGAAGGAACCATCATGACTTCGTTGAATTCCTCTTCTTCAAGAAAACTTCTGCATAATACTGCTACCACACGCGAAGACTGGACGGCACTGTACCACGTCATATCACTGAAACCCACTAGGCCAAACTAGCCCGCCTAGGTCATCTATTTTGGAACGGAGGGAGTACGTCACTGCACTGCTATGATTTTGTGTTGCACGTTCTCAGTACTTTTGCTACGATTTTCCTACCCTATGAACCAAATGAGGCCTGAATGTATGTCGACTATTGTCTGATCGATTGCTAAGCCTACAATTTTAGGAGCTAGGGCTATTGGTCGATCGACGAGGGATAAGTATAAGCGTACCACGAGCTCATCAGCCCCAACGTTTCTCTTCGGTGAGTGTTTTGCAAGTACTATAGCTCGAATAGTAGCTAGCCTACTAACACAAAGAATCATCAAACAATCCCTGCTGATATGATAAACAGTTCAAACTTACATCTAAGCATGCCATATATTACATCAAAAGTTGGTGAGGATACATCTGTTTCCATAACTCGGAGAGGGTTCGAATGATTCATCGCATGATTCACTATCAAACAAAAGTAGCAAGATCCGCCCACACAAGACAGTGCACTAGCCCTAAGATGGTTTGATAACACACATCATTCTGGTAATTAAACATGTGGCAATGCAAACTACCTCAAGGATTAGCGCGACCAACTATTTCTTGTCATCGATCTCTCGGGCAATGACCACAGCATGGACATCGGCATGGGAATCAATTTCTGGGGCGATGTCCGCAGGACTGACCGCGACATCGGAATCGATCTCTGGGGCGATGTCCACAGGATGGACAGTGGCATCGAAATCGATCTCCGGGGCGATGCCAACAGGACGGGCCACGACATCGAAATCATCAAGGACGTCCACCGGCACCTGCACAACCCTAACATATTAGCAAGCACATTAGAAATAATCAAAAACCACAACTATGGTAATAAGCCATTATTTTTTACCTTGTGCAGCTCACCGGGGGATCTCATCCCTCCGGGGGCCATCTCCTAGTCCTCGATGGGGGCCATCACCTTGCTGGGGAATATCGCTTCTCAACGGCGACTATCTCCTCAAACTCGGTCTTGAGCCTCACATAGGTGGCAATCGAGTTCTGGGGTAGGCACGGTGGGGCCCTTGCTGTTCTTCCAACTTTCTTTGAGGAGTTCGTCCGCCAACGTCCTCAACTCTTGGGCGAGTGCTTGTTTCTTGGAGTTCTTCATGTCCATGGGTTGGCCCGCCAACATGGTCAACTCGTTGGTCGGTGCTCGCTTCCTGGATATCACTGTCTCCAGTGGGTTTTCCGCCGGCAACTCTTTGCCTAGTGCTCCAGGATCCATCAATGAACTGACAAACAAAAAGCAATCAAAAGGAAACCACAATCTCAATGAAAACGGGAAAAGAATAGGATGTGAGAACCGTTCGGTGCTTCGCAAAAAGAAGATTCTTGGAATGAAAATATAGCAGCATAACTGATTCTCCCACCTTTCCTTCACAAGATCTGAAGAAAAATGGCAGAAGTGAGTAGCCCGGAGTGAGGTTTTCTTCAAGAAAGGGAAGAAAGGGCTTGAACAGCGCCCAGTTGAAATTATGGTTGCTTCGTCCCAGTCCAACTTGGAGGCCACCTTACCACTTCTTTGGTAAAGGTGTGGGTTTTGTGATATGATTGGTCATGACGGCCACACCGGGGTGACAGGTGAGTCTCGACTGTAGCACCTCGCTGTGATTTGGTGGATGGCACGCGGGCCCGGATGCTTTGAAATGTCCCGCATGTAGATAGAGCGGTTAGTCATATACTCCCCAGTTTATAGGGCTCAATTCAAAAATTTCACCAACCAAGGTAGATGGTGAGTGGTGGAATCCTTTTTGTAATTTGCAAAAGCACCCAATTTGCAAAATTTATGTTTACCAATGTATTAATTTCAATGCATGCATAAAGTACATGCATTGGTCAATTTTCTCTTAACACCTGCATGCAATTATTTAATGCACCTTGGAAACTGAACTTGTGATGGGGAACAACCAAATTGAGCCTTACAAAATGAAAAAACTAAGATTTTGAGATAAGCCCTATAAACCGGAAAGGAGGGAGTAGGAGTGCTCAATATTGTGCACCAAGACCAAGGTGGAGAGGAAAACGAGAGAACTACGTAATTAATGCATGAGTTTAATTAGGGTAGTTTTTTAAAGTACGAGATACATTCCTCCAATCGCAAAATGCCTTGGTTCATGAGATTTGAGATTTGAGCCCTATACACCTAAGGGAGGGAGAATCGCACACGTTGTAGTCTAGTCACTTGTTGAAATCTCTAGAAAGGCAAATACTCCTTTCCGGTTTATGGCTATACTACTCCCTCCGTCTAGGTGTGTAAGTCATCTTGACTTGTACTAGAAAACAAGTAAGTGTAATTCCACCTAAACAATAAAATATGTTGACATGGGAAGGAACATATTTACTAGTTATATCATCTGCAATTGCCTGAATCTCAAGACGTTCCTCAAACCAATCATATACTTTATTGAGATAGGTAACTAACCCGAGTCCCCCTCTAAGAGCCGTATATGAAAATTTCATCTCGTACGGCTTAAGCAGAAACACAAAATTTTTTAACGAATATTAGAAAAAAGATTACGAAAACCAAATAGTCCCAAAACACTTAGGCGCGGTGCATTAACTTCTACCTTGTTTCTTGTTTCTTGACATATCAACCAATAAGAGATGAGAGGTGTGCATGTTTTTAATGACTTGCAATGGCTAGTTCATTGCATGCAATGCTATTAATTAGCAATAAACATTGGTGACCCCAGGAGGAAATGGTGCTAAGCGCGTGGACCTATGCAGAATGAGTATCAACCAATGGATAATGGAGTTTAATTGTTAAAAAATAGCAATTTTGTCTCATGCAAGAGTCTGGCTAGTACTCCAAGGAACCACACCACGCGAGCGTTCGCAACTGCCACGTTCGGGTTGCGCTTGGCTCTTCGCCTCTTCGAGAAGACGAACAATGGTTACTCCTACTTACAAAGATCGAATCCACCGCTGCATGTCCATCCACCTCGTGCGGAGGGATAGCGTAGCGAAAGTTATTTTCATCGCCCCTACCTTTGCGTCTATGATGTGGGCCCAACAGTGGTTGGCCCTCCTGTCATGCAGCCAAAGGCAGGTGCAGTTAAGGCACCGGAGCTCAGTCCGCGAGGGAGAGGGCGTTGTAGTAATCAAATTTCTCGGTCTTGTACGAGTTGACGAAGATAGGGGTTGCTTGCTTGCTAGGGTTGCTCACTACGTATATATAGGCTGGAGCCTCCGCGCTTGCTTTCTAGGGTTGCTCTATTCACACACTCTCATCCTCTCCAGATCTAAACAAGATAGGGGTAGTAACACTGCATTTCTCCCTTCAAAAACAACGGCTTTCTATCCTCACCGCTGGTTGCAGATCCGGACGTATCCCCTCCGCCCGGTGAAGGGAGGAGGGCAGCGTTTAGGCCATCGTCGACGCCGAGGGAGGAGACCCACCGCCGCCGCACTGCTATCTCCGGCCGAGCGCCGACACGGGAGGTCCTCCAATCCTTCGTTGCTGCTCGTGGGCGGATCCGGCCTCTCGCCGCCCACCTATCCACATCCCGACGACCTTTAGGTATATCTTCGTTCGAAACCGCCTTAGCTCTACTTCCCCAGCTCGCTACATCGCTGCATGTGCATCATTTTCTACCTCTCAGCCCCTCTTGATCGAATGGTCCAACGTCACATTTTTCTCTTCTATTGTTAGAGGTAAAGCTACTTCATGGAGTCGAATCTTGTACTCCCTCCGTCCGAAAATACTTGTCATTGAAATGGATGTATCTAGATGTATTTTAGTTCTAGACACATCCATTTTGATGACAAGTGATTCCGGATGGAGGGAGTACTTGGTTCAAACAATAAATAAAGTGGGGGTGGAGGAATTTAGTGTGTACGTTGGACTTGGTACAAATAGGAAGGGAAGGGGGCGAAAGTAGTACAGACTGGTCATCCAACCGGTCTCTTGGTCGAAAAGGGAAATATAGGGGTAACGCTGTACATAGTGGTATGACCAGGACTAGATTTGCTATCCACACATAGGAGTAGGTGGCTAGAGTGAACAAAATGGGACCAACCCAGATATGTTTCTTGGATGTTTGTTTATCGGGGCAACAAACTATGAATCACCACTTTATGCCCCTGTTTACGTACATGGTGCTGGACTGCTGGTGCACCCACTGTCCAATGCCTTATACCAAATATTTAGGCTCCGTTCGGAATAAAGGGGCAGAAAACATAGGTATTGATGAAAATAGAGGAATAGGAAAGGAATGTAGGTATAAAACTATGGAACAGCGAACCGGAGGAATCTCTCAAGAGAATGTGTTCAGATGGACTACGGAATGTACAGATTTGTTTTTTTAGAGTAGCATGCTTGGTAGTATGAGATGCTATTTGTTTATTCAGCTGCACAGTGACTACTCTTGTCCTCACCTCACGTACCACACATAGGTTGATTTTTGTATTCCTGCAACACAAAGACAAAGAACTTTGTCTAACGCATGGCGTGAAGGCGCTTTGCCTCGGCTTCCGCCCAAAAAATGAGCATCGCCTGGATGTTTCTAATCCTATGGAAACAGTACTACCAGACCAGCTTTCCTATGAAACACTATTCACCTTTCCCGTGTTCCGAACGGTTGGAAGTGAAAGAATACCGTAGGAATTGTGTTCCTACGAAAATCCTGCACCAAACCTGTGAACCGAACGCAGTCTTAGCTGTTCTTAATCTAATGTCCCTGGTAAAAATGAAGCCATGCCACTGTTATAAGCCATGACAAGTTTAGCCAAATGTTTTTACTGTAATTATTTGAGACTACATTTGTTTCCTCTGTGCCTTTTGTGCAAACAGGGATATCCAATTCACACAGTTGTTGTTGTGACCTTTTGGTGCCTTTGCACAAAACTCTTCTTAAAAGAAGTGACTTTTATCTTGTTTAAGCTGGAATGTCAGAATGGAACAGTTGGTTCATTTTGGTGGAACTGCACAAAGGGAGATCTGTGTTCCAATCCTCATCATCCATATTGGCGCCATAACCTTCCTTTAGGTAAGAATGATATTTAATGCATGTGTTCATCTCTATTTTCCGACTGCCATGAGAAAATAATGATGTTTTTTACTAGTATACTTGTACTCCCTCACTCACAAAACCAATTCTGAATTAGAAGGCCAATCATGTACTTGGTTTCACCAACTGGTGAGGAGAAAGAGAAACAGAGCATGAAGAGGAAGAAGAAGAAGAATAAACAATGCCAAGGCGATCTTGCTGAAGCCAGAGGCCTCAGTCGAGGCCATTCAAGGGCTCCGGCAACGACTACCTTACATGTGAGACGATCCTCCAGGGAGCCCTTCCACTTCTGCTGTCTCACTTAATTAATTAGGAGTACTTAAGTACCACTAATTTATTACTGCCTAATTTTCCTGTTGGAGTTAAACAAATCTTTAGTAGGACCCTATGTTGAATCATGTACGTGTGTATGTTTGTCTATGGAGGTGAATCATGTGGTGGAGCAGGGAGGGAATATTATTAGTGTCATGACATAATAGTGCTATTGTTTTGCATGTCAATTTATTACCATTGGTTCAATGAGGCAATGTTTTGCGTATTGTCCATCATGAATTTGATGCTCTTGTTTGAGTAATATGTTAATGTCTTCCTATCCTTTCTCACTAAGCTAATGAAGGTTTCACCTTGTTCCTACTTGTGCAAACAGGGATCATGTTGTGCCAATCATACATTTTAGTGGAACTACACAAGACAATATAATGAACTGTATCCCAGCCGATTGCTTTAACTTTCTGCTGGAAGTTCTTGATAATCTTTCGATATAATCTCAAAGACTTTGGTAAACAAGAGTGATTTCAACCATACATTTGAAGTGCACAAAAATATATACTATTGCGTGATTCGGTGAGTGCTTTATCATCTCTTATGGGACTACATGAATAAGCTTTTTTCTCAGGTTGGTACGGGCCTAAGGCCTTCATCCATATTAGTTTCTTGTCATCTCTATTTGTATCGTGCTACTGTCATGAGAAACTCCTTTTATCTTTGCACGTTAAAGTTTTGCAACCTATGATAAATGGCAATGCTTTGAGTGTTGAGTTGAGCTAATTGGCACTGATTAAATAAACTAATACCTCTCTTTAAGAAAGACTACTATGTTGCTAACTTTACCCATTAGGATAATGAGGGTGCTTCTATTTGTTAGTGTATGTTTCATCAACTAGTCCCACTATTACAGTAATCTCACTCTCTCAATATATGTGCCAACAGGGATGCTCGATTTTGGTGGAACTGCACAAAAACTTTGGGTGCTTCATTGCCTCGACAGCTTCCGTCCTTTCCTGTCAGTCGCTAAACTCCGCATGCTTTCTTCCTTTGCTGTCAGTCGCTTGGCTTATCTCGGCTTCCAGTCAAAGGAAATAGTAATTGATATGCTACCTCACACAGGTTGGTACTGGTCTTTATCCTGATTATTGTGCCTGTCATATGTATTGGTAATTTGGTATTGTGCTACTTGTTTGCCAATTTCATAAAGGAGTAATTTGGAGCACGAACTTCATGACAAATCATTACATCGGGTGATTTCGGTAGAACTGCACAAAATGATCAGATGGACAGGTACTTATGATGCTGTTATGTACTCCAAAGTTCACTCAGACAAGCATCGATGTTGACAAGAAGTGCCTATATTCATTCGAGTATCAACCGTCATCAACCAATTGTCAAACTCCAAGTATTAGGAGAGTGAACACCAAAAATATTGCTTGGTGCATAGCCCAGAAAACGCATGATCCGGTCTTTGGTCCCAACTTGTCCCTTTTGGTTATCGGCACATATGGTAGCGAACTATATGGCATGGAGTCTAAAGATTCGAGACAAGTTGGTTGGCGATGTATATTCATCCGGCACTTAATCACCGCACGCCAAGGATGCTCCATTTCAGTTGAACTGCACAACAAATTTGGGTGGTTCATTTTCTCAACCGCCTCCTTTCTTATGCGCAATGTAGAATTTTGGCGAGATACAGGACCAAGATGAGCCAGTAAACTAGTTGGATGAAAGTAGTGGCCAAGTTGCTCAAACCTCCCTCGGCACGAGGCCACTATTTGAGGATAAACCTACAAGCAAAGTTCAGATAGTCTATGCTTCCTCTTATGTACTCGAAAGTTTACTCGTACACAAGAACTAATTTTAGCAAGAAGTACCTCCGATTGAACAACATTTACCAGTCTGTACCCTAGGTAATTAAAGTTCGTCCATGAATCATATTGGCTATGATCTCAATCATTTGGATGCATAAACATACTGAGCATGTGTATATCTGAATCTTTTTGTGAATTATGTATGAATATTGTCGTGTGATCTATCAATCATTTGGATGCATAGATATGCTGAGCTTGTGTATATATGAATCTTTTGAGTTGTTGATAGTGAATGTTGACTATGAATATGAACGTGACCTGTGAACCTGAGTTTGATATGAATGTTTACCTTTTCTTTTGTATTTGTGTGTGAACTTGTTAGTATGCCTACTGTGGAGTATAAAATGCAAGTCTCTTATAAAAGTAATGATGTGTCCAATTTATGTTTTCCCTTCTAACCACATTATATATATTTATATTATTACTATTATCGTATATTTTATAGAGACTTATATATACATTATAAAAACATCCCACATGTTATTAACTTATAAAAGTAAATGTTTAACAGAAGTTGGCAAGGAAATCCTGGTTGTTCTTAACTCACAGGCAAGGAAAATCCTGGTGATTGCGTACAAAAGCTTGCGAAGATTTTAAGGACCAATTTAATAATAACGCGCTCATTTTTATTTTGAGCAATAACTCGCTAATTTCTTAATTATATATATATATAATGTGCCTCTTCGGTTTATTCTTTGATATTAATTGCTCCTTCTAATATAACATTATATATATAACGAGCCCACCTAATACGTGTATTTCAAGGAAGTGCATATGGGCTGGGATTTATTATAAAATATAAATGGGCTTGATTGACGCGAAATTATTTGTTCACCCAGCCCAGCAAATGGACTATACATTCTAGAAAACATGGGTTAAATATATGCCACATTTTTGCAGGCTGACATGTGGGCTAATAGGTCGGAAAACCTCATGAGGCGTTGTAAACTTGGTCAACAAATGATTGTGTCATCCACAGCCATTGGATTTATATCCAACGGCCGGCATGCACCTTCAATCTCTCGTCTTCTTCCTCCAGCGTCGCCGGGACCGCCTGGTCCGGCCTCCGGTGGCTAGCGGCTCTGCTTAGCACGCATCTCTGCGAAGCGCTACCCCACCGCCGGCTAGGCTATCCCTCCACCCCTCAACACCTCCTGTTATTCTCCACATACTACAGCCCCACGCGCAACAGAACTAGTTATAACCCTTCTCCTCCTCTCAATCTGCGACTCCACTGCCGCGTTTTTGAAGGAAATATGCCCTAGAGGCAATAATAAAGATATTATTTATTTCCTTATTTCATGATAAATGTTTATTATTCATGCTAGAATTGTATTAACCGGAAACATGATACATGTGTGAATACATAGACAAACATATAGTCACTAGTATGCCTCTACTTGACTAGCTCATTAATCAAAGATGGTTATGTGTCCTAACCATAGACATGTGTTGTTATTTGATTAATGGGATCACATCATTAGGAGAATGATGTGATTGACATGACCCATTCCGTTAGCCTAGCACTTGATCGTTTAGTATATTGCTATTGCTTTCTTCATGACTTATACATGTTCCTATAACTATGAGATTATGCAACTCCGTTTACGGAGGAACACTTTGGGTGCTACCAAACGTCACAACGTAACTGGGTGATTATAAAGGAGTACTACAGGTGTCTCCAAAGGTACATGTTGGTTGGCGTATTTCGAGATTAGGTTTTGTCACTCCGATTGTCGGAGAGGTATCTCTGGGCTCTCTCGGTAATGCACATCACTATAAGCCTTGCAAGCAATGTAGCTAATGAGTTAGTTACGGAATGATGCATTACGTAACGAGTAAAGAGACTTGCCAGTAACGAGATTGAACTAGGTATTGGATACCGACGACCAAATCTCGGGCAAGTAACATACCGATGACAAAGGAAACAACGTATGTTGTTATGTGGTTTGACCGATAAAGATCTTCGTAGAATATGTAGGAGCCAATATGGGCATCCAGGTTCCGCTATTGGTTATTGACCGAGAATAGTTCTAGGTCATGTCTACATAGTTCTCGAACCCGTAGGGTCCGCACGCTTATCGCTATGATGACAGTTTTATTATGAGTTTATGAGTTTTGATGTATCGAAGGAGTTCGGAGTCCCGGATGAGATCGGGGACATGACGAGGAGTCTCGAAATGGTCGAGACGTAAAGATCGATATATTGGACGACTATATTCGGAGTTCGGAAAGGTTCCGAGTGATTCGGGTATCTTCGGGAGTACCGGAGAGTTACGGGAATTCGTATTGGGCCTCTTTGGGCCATACGGGAAAGGAGAGAAAGGGCCAAAAGAGTGGCCGCACCCTCCCTTGGACTAGTCCGGGTGGACTAGGGAAGGGGCGCACCCTTCCTTCCTTCTCCTTCTCTCTTCCCTTTCCTTCTCTCCTACTCCTACTACATGGAAGGGTTCCTAGTTGGACTAGGAAGGGGAATCCTACTCCCGGTGGGAGTAGGACTCCCCTAGGCGCGCCATAGAGAGGGCCGCCCTCCCTCCTCCACTCCTTTATATCTGGGGCAGGGGCACCCCATGGACTCACAAGTTGATCTACGGATCGTTCCTTAGCCGTGTGCGGTGCCCCCTCCATCATATTCCACCTCGGTCATATCGTCGCGGAGTTTAGGCGAAGCCCTGCGTCGGTAGAACATCATCATCGTCACCCCGCCGTCATCTTGTGGAACTCATCCCGACACTTTGCTTTGGATCGGAGTCCGGGGATCGTCATCGAGCTGAACGTGTGCTGAACTCGGAGGTGCCGTGACGTTCGGTACTTGGATCGGTCGAGCGTGAAGACGTACGACTACATCAACCGCGTTGTCATAACGCTTCCGCTTACGGTCTACGAGGGTACGTGGACAATATTCTCCCCTCTCGTTGCTATGCATCACCATGATCCTTGCGTGTGCGTAGGAATTTTTTTGAAATTACTACGTTCCCCAACAGTGGCATCCGTGTCTGGTTTTATGCGTTGATGTTATATGCACGAGTAGAACACAAGTGAGTTGTGGGCAATACAAGTCATCTTGCTTACCCGGCATGTCATACCGTGGTTCGGTGGTATTGTGAGATGAAGCGGCCGGACCGACATTACGCCAGACGCTTACGCGAGACTGGTTTCACCGCTGCGAGCACTCGTTGCTTAAAGGTGATGGCGGCTGTCTGTCTCTCTCACTTTAGTTGAACCGAGTATGGCTACGCCCGGTCCTTGCGAAGGTTAAAACAGCACCAACTTGACAAACTATCGTTGTGGTTTTGATGCGTAGGTAAGAACGGTTCTTGCTCAGCCCGTAGCAGCCACGTAAAATTTGCAACAACAAAGTAGAGGACGTCTAACTTGTTTTTGCAGGGCATGTTGTGATGTGATATGGTCAAGGCGTGATGAGATATAAGTTGTTGTATGCGATGATCATGTTTTGTTGAAGTTATCGGCAACTGGCAGAAGCCCTATGGTTGTCTCTTTGTTGCATAAGATGCAAGTGCCAAATAATTGCTTTACTTTATCGCTATACGATAGCAATAGTTGCAAGAGCAATGGTTGGCGAGGCGACCATGTGACGACACATTGATATAGATCAAGATGATGAAGATCATCGTGTCGTGCGATAACGATAGAGATCATGACGATACTTTGGAGATGGAGATCACAAGCACAAGATGATGATGGCCATATCATATCACTTATATTGATTGCATGTGATGTTTATCCTTTATGCATCTTATCTTGCTTTGATTGACGGTAGCATTTTAAGATGATCTCTCACTAAAAATTATCAAGAAGTGTTCTCCCTGAGTATGCACCGTTGCGAAAGTTCTTCGTGCTGAAACACCACGTGATGATCGGGTGTGATAGGCTCTACGTTCAAATACAACGGGTGCAAAACAGTTGCACACGCGGAATACTCAGGTTAAACTTGACGAGCCTAGCATATAACAGATATGGCCTCGGAACACGGAGACCGAAGGTCGGCGTGAATCATATAGTAGATATGATCAACATATTGATGTTCACCGTTGAAACTACTCCATCTCACGTGACGATCGGACATGGTGTAGTTGATATGGATCACGTAATCACTTAGAGGATTAGAGGGATGTCTATCTAAGTGGGAGTTCTTAAGTAATATGATTAATTGAACTTTAATTTATCATGAACTTAGTCCGGGTAGTATTTTGCAAATTATGTTGTAGATCAATAGCTCGCGTTGTTGCTTTCATATGTTTATTTTAATATGTTCATAGAGAAAAATGTGTTGAAAGATGTTATTAGCAATGATGCGGATTGGATCCATGATCCGAGGTTTATCCTCATTGCTACCTGGAAGAATTATGTCCTTAATGCACCGCTAGGTGATGAGACCTATTGCAGGAAGCAGATGCGAGGCGTTATGAGCGTTTGGCTAGCTCAATATGATGACTACTTGATAGTTTAGTGCACCATGCTTAACGGCTTAGAATCGGGACTTCAAAGACGTTTTGAACGTCATGGACCATATGAGATGATCGAGGAATTGAAGTTAATATTTCAAGCAAATACCCGAGTTGAGAGATATGAAGTCTCCAACAAGTTCTATAGCTAAAAGATGGAGGAGAATCGCTCAACGAGTGAGCATGTGCTCAGATTATGCAGGTACTACAATCGCTTTAATCAAGTGGGAGTTAATCTTCCGAGATAAAATAGTGATTGATGTAATTCTCTAGTCACCATCACCAAGTTAGTAGAACTTCGTGATGAACTATAATATGCAAGGGATGACGAAAGTGATTCCTAAGCTCTTCGTGATGCTGAAATCAACGAAGGTAGAAATCAAGAAAAACATCAAGTGTTGATAGTTAACAAGACCACTAGTTTCAAGAAAAGGGCAAAGGGAAGGGGAACTTCAATAAGAACGGCAAGCAAGTTGCTGCTCAAGTGAAGAAGCCCAAGTCTGGACCTAAGCCTGAAACTGAGTGCTTCTACTGCAAAGGAAATGGTCATTGGAAGTGGAACTACTCCAAATATTTGGTGGATAAGAAGGATGGCAAAGTGAACAAGGGTAAATTTGATATACAGGTTATTGATGTGTGCTTTACTAGTGTTTATAGTAGCCCCTGAGTATTTGATACTTGTTCGGTTGCTAAGATTAGTAACTTCGAACCAGGAGTTCTGAGAATAAACAAAGACTAGTTGAAGGGGAAGTGACGATGAGTGTTGGAAGTAGTTCCAAGATTGATATGATCATCATCGCACACTCCCTATACTTTCGGCGTTAGTGTTAAACCTAAATAAATGTTATTTGGCGTTTTGCGTTGAGCATGAATATGATTTGATCATGTTTATTGCAATACAGTTATTCATTTAAAATCAGAGAATAATTGTTGTTCTGTTTAAATGAATAAAACCTTCAATGGTCATACACCCAATGAAAATAGTTTGTTGGATCTTGATCGTAGTGATACACATATTCATAATATTGATGCCAAAAGATGCAAAGTTAATAATGATAGTGCAACTTATTTGTGGCACTGCCGTTTGGGTCATATCGGTGTAAAGCGCATGAAGAAACTCCGTGTTGATGGGTTTTTGGAATCACTTGATTATGAATCATTTGATGCTTGCAAACCGTGCTTTTTGGGCAAGATGACTAAAACTCCGTTCTCTGGAACAATGGAACGAGCTACTGACTTGTTGGAAATAATACATACCAATGTATGTGATCCAATGAGTGTTGATGCCCGTGGCAAGTATCATTATTTTCTGACCTTCACAGATGATTTGAGCAGATATGCGTATATCTTCTTGATGAAACAAAAGTCTGAAATGGTTGAAAAGTTCAAAGAATTTCAGAGTGAAGTGGAAAATCATCGTAACAAGAAAAATAAAGTTTCTACGATCTAATCATGGAGACGAATATTTGAGTTACGAGTTTGGTCTTCATTTGAAACAATGTGAAATAGTTTTGCAACTCACGCCACCTGGAACACCACAATGTAATGGTGTGTCCGAACATCGTAATCGTACTTTACTAGATATGGTGTGATCTATGATGTCTCTTATCGGTTTACCACTATCGTTTTGGGGTTATGCATTAGAGACAGCTGCATTCATGTTTAATAGGGCACCATCTAAATCCGTTGAGATGACACCGTATGAACTATGGTTTAGCAGTAAACCTAAGTCATCGTTTCTTAAAGCTTGGAGTTGCGATGCTTATATGAAAAGGTTTCAACCTGATAAGCTCAAACCCAAATCGGAAAAGTGCGTCTTCATAGAATACCCAAAGGTAACTATTGGGTACACCTTCTATCACAGATCCGAAGGCAAGTTATTCGTTGCTAAGATGGATCCTTTCTAGAGAAGAAGTTTCTCTCGAAAGAAGTGAGTGGGAGGAAAGTAGAACTTGATGAGGTAATTGTACCTTCTCCCTTATTGGAAAGTAGTTCATCACAGAAATCAGTTCCAGTGATTCCTACACCAATTAGTGAGGAAGTTAATGATGATGATGATCATGAAAACTTCAGATCAAGTTGCTACCAAACCTCGTAGGTCTTCCAGAGTAAGATCCGCACCAGAGTGGTACGGTAATCATATTCTGGAAGTCATGTTACTATACCATGATGAACCTACGAACTATGAGGAAGTGATGATGAGCCCAGATTCCGCGAAATGGCTTGAGGCCATAAAATCTGAGATAGGATCCATATATAAGAACAAAGTGGGGACTTTGGTTGACCTGCTCGATGATCAGCAAGTCAAGTTAAATAAATGGATCTTCAAGAGGAAGGCGGACACTGATAGTAGTGTTACTATCTACAAAGATCGACTTGATGCAAAAGATTTTCAACAAGTAAAATGTGTATACTACAATGAGATTTTCTCAACTCTAGCGTTGCTTAAGTCTGTCCGAATCATGTTAGCAATTGCCACATTTTATGAAATCTGGCAAATGGATGTCAAAACAACATTATTTAATGGATTTATTAAAGAAGAGTTGTATATGATGCAACCAGAAGGTTTTGTCAATCCTAAAGGAGCTAACAAAATGTGCAAGCTCCAGCGATCCATCTATGGATTTGGTGCAAGCATCTCGGAGTTGGAATACACGCTTTGATAAGTTGATCAATGCATATAAGTTTATATCTGAGACTTGCGGTGAAGCCTTTGTATTTACAATAAAGTGAGTGGGAGCACTACCGCCTTTTTGATAAATATATGTGAGTAACATATTGTTGATCAGAAATGATGTATAATTTTTCTGGAAAGCATAAAGGAGTATTTGAAAGGAGTTCTTTAAAAGAAAGACCTCATTAAAGCTACTTACATATTGAGCATCAAGATCTATTGAGATAGATCAAGACGCTTGATAAGTTTTTTCAATAAGTACATACCTTGTCAAGATTTTGAAGTAATTCAAAATGGAGCAGTCAAAGAAAAGTTCTTGCCTGTGTTGCAAAGGTGTGAAATTGAGTAAGACTCAAATCCCGACCACAACGAGAAAATAGAAAAGAGAATGAAAGTCATTACCAATGCCTCAGTCAAATGTTATATAAAGTATTCTATGCTATTTACCGGACCTATTTTATACCATGCTCTGAATTTGGCAAGGGAGTACAAAAGTGATATAGGAGTAGATCACAGGACATTGGTCAAGAACATCCTTAGTGAGGACTAAGGAAATATTTCTCGATTATGGAGGTGATAAAAGAGCTCGTCGTAAAGAGTTACATCGATGCAAGCTTTTTACACTGATCCAGATGACTCTAAGTCTCAATCTGGATACATATTGAAAGTGGGAGCAATTAGCTAGAGTAGCTCCGCAAGAGCATTGTAGACATAAAATATTTCCAAAATACATACGGCTCTGAATGTGACAGACCCGTTGACTAAGCTTCTCTCACGAGCAAAACATGATCATACCTTAGTACTCTTTGGGTGTTAATCACATAGCGATGTGAACTAGATTAGTGACTCTAGTAAACCCTTTGGATGTTGGTCACATGACGATGTGAACTATGGGTGTTAATCACATACAGATGTGAATATTAGTGTTGAATGACACGATGATGTCAACTAGATTATTGACTCTAGTGCAAGTGGGATACTGAAGGAAATATGCCCTAGAGGCAATAATAAAGTTATTATTTATTTCCTTATTTCATGATAAATGTTTATTATTCATGCTAGAATTGTATTAACCGGAAACATGATACATGTGTGAATACATAGACAAACATATAGTCACTAGTATGCCTCTACTTGACTAGCTCATTAATCAAAGATGGTTATGTTTCCTAACCATAGACATGTGTTGTTATTTGATTAATGGGATCACATCATTAGGAGAATGATGTGATTGACATGACCCATTCCGTTAGCCTAGCACTTGATCGTTTAGTATATTGCTATTGCTTTCTTCATGACTTATACATGTTCCTATAACTATGAGATTATGCAACTCCGTTTACCGGAGGAACACTTTGGGTGCTACCAAACGTCACAACGAATCGGGTGATTATAAAGAAGTACTACAGGTGTCTCCAAAGGTACATGTTGGGTTGGCGTATTTCGAGATTAGGTTTTGTCACTCCGATTGCCTGGAGAGGTATCTCTGAGCCCTCTCGGTAATGCACATCACTATAAGCCTTGCAAGCAATGTAGCTAATGAGTTAGTTACGGAATGATGCATTACGTAATGAGTAAAGAGACTTGCCAGTAACGAGATCGAACTAGGTATTGGATACCGACGATCAAATCCCGGGCAAGTAACATACCGATTACAAAAGGAACAACGTATATTGTTATGCGGTTTGACCGATAAAGATCTTCGTAAAATATGTAGGAGCCAATATGGGCATCCAGGTTCCGCTATTGGTTATTGACCGAGAATAGTTCTAGGTCATGTCTACATAGTTCTCGAACCCGTAGGGTCCGCACGCTTAACGTTACGATGACAGCTTTTATTATGAGTTTATGAGTTTTGATGTACCAAAGGAGTTCGGAGTCCCGGATGAGATCGGGGACATGACGAGGAGTCTCGAAATGGTCGAGACGTAAAGATCGATATATTGGACGACTATATTCGGAGTTCGTAAAGGTTCCGAGTGATTCGGGTATTTTTGGGAGTACCGGAGAGTTACGGGAATTCGTATTGGGCCTCTTTGGGCCATACGGGAAAGGAGAGAAAGGGCCAAAAGAGTGGCCGCACCCCTCCTTGGACTAGTCCGAATTGGACTAGGGAAGGGGCGCACTTCCTTCCTTCTCCTTCTCTCTTCCCTTTCCTTCTCTCCTACTCCTACTACATGGAAGGGTTCCTAGTTGGACTAGGAAAGGAAATACTACTCCCGGTGGGAGTAGGACTCCCCTAGGGCGCCATAGAGAGGGCCGGCCTCCCTCCTCCACTCCTTTATATCTGAGGGCAGGGGGCACCCCATGGACACACAAGTTGATCTACGGATCGTTCCTTAGCCGTGTCGGTGCCCCCTCCATCATATTCCACCTCGGTCATATCGTCGCGGAGTTTAGGCGAAGCCTGCGCCGATAGAACATCATCATCGTCCTGCCACGCCGTCGTCTTGTGGAACTCATCCCGACACTTTGCTGGATTGGAGTCCGGGATCGTCATCGAGCTAAACGTGTGCTGAACTCGGAGGTGCCGTGACGTTCGGTACTTGGATCGGTCGGATCGTGAAGACGTCGACTACATCAACGCGTTGTCATAACGCTTCCGCTTACGGTCTACGAGGGTACGTGGACAATATTCTCCCCTCTCGTTGCTATGCATCACCATGATCCTTGCGTGTGCGTAGGAATTTTTTTGAAATTACTATGTTCCCCAACAGTTTTCCCATCTCTGAGTCGTTCCCGTACGGGGGCCTCGGCGTCGTCCACCGCCTCGCTGCGTTCAGTGCGGCGTGGTCAACAAATGAGAGTCATCGGAAGAGGACTGTACGTGGAGAGCCTGACGGCTGGGACCCACGAGGTCCATGGTCGCACGCAAGGAAAGTTCGTCCTTATTAAGCTGAAAAAATGTTTCCTCCACGACAATTTGGGACCCACCGCTGTATCTTCGCACGGAAGGAAGTGCCTCCTTATTTTGGGAAAAAATTATTCATCCCGTTGATTTGGGACCCGTCAGATTTGGTGGTGACTTGTGGGCCTACTAAGCGGGCGATATGCACGCTTTGTCAACTTAATCAACAAATGATTCTAGCAGCTGGACCGTTGGATGTTAATCCAAGAGCCGTGCTCCTTCTTCAACCTCTGTTCTCGGGTGCGCGGCAGCACACCGCGGGTGTGCTGCCGCGCATTCGAACCAGTGAAGTTTCCCACTCCTCTCCATCTGCGACTCCTGTCGGTGTCAAAACCGGCGGATCTCGGGTAGGGGGTCCTGAACTGTGCGTCTAGGCGGATGGTAACAGGAGACAAGGGACACGATGTTTTTACCCAGGTTCGGGCCCTCTCGATGGAGGTAAAACCCTACTCTGCTTGATTAATATTGATGATATGGGTAGTACAAGAGTAGATCTACCACGAGATCGGAGAGGCTAAACCCTAGAAGCTAGCCTATGGTATGATCGTTGTTCGTCCCTACGGACTAAAACCCTTCGGTTTATATAGGCACCAAGAGGGTTAGGGTTACACAGTCGGTTACAATGGTAGGAGATCTACATATCCGTATCGCCAAGCTTGCCTTCCACGCGAAGGAAAGTCCCATCCGGACACGGGACGGAGTCTTCAATCTTGTATCTTCATAGTCCAGGAGTCCGGCCAAAGGTCATAGTCCGGCTATCCAGACACCCCCTAATCCAGGACTCCCTCAACTCCACTGCCCCGTCTTCCCCATCTCCGGGTCATTCCAGTCTGGGTGCGCTCGGCATGGTGTGGTCAACATGGTCAACAACCGAGAGTCATCGGAAGATGATCAGACGTGAGAGGTCGACGGTGGGGACGCACCACGCCCATGGACGCATGCATGCAGCAACGGGCAGCGAGGTCAACATGGTCAAGGAACGACTTCCATCGGAAGTATAGGGGCCGTTTGGTTTGCTGGCTTTCCATGGGTGGATGGGGGATAGCCATATTTTAGGATGATACCAGCCGTTTGGAAGAGAGGATACAGTGGATATGGGCAGCCATTTTTAGAGAATATTCAATGTAAAACCTGGTTGACGAGAGCCGTTATATTCTCGCGGACGAGGGCAGCCACTCACGTTCTCGTCGCTGAAACGTTTTCCCCATCTCCCACCTCCTGAACAGAATCCTCACGCCCTGCTCGCTCTCGAACGAAAATAGCGACAGCGGCGGCGGGTGGGATTTTTTATTGGGTGGTGGCACAGTTGAGGAAAGGCGGCGGTCCCTCTCCCTTCTCTCCTTCTCTCCTTCTCGTTGAAACGACAAGGTCGTAATTTGTGAGCTCCGACAGCTCGCGTCGACACCAGGCGTTAGGGGGTTGGTGGTGGACAAGACGGCGAGGAAGGAAGTCGATGGAGAGAACTGGGTGGTGTGGCGGTGAGGGATGGGCCTGGGATGCTTCTTCTCATATGAAAAAATAGTTCATGCTTCATCTGTATGTGGTTAGGCAGGCCAATGCCAACAAGAGCACTGAATATTCAGAACAAATGATCATCTTGTTCGTGAATAGAACAATAACAATGTTGTTTACGTTGGCAGAAGCGGGGCTACTATAAGTGCAACATGTGTGTGTGCGTGCGCTTTCACAAGTGTACATGTTGTTTAATTTTTTGAATAATTTTTATAATAACAACATGTTTTGGTTTTGTTTCCTTTGTTATCGGATAGTTGATATAAGGTTTTTCTGAAACAACATATTTATCTTTGAATGGAATTATACCCATTTATGAAACAACATATTGCATGATTGCATGTAACAGAGGTAATCTCACAACTCTAAGAAAAAGGTCATCATGAAAAAAATGTATTTTGCAAAAAAAACGTTTGCCCCCTAACTGCTGGGACCCACCTGACGGGCCACCGTATTTTGCGAAAAAAACATTGCCCCCGCTGTCAGCTCGGACCCATCGGAAGTGCCTCCTTATTACGCACAAAAAAATGAATACTCCCCCGGCTAGCTGGGACCCACCTTGGTGGGAGGCTGACTTGTGGGCCTACTAAGTTGACGGGGACGAAGGGCTTTGTCAACTTAGTCAATATGAATGATTCTAGCTCCAGTGACCGTACGATGTCCATCCAACGGTCGTAGTGCTTCTTCAACCTCTGGTCTTCTTGGTCCAGCCGCCCAAAGCAGCACCGGTCGTGCCGCATGCTCCTGCCTCCCGTGGCCGGCTGTGCTGCCGCGGAGGCCTCACCGCCCCCTACTATTTCCACCGCTGGCCAGGCCTCGGCGGCAACCTCACTGCTGCAGCCGAACGGTGAACCCTCGTACTCCTCTCCGCGGGCTTCCCGCTGCGTCTTCCCGGCTCGCGTCGTCCCCTTCCTAGGCCTCGCCATCGTCCCACCGCCCGTGGTGCTCTCCGCGTGGCGTGGTCAACGTGGTCAAGGCGACTTCCATCGGAAGAGTCTTGTCACGTGGAGAGGCTGACAGCTGGGTCCATGGCCACAGCCCAGTTTTTTTGTGATTTGCCAAGTAAGTCGCTTTGTCAGTCCTGTTGAGCTGCAACTCTTTCAAGACGAGGAGAGCTTTCATTCGGCTGGCCGAGAAAATGGCCCATCAGTAATGAGAAATGGGTTGTACATTTTTAAAACACATCAAACCAGCAATTAGTTTCAAATATTATTTTTTTCATTTCAAGATTTTAAATTACATTATTTTTTATGCGTGGAGAATTTTTTGGATTTTATATTGATATACATTTATTTTTAAAATCAGTTTGAATGTGAGTCAAAATTTCGGGATTAAAAATAGTTCGGACCGCACCGAAATATGCAAAATTTCGTATAATTTTTTAACCGTGGCCACAATATGGCAAATGGGCTGTAAATTATTAGAAATAATGGCAGATGGGCTGTATGCTATTTTCCACAGATTTGAGGCTTTCCTAAAAAAAGGTTGACGCTAGCGCGGATTTGTTGGATGTCCATCGAACGGCCGTCGTGCTTCTTCAATCTCTGCTCTTCTGCTCGGCCCGCTCAAACAAACACCGTGGACTGCTGCTCCCTCCTCCCATGACATTTGTCTTGCCCTTGTGAGCCTCCACCGCCCCACCGTACTCCCATCGCTGGCCTAGCCATCCCTCTACTCACCCACACTGCTGTTATTCTCCGGCGTGACAGCGGGCAGACGATAAACCCTCAGACAATCGTACTCCCCTCCGCGTGGGAAACAACTGCCAAGTCTTCCCTGCCAAGTGTCGTCCCCTTCCTAGGCCTCACCGTCGTCCACCGCCCTGGTGCTCTCGGCGCGGCCTGGTCAACATGGTCAACGACCGACATGCATCTGAAGTGGACTGTACGTGGAGAGGCCGACAGTTGGGTCCACGGCCGCACGCAAGGAAATGCCTCCTTATTAGACGCAAAATAATGATTCCTCCGCCTGACATCAGGGACCCACCGAAAGGGCCTCTGTATTTCACGAAAAAAATGTTACCACCGCTGACAGCTCGGACCCACCAGCTATATCTTCGCACGCAAGAAACTGCCTCCGTATTATGCACAAAAAAGTGAATGCTCCCCCTGTTAGCTGGGACCCAGTATAGTGGCAGGCTGACTTGTGGGCCTACTAAGTTGACGGGGACGGAGGGCTTTGTCAACTTAGTCCATATGCACGATTCTAGCTCCAGTGACCGTACGATGGCCATCCAACGGCCGTAGTGCTTCTTCAACCTCTGGTCTTCTTGCTCCAGTCGCCCAAACCAGCGCCGGTCGTGCCTCGTGCTCCACGCCTCCGTGGTCGGCTGCGATCTGGCGGAGGCCTCGCCGCCCTACTACCCCCCACCGGCGGGCCATCCCTCTACTCACCCACACCCCTGTTATTCTGCGGCGGCAGCCTCACACCGCAATGAACCGGTGAACCCTCGTACTCCTCTATGCGTGGGCATCCACTACCGCGTCTTCCCAGCTCGCGTCGTCCCTTCCTAGGCCTCGCCGTCGTCCACCGACCTGGTGCTCTCACCACGGCGTGGTGAACGTGGTCAAGGAACGGCTTCCATCGGACATGGACTGTACATGGAGAGGCTGACAGCTGGGTCCACGGCCGCAGCAAGGAAGTGCCTCCTTATTACGTGCAAAATAATTATTCTTCCACCTGACAGCGGGGACCCATCGGACGGGCCACCGTATTTCGCCCCCCTGACTGCTAGGACCCACCAACTACATCTTCGCACGCAAGGAAGTGCCTGACAGTCAGGACCCACCTGTTCGAAGCGTACGTAGCGTTGTCATTCAGTCGCATAAGCGTAATGCATTACATATACTGGTGGATGTAGAGGCGTGCACGTGTCGTAGTAGAGGCAGCCAGGGTGCAAGAAAGAAAATATGGCCACGTATGTGTACATACGGGCGGGGTCTCGAACGCCTACTCGCGCATACGTACGGCGAGGGCTCGTTGACATGGCTGGGTCGGAACGGAGAAACAACGTCGTCGTCGTGTTCATGGGGAGGCAACGGAATGCGTCGTGTTCATGGGGAGGCAACGGAATGCTCGTGTTCATCGGGAGGCAACGGCAGCGTGGGAGCCAACCGCTAGAGTCGGAGCGGAATGCGTGGTCGTGTTCATCGGGAGGGCTTGGACGAACAGGCGATCAAACGAGGCTGGTGTACCGCAGAGCGGAGGAAGCAGACCTCCTACGGTCGAAACGGGGTCCTGTTGATCGGGAGGGTGTGGCGTACCACAAAGCAGGCAAGCGGACCTCCCTACGGTGAAACGGGGTCCCGATGATCGGTAGGGGTGTGGCGTACGCAAAAACAAGCGAAGCGGACCTCCTACGGTGAAAGCAGGGGTCTGTTCACCGGGAGGGTGTGGCGTACCTCAAAAGCAGGACTCCACGGGATCTTGTTCATCTCCACCGTCGACTCCCTCCAGCCTCCACGAGCTCTTTGTTCATCCACCGTCGATGTCCTCCGGCCTCCACTGCATTTGTTCATCCACGGGCTCCTGTTCATCCAGCCTCCACCGCGCTTCTCCACCGGCTACTATTCAACCAGCCCTCTCCAAGGGCTCTGTTCAACCACCCCTCCACGGGCTCTGTTCATCCAGCCCTCCACCGTCTCATCGTTCATCCCGCCCTCCACGGGTGGTCACATTCATCCAGCCCTCCACGGGGTCCTGTTCATCCAGCCTCAACCGGCTCGTCGATCGGGGTCCTGTTCATCCAGAGAGCAACACCACGGGGTCTGTTCATCCACCCCACCGGAACTGTTCATCCAACCCCGCAACGCTCACTTTGTTCATCCAGAGGCAACATCGATCGGCTTGATTAGCAGCGAAGAGCGAAGAATCGCTCGATCGGGTTTAGTTAACGACCATCGATGGATCGCTTCGGGTTCGATGTAGCGTAACTGCGGTCTGTCGCTCGGAGTTCGATTAGAGCCCAACGCCGCACACACGCTGCAGCATTTGTACGAGAGAAACACGCATCGCTCGGCCCCCGACCTCCCACCGTAACCGGGAACTCCCCGAAATTTTCCTCGCCCTCGCTTCTACCATGGTTTTTTCCGTCATGGACGGCCCAAAGAATGTCATGCAGCTACGTCTCCGGCCCGCCCAGGACGAAAAGCCCATTCTATCATGATTTTTTGTCATAGAAATAGGAGCCCACCACATCTATGATGATACCGGGTTTTGTCACAATTATCGTCATAGAAGTGTCATATGTATGACAGAAAAAAAATTCGTTCGGCCCAAAATATCACAGATGTGTCTTTTTTGTAGTGAGGGTCGGCCGCGTGGGGAGGATAAGGTATGGTTAGTACTAGCGCGGGTGCGAGAAAAGCGCTATAGCTAAGGAGAATAGCAGTAGCGCTGGGTGAGGATACACGCCATCGCTAAGTTGGGCTAGCCATGTGCGCTTGATTCAAACATAGTGGCGCTTTTTGCTAGTACACTCTATCGCTAAAGTTATAGCAAGATCGTGGTTTATTTATACGCCTTTGCTACTAAGTAGCGATGGCGCATGATTTTAATCCCGATTACTCTTTGCTAAGATGTTGTGTATAAGATTTTCCCTAGTAGTGTAGTTATAGAAACTAGTAGAATTATTGTAGGTACAATGGTGAATATTGTGTGTCTCTCGGTGTAACCTTATAATACTTAGAACCCAATGATAATAAGTAACTCGGAGTTGACTTGATCAAATCTTACTATAGATAGCAAGGGGAATTATGATATTAATTCGTGTTACCAAACAATGGCTACATTTGAACCAACCGCCACCTGCTGGGGTGGGGAGTACGAGCGGGCAGTAGCAACAGGAACTGTTCATCCATAGTGAACCAACCGGCTATGTCAAGTCACCACTTCTCGCACAAGGGGCTTGATTGATGCAAGTCTTGACTCCATCTACTAAGTACCGCGTGTGCAGCACGGGCATTGTTCATCTAGAGGCAACAAACCGGCTAGGTCGGTCAACTCATGTCTCGCGTGGGTGCTCGATGCAACACATCAATCGATCGGGTTCAGTAAGCAGCGAAGGGGATCGATCACTCGTGTTCAGTTATAGCAGTGAAGGGACCGATTGGGTTCAGTTAGCAACGAAAGAATCACTCGGGTTCAGTTAGCAACGAAGGGATCGATCGCTTGTGTTCAGTATGTAGTGGGATCGATCACTCGTGTTGAGTGCATAGTGCGAGGGATCAATCAATCGCTCTGGTTCAGGAATTGAACGCCTCGATCGGGTTCAGTTAGCGAACACAGCTCACACCTGCAGCAGCGCACACGAGAAACGCGCAAACCACTACATCGCTCGGCCCCGACCACCCACCATATACTGGGAACTCCCGAAAATTTCCTCGCCCTCACTTCTACCACAATTTTTTACGTCATGGACGACCCAAAGAATGTCATGAAGGTGCGCCTCCGGCCCGCCTAGGACGAAATCCCATTTTCTGTCATAATTTTTTGTCATAGAAGTAGGAGCCCACTGATGAAGTCATGTACCTAGGGTAGGGTCATGGACCTGTCCAAGATACCCTCCCCAAGGACGTCTCTTGAAGAAAACACCTTTCAGTCAACCTGGAAGGATTCCACTCGACGGACCTGAAGACACTCGACCATCAGCCAACCACTTTCGACCGCGGAAGATCTATAGTCGATCTGCACGCATAAGCGTTCGGTCATTAAGTGGCTTTATGGTCATCATAGCACTTTATGTGGACGTTACCAAGTAACTCCCTATCTTAATGTACCTTAATCCCTACATAATCGAAATTTGGAGGGGTCCGCGAACTCTATATAAGCCACCCCTCCTCGGTGTAAAGGGTTCGCACTTCGTAATTCATACGCACATAATACAATCGACCGCCTCCGGGCTCCAAGGCGTGGGGCTGTTACTTCCTCCGAGAAGGGCCTGAACTTCGTAAACATCTTGCGTATACAACTACTCCATAGCTAGGATCTTGCCTCTCCATACCTACCCCCCATTCTCTGTTACGACTTAGAACCACGGCGATTGGCGCGCCCACCATGGGGCAGGTGTCTTAGAGACTTGTTGGAGAAGTTGCATTTTTCCGATCCCTTCATCATGGTTTCTGTGGAGTTTTGGTTGAGGGCCGCGAGATCCGTCTCGGCGCGCTCACGTTCATCGCCAACGACTCCGCTTGGCTGCAGGAGGCTCCACTCGACGTCGACGCACTCCTCGTCTATGGGGCAATGCACTTTCGCACGTGCGTCCGCGGCGTCCTCCTGCGGCAGCCGTCGACCCAGTATCGGTCGGCTCCCGTGCTGTCCTCCCTCCCAGTCTCTCGCCAGCGCAAGCGCTCTTGTCGGTCGAGGCTTCAGTGGTGGGTGAGGCACGCGGTGGCCCGCCAGTCGGCCACTCCCCAAGTCGCGACAATCGAGCCCGACGAATTCTCTCTACGGCCTGTCCGATCTGTCGACTGGCTCCGCAGAGACTGCATCCGAGTGCGACAGCAGTGATCCAGCGGCGGAGGTTCTGATGGTCGGCGGACCACGTAGTCCTCCTGGTTTCCCCCGCGCCGACGGAGGCATTGGCGGAGGCGAGCCGGCGCAGGTTCACGAAGAGTATCAACCCGAGCCCCTCACTTCGCTGTAGAGGGAGGAGCTTCGCCGCCGGAACATGGATGCGCTTCACACTCCTATCGTTGGAGAAACCCCCGAGGCTCGTGCCTTAGAAGACGCGCGTTTGGCCAACTTGGATGAGCGCACTCGACTGGAAAATCTCCAGCGAGTGCTCGATGAACGAGCGCAACAATGGGTCTCGTCGTCTAGTCGACGTCAACTCTTTCCACAACCGACTCAGGTATACCGAACTCCAATTCAGAATCTAGCAGCTGCAGCCCGTATAGCAGAGTACATTCAGCCTTCGATCGGAGGCTGGCGAGAGGCTTCTTGCGGATCAGGGATTTACTCCGGGCAGCGGGAGATCAAAATTCAGCTGTATCGCAGTCACGGAATAGGATTCACATCAGATCCGTCGCTGCGAATACAGTCCAGTTGGCTCATAGCCCAAGATCGCCCCCGAGGCGTGAGGGACATGGAGGCCGGCGTGATCAGTATGAGGACCGATTTGATCGTGTTGATCGACGTTGAGTGCCCACTCCTCCCCCAAGGGGTGGGTCATACGTGCCTCGACAGCAAGATGACAGACGCCATCACAGTGTTGGGCGAAGGATTCCAGTCGACCCCAGGGAACCAGGCTTTGATGCGAGATCCATTGTCATTCAAGGTTTGGTCGACAAGAATAGAGCTCATCGAGAAGGCCATGATAGAGATGTGCCCACCAGCAGCAAAGTACACGTCTCAGGACCAGAGTGTTTTAGCAGAGCCATCAGGGCCGCGGTGATTCCTCCCAACTTCAGGTTGGCGACTGGAGGCAGTAAGTTCACTGGTGAGTCCAAGCCGGATACTTGGCTTGAGGACAACCGAGTGGCTGTTCAGATTGGCGGCGGCAACAAAGAAGTGGCCATGAAACACCTGCCTCTTATGTTGGAGGGCTCAGCCAGAGCATGGTTGAATCAGTTAGCACCCAACAGCATTTACACTTGGGTAGATTTTGCCTGAGTGTTTGTCAGGACATTTGAAGGAACTTGCAAGTGACCAGCAGGGTTGACAGAGTTGCAGTCATGTGTGCAGAAGTCAAATGAAACTCTGAAGGATTACATCCAGAGATGGATCACATTGCATCACACGGTAGAGAATGTATCTGATCATCAGGCAGTCTGTGCCTTCAAGGAAGGCGTTAAGAACAGAGAGTTAAGTTTGAAATTCGGTCGGACCCGGAGACATGACCACGAGTCGAATGATGGAGATTGCCACCAAGTACGCCAATGGTGAAGAAGAGGATCAGCTCGGAGTAGCAAGTACAAGTCGGCCGCTAATGAAACCGGGAGGGAACTCTAGTCGGAAGGTAAGCGGAAAGCCGAGCCAGCTTGCTCTGGAGAAGCCTTGGCGTGACTCCGGGAAAGTTCAAGGGAAGTCCAAGGACCTTGGAGTCCCAAGAAGGTGAAAGACCAAGATGGAAATGATGTATTGGACTTGCCATGTCACATTCACACGAAGAAAGATGAAGAGGGTAAACTCATTTACCCAAAACATACCACTTTCGGCGGTGTCGGCTCTTGATTTAGCAGTTCAGGAAGCAGCCCAAGGATAAGGAGAAGGAGTCGGACAAAGTTGAGGACAAGGAAGATAGTGACGGTGGATACCCCGGTCAATTCCACCACGATGATTTTTCTCGGCGTTGAAAGCAAAAGTTGATTGAAAGTTATCAACCAAGAAGTGAATATGGTCGCTCCGGCGACACCCAGTTATCTGAAATGGTCACAGACCGCCATCACATTCGACCAGTCTGCTCACCTGACACACATAGCCACCCCTGGGAGGCAAGCGTTGGTGGTCGACCCAGTCGTCGAAGGCGCTCGACTAACTAAAGTTGTGATGGACGGTGGCAGTGGTCTGAACATACTGTATGCAGAGACGTTGAAAGGAATGGGCATTCCAATGTCCAGACTCAGCACCAACAACATGAGCTTCCATGGAGTCATTCCAGGAAAGAAAATTTGAGTCACTTTCGGCCAAATTGCTCTCGATGTGGTTTTTGGTGACTACAAGAATTTTCGTGAAGGAAAGTTGACCTTTGAGGTCGTGGATTTCGAGCGCTTATCACGCTAATGCAGGAAGGCGGCGTATGCTCGCTTCATGGCTCGACCATGTTATGTATACCTCAAACTGAAGATGCCAGGCCCCAAAGGTGTAGTCACATCCTTTGGCAATCGGAAGAAAGCGAAGAGTGTTTTGAAAGGCTCTAAGATCGTTGATGCTCGGATGGCGGTGGTAGAACTGCAAGAGTACGAGAAAAGCAGGAACCGAAAGTGATTTATTGCGAGCCAAGTAGCCCGCCACGGAGTCAAGATTTGACCGTCCGGTGAGGCGAAACCATTCACATTCACCGACCGATCCCAATGCTGCTCGACTCACATCTCAACAACACTTTCGACTCCAAATAGGAAGAAGCGCTCATCCAGTTCCTCCGTGAGAACTGGGACATCTTCGCATGGAAGCCTGCTGACATGCCGGGTGTTCCCAGGGGACTGGCTGAGCATTGTCTACGAGTCGACTCAAAAGTCAAACCTGTCAAAGAACATCTTCGATGGTCCGCCGTCCAGAAGAGAAAAGCCATTGGCGAGGAGGTGGCTCGGCTCTTAGCAGCAGAGTTCATCCGAGAGATTTACCACTCCGAGTGGCTCGCCAATGTTGTCATGGTCCCTAAGAAGGACAAGTCACTTCGCATGTGCATCGACTTCAAACATATCAATCGGGCCTGCACGAAAGATCATTTTCCTCTCCCCCGCATCGACCAAATAGTCGACTCGACTGCGGGATGTGAGCGGTTTTCTTTCTTAGACGCCTATTCCGGTTACCATCAGATCCGTCTGTATGGACCCGACGAGATCAAAACAGCTTTCATCACTCCATTCGGGTGCTTCTGTTATGTCGCCATGCCATTCTTCCTCAAGAATGTCGGAGCAACGTTCATGAGGATGATTCAGAAGTGCTTGCTCACTCAAATCAGTCGGAATGTGGAAGCATACATGGATGATATTATGGTCAAGTCACGGAAAGGTTCTGACCTGTTGATTGACCTTGCTGAAACATTTGCCAATCTCAGGAGGTATGATATTAAGCTTAATCCATCAAAGTTCACATTCGGAGTTCCTGGCGGAAAGTTACTCGGTTTTCTCGTTTCCGAACGAGGAATCGCCGCCAACCCAAAAAGTTGGCACTATACTCCGAATGAAAGCATACATGCGTTTGCACGATGTCGAGCTTCTTTGGATGCTTGGCGCTTTAAGTCGATTCATCTCGTCTCGGTGAAAAGGCATTGCCTCTTTACCGATTGATGAAGAAGTCGAGACAAGTTCGAGTGGACTCCGAAGCTGATGCAGACATTTGCGAGCTAAAAGCTCTGCTCTCCACCAACCGGTGCTTGCTTTGCTCCAATCAGCAAAGAGCCTTTGCTTTGCTTTACATTGCAGCCCGCAGGACAAGTCGTCGATCTGATTACTTACGATCGGCGGGAAGAAGAAGGAAAAGCCTTTAAAGTTCAGCGCCCGGTATATTATCTTTACGAAGTATTAACCCCATCAAAGCAAAGATACCCTCATTATCGAAGCTTGTTTATGGGATTTATATGACCACGAAGAAGGTTGCTCATTACTTCTCGACCATTCCATTACGATCGTCGTGACGCCCCATTGTCGAGATTCTCGCACAATGTAGATGCAACCGGGTCGAGTGGCGAAATGGGTGATTGAACTCCTTCCCCTTGATATCAAGTTTGAGGCAAAGAAAGCCAGCAAGTCCCAAGCAGTAGCAGATTTCATCGCTGAGTGGATTGAACAGCAATTGCCGACTCAAGTTCACTCGGAGCACTGGACCATGTTCTTTGATAGTTCCAAGATGCTGAATGGTTACGGTGCTGGGATAGTGTCGTGGAATTGTCACGGCAGATGTCCTCATGAAAGGACTTAGTCGCGGGGCCTCGCTGATGTAATAAACCGGACATTGAACCGGATACTCCTTCCCTACCTCCTTCCGCTCGACCACAATGGCTACGCTAACTGCCCTGGCATTAGCAGCAACATATAGCAGAAGCGGCTCCTTGTCAATGGGAGCGGCGAGAACAGGCGGGTTGGCCAATTGCCGCTTTAAATCCTCTAATGCTTCATCGGTAATTTGAACTCCGGACAAATTGATCCGTCTTCTTCAAAGATCTGGTACAAAGGGATGGCCTTCTCTCGAGGCGGCCGATAAACCGGCTCGGTCACGGCAATCCGGCCCGCCAATCGCTGGACATCATTGATACACTTTGGCTTAGCCAGGGAGGTGATAGATGTAATCTTCTCCGGATTAGCTTCAATCCCCCTGTTGGACACAAGGAAACCCAATAACTTGCCTGCCGGAACACCTAAAACACATTTGGCCGGGTTGAGCATCATCTTGTACACCCACAAGTTGTCAAAGGTTTCTTCCAAATCCTCAATCAGTGTTTCCTTCTTCCTCGACTTAACCACAATATCATCCACATAAGCATGTACGTTACGGCCGATCTGTTCATGCAAGCAATTTTGTACGCTTAACGCCGATAAGTTGCTTCGGCGCTCTTGAGACAAAAAGGCATATACACATAGAAGAAGGCTCCAAAAGGAGTGATAAACGCCGTTTTATCCTGGTCCTTAACCGCCATTTGATCTGATGATATCCAGAATATGCATCCAAAAAGCTCAAACGCTCACAACCCGCCGTAGCATCAATAATCTGGTCAATGCGGGGGAGGGCGAAAGGATCTGCTTGGACAAGCCTTGTTAAGATCTCATATAATCCACACACATGCGCCAAGTGTCGCTTTTTCTTAAGGACCAACACCGGATTAGCAAGCCACTCGGATGGAAAACTTCAACGATAAAACCTGCCGCTAAGAGCATGGCAACCTCCTCTCCAATGGCCTTACGCTTTTCCTCGTTAAACCGGCGAAGGAACTGCTTTACGGTTTGTACTTGGGATCAACATTAAGAGTGTGCTCAGCGAGTTCCCTCGGTACACCTGGCATGTCAGAAGGCTTCCATGCAAAAATGTCCCGATTCTCACGGATGAACTCGATGAGCGCGCTTTCCTATTTAGGATCCAAGTTAGCACTGATGATGAACTGCATGTACGAATCACCGGGCACAAAGTCCACAAGTTTAGTCTCAGCCATCGATTTAAACTTCAGATCCGGATCGTGCTCTCTAGTTGGCTTCTTCAACGGGTCATATCCGCAACATTGTCCTTATAGTACTTTAGCTCTTCGGTGGCACAAACCGACTCTGCATAAGCCGCATCACCTTCCTCACACTCTAAAGCGATCTTGCGGCTCCCATGAACTGTTATCATCCCTTTGTGGCCCGGCATTTTTAGCTGCAAATAGACATAACAAGGTCGCGCCATAAACTTGGCATAAACGGCCGCCCAAACAGTATGGTAAGGGCTTTGAATTTTCACCACTTCAAATGTCAATGTTTCCGATCTGGAGTCATGTTCATCCTCAAGGCCACTTCGAGCTATCTTACCAACCGGATATCTTGACTTGCAGGCACCACACCATGAAACACTTTGTATTGACGGCTTGAGATGTTTATCCGTTAACCCCATCTGACGGAAGGTCTCATAATACAGGATGTTGATGTCGCTTCCTCCGTCCATAAGCATTTTGGTGAACTTGTATCCTCCCACCGAGGCGCCACCACTAGGGCTAGCTGGCCGGATTGTCAACCCGGGAGGATGATCCTCTCTACTCCACACAATAGGCTGCTCGACCAGCGTAGGTAATGCGGCACGGCCGGTTCAACAACGTTGATTGCCCGCTTCAAGTTTCCGGTCTCGCTTGTCCAAGCTAGTGGTGAAGACGTGATATCGCCCACCATTCAATTGCTTCGATTGCTTTGATAACCCGGATCGCTGTCGCTGCTGATTGTAACCACCTTTGGTTGTTACGATTGTTACGATTGTTACGATTGCTCGCCCACCGGATTACCATTAAACTCGACCGGAATTTCCTCCACCGTAACCCGGCCGGACTCGAACCGCCGCGGGCCTTTGATCATACCGGAAAAGCGTTGGAACTTTTGAACTCTGCATAATGTAACAATCCTTCCAGAGGTGATTTCTTGGCGCCTTCGCCGTCCCATGCTTTGGACAGGGTTGATTCAACAGATAATTCAACCGGTCCGGATTGTGATTAAGCGCACCACCTCGGTTCGGATGTTTACCCTGCACCGCTGGCCCTTGTCCTGCAGCGTTGGTGTTGGCTACAAAGCCCATGTTACCATTCGCCTTACGCTTGTTTCCTCCATTACCCGCCGATCGATCCTGCTGGCCTCACGGAGTTGTTGTTCGCTTTTCCCTTCCTGTATCATCTTCCTCGGACTCGGGATCCTTGGTACTATCGTAATCAGCATACTTCACTAAAACGCCCATGAGAGTGCCCATGTCATTTCAAAACGCTTCATGCGACCCGGCCTTCAACTTTAAAGGCTCGAACCGCAGCTTGCTCTCAGGGTTAAGATTGCGAATCGGTGTTGATGCAGTGCGAAGAATGTAGAACTTACGAAACGCGGGCGCACTCCAATGGGTTGTGGATTCTCCCTCGGCCCTAGACACAAGCCGCCAAGTCCACCATGACATGGGCTGCTTACGGTGTCTTTGAAATTACGAATGAACCGGGTCCGCAACTGGGTCCATGAACTGATGGAATTGGGTGGCAAGTTTTTCAACCAAGTACGGGCCGTACCTTCAAGCATCATGGTAAAATACTTTTCACACGCAGCTTCATCCACGTCCAGCATCTCCATGGCCATCTCATAGCTTTCTATCCATGCTTCTGGAGCCAAATCGGCGGTATAATTGGGCACCTTGCGTGGCCCCTTGAAATCTTTGGGCAGCGTATATTGCGTAAAGCGGGACGAGGCAAGGCACCCCAAAGAGCTAGATGTAACTCGGGCTCGAAAATAGTCGGTCGAACCGGCGCAAGTCGATAATCTTGATGCGGTGCTAACTTCGGCCGCCCTCGTGCCTGGCCGGTCCACCACCTCTTGAGCGTTTGAAACCACCCGGCCCGGGTCGTTGCGCATGGGTGCACAGCATTGCGCGTGCCAACTTGGCCGGTTCATCTGCATGCTGCTATAGCTCGGCTCGGGCGGGGGTGGAGTGGATCCGATCGCGGCTGTTTGAATACGCTTCCTGTTGGACCAGAGCCGTCCTAAGGAGCTCTTTGACCCGGCATGTTTCCACCTCCTGTGGTGAATCGCCTTCAATTGGAATCGCCTCCAACCGCGCCGCAGCTGCAACAAGGTTACCCATCGGGTTGGAGTAGTGACCTGGAGGTGTTTGCACAGCTTGAGGCGCGCCGGCATGACGGCGAGGTAGATCTATCACGCGAGGCTGAATCGGCACGCCCGTCCCAGGTGCTTCCGGCCGGTTCACCACTGGCGGCGGATTACTGGTACCTGCTCCGGGGGTGTTGAAGAGGTCCCTGCCCTCGAAAACCGAGGGCAAACGGGATCTGTACTTTCTTTTCATGACTTCATGCGATGCATTCTGATCCAGCATGAGCCTATAAGCCTGCGCATCCAAAGCGGCCCGCTCTGCCACCATCCTGGCGTCTGTAGGGGCCAGATTCGCTTTAGCCTGAGTGATTTGCTCCTTCACCTTTGCAATCATTGCGTTATGCAGATCTTGATCCGCCGGGTTAACCTCTGCCATGAGCACAGCCAACGCATCAAATAATTCTGATAAAACTTGAGCCGGCGGGCGCACATGGCCTCCTGCCCCGGCTGCCACCGCCGCTGTCGAATCGGCGACCGTTATCGCGGTGGTTGAGGAGTGAAGAATCACTTGTGTACCGGCCATGAATATTCCAACCCGGTTGGGCAGATCAAAGGGGTCCGAAATACCGTTACCATCGGAACAACCCCCGATCTGGCCATCTTGCAGCTGGTACAGAGACTCAGTTTCCCGCCGACGACTGCGTCATCGTGAGTAGACAACGGTTTCGCCACCAGATGCTTGATCCGCCCTCATAGTCTCCTCCGTGGATGACTCCCACGTAAGCACGCAGCGACAACCGGTTTAGCAGGGCAGGATTCTTCTTCGCCCACGAGCCGTCTCGACGAGGTCGGTGCGGATGTCCGGCCCAGGCCCTGGCTCACCGATCTTGCCGATGAACACGTGTATGCCACCAAAGGGACCGGTACCAGATACTCAATCGAGCGACCTCGGGGCCCCGGCTGCATCGTCGATGTAGAGCTTGCCGCGATGACTCTTGGTCATCCGGCCCACATCATAGCCTTCGAGTCCTTGAACTTGCCCTCTAAGATCATCAAACCATCGTGCGATAGCCCCACGGTGGGCGTAAGCTGTCGTGGAATTGTCACGGCGGATGTCCTCATGAAAGGACTTAGTCGGCGGGGCCATCGTGCGGAGTTAACAAAAGGGGTTAAAGCGGACGCAAAGACACGAGAGTTTATACTAGTTCGCCCCTTCGATGAAGGTAAAAGCCTACGTCTAGTTTGTGATGGGATTGATGTGATTTCGGCGACTAGGGAGCAATAGCCGCCTAAGCCTCGAATTGTTCTTGTTCCGTCTCTAAACCGCCACGGATCGTCCCCTTATATACACGGGTTGACGTCTGCCGGTCTCTCTGAGTCCCGAGGCCGGCTCATACAAGTGTCCGGCTCGGTCTCTTCTTTCTCGTATCTTACAACACAAGTTACATGGTTATGGCGGTTTTACCATTATGGGCCCTAACTCGCCCCTGGGCTCTGGGCCTCTAAGCTCTACAGCAATCGCCACCTTCTAAGTCTTCGTGGGCCCCAATTATGGCCGAGGGTAAACCGGCCCCTTCAGGCGGTTTATATTCAGTAGTTACATCCCCAACAGGTAGTGTTGGTTTCCCCCCGAGGAGATAAGCTCGGATATGTGCTCCAGATTCACTTTGATTCTTCCAACAATGAAGCAGAATATGAAGCACTATTGTATGGGTTGCGTATGGCCATTTCACTCGGCGTCCGTCGCCTCATGGTCTATGGCGACTCAGATCTAGTGGTTAATCAGGTGATGAAGGAGTGGGATGTCGAAGTCCAGCCATATTTGGTTATTGCAATGCGATGAGGAAGCTAGAGAAGAAGTTTGAGGGGTTGGAGCTTCATCATGTACCCCGACTGAAAAATCAAGCTGTTGATGATTTGGCGAAAATAGGGTCCAAGAGGGAAGCCATTCCCAATGATGTGTTTTTGGAGCACATCCACACACCGTCAATTCAAGAGGATCCTTTCACCGAAGAAACCCCACAGCCAAAAAGTGCCACTGATCCGACTGAAGTTGAGGTCCCAGCAGTGGTCGACCTGATCGTGGAAGTCGTGGTCATCACTCCCGACCGGACAGTGCCATACATCGCGTATATCCTAAGGAAAGAGCTCCCAGAGAACGAAGAAGAGGCTCGACGGATCGTCCGCCGATCCAAGGCCTTTGCTGTGATCAAGGGACAGTTGTACAGAGAAAGCCTTGTTGAGTCGGCGTAAATGCATAACACTAGAAGAAGGTCGAGATAATTTTGATGATATCCACTCGGGGACCTGTGGTCATCATGCGTCCTCTCGGACCATTGTGGCTAAAGCATACCCGGCGGGATTTTCTTGGCCAAAAGCAAATGAAATGGCAAAGGAAATAGTCGACAAGTGTGAAGGGTGTCAGTTCTATTCCAATATGTCACACAAACCCGCCTCAGCCTTGAAGACCATTCCACTCGTCTGGTCCTTCGTTGTTTGGGGGTTGGATATGATTGGACCACTGAGAACTGGAAGAAGCAGCTTCACTCACTTGCTAGTGGCAGTCGACACGTTTATGAAGTGGATCGAAGCTAAACCTATCAAGAACCTCGATACGTGCACTGCTATCAGTTTCATCAGAGAGTTGATATTCAGATATGGAGTTCTGTATAGCATCATCACTGACAATGGGTTAATCTTCGATTCTGACAAGTTCAAAGCCTTTTGTGCCTCTCAAGGCACGCGAGTCGACTATGCTTCAGTTGCTCACCCCCAGTCAAATGGACAAGCTGAACGAGCAAACGGTCTAATTCTCAAAGGACTGAAACCCCGGCTGATGTGTGATCTCAAGCATGCAGCAGGAGTGTGGGTCGACGAACTCCCGTCAGTTTTTTGGGGATTGAGGACCACTCCTAATCGGTCGACTGGGAGAACTCCATTCTTTCTGGTCTATGGAGCCGAAGCAGTTCTGCGGAGTGACCTGCTTCACAATGCACCCCGAGTCGAACTCTACTCTGAAGATGAAGCGGAGAAAGCCCGGCAAGATGCAGTCAACCTCCTAGAAGAGGAGAGAGAGATGGCCCTGATCCGCTCGACCATCTATCAGCAGGACTTGCGTCGATTCCATGCTAGAAATGTGAAGAGCCGAACCTTTCAAGAAGGAGACTTGGTCCTCCAAGTGGATCAACAGAAACCACACAAGCTCGCTCCCACTTGGGAAGGTCCCTTCATCGTCACGAGTTCTCCACAATGGAGCATACCATCTTTACAACGTCGATCGCAGTTGATGAGCCTCGAGCTTGGAATGCGGAGCTGCTCCGCCTATTTTATACTTAAGTACTCACTTGGGTGAGATGTAATAAAAGTACCTCTGTAGTTTGTTTATCGAAGACAAGAATGTTATAATTTTCCCAGTGATTGTTATTACTTTTTGTTTACGTGAGAAATTTCCCCCCAGTGGGTGGCTTAGCTGCGAACCCGTTTCACCTAAGTTTGTAAAAAAAATCCCTGCCGAGTGGAGAGTCAGTCTCCCACTCGGGGGCTTAGTTGCAAATCCGTTTCGCCTAAGTACTTAAAAATCCTACCGAGTGGTGAGCCAGCCTCCCACTCGGGGGCTTAGCTGCAGTATAAGTACTCGCCTAAGTATCTGAAAATCCTACCGAGTGGTGAGCCTCCCACTCGGGGGCTTAGCTGCAGTCCAAGTACTCTCCTAAGTGTTTAAAATCCTACCGAGTGGAGAGCCAGCCTCCCACTCGGGGGCTTAGCTGCAGTACAAGTACTCGCCTAAGTATCTAAAATCCTACCGAGTGGTGAGCCAGCCTCCCACTCGGAGGCTTAGCTGCAGTCCAAGTACTCACCTAAGTATTTAATACAATGTGCGCTTTGTAAGGACGACGAGGTACAGGTTGACTGTTGCCTTCCCCTTCAGAGCTACGACACAAAAAAATCCTCCCGCTCGGAGGCTTAGCTGCGGTCCAGTACTCGCCTAAGTTTGAAAAATCCTACCGAGTGGAGAGCAAACAGACCACTCGGGGGCTTAGCTGCAGTCCAGTACTCGCCTAAGTTTGAAAAATCCTACCGAGTGAAGAGCGAACCTCTCACTCGGGGGCTTAGCTGCAGTCAGTACTCGCCTAAGTATCTGAAAATCCTACCGAGTGAAGAGCAAACCTCCCACTCGGAGGCTTAGCTGCAGTCCAGTACACGCCTAAGTATCTGAAAATCCTACCGAGTGGAGAGCAAACCTCCCACTCGGGGGCTTAGCTGCAGTCCAGTACTCGCCTAAGTATCCGAAAATCCTACCGAGTGGAGAGCAACCCTCCCACTCGGAGGCTTAGCTGCAGTCCAGTACTCGCCTAAGTATCCGAAAATCCTACCGAGTGGAGAGCAATCCTCCCACTCGGGGGCTTAGCTGATCCAGTACTACGCCTAAGTATCTAAAAATCCTCACAAGTGGAGAGCAACCCTCCCACTCGGAGGCTTAACTGCAGTCCAAGACTTTCGCCTAAATGCACTGAAATCCATTCCAATCCATAAGGAACTGACGAGGTGCAGCCGATCACATTGTTACCTTCTCCTTTGGAGCTGCGCCACAAGTACAATCCGTGCTCCATCCCTACCTGCAAAGAACAATGAAGTGTAGGTCGACTGGATTTTTCACCTCAGAGCAGCATCTCAAGCATTGAAGTATATTCCGAGTGAAGAACAAAGTTCGCTCGAAGGCAAATGAAAGCATATCCGACGATAAGCCAAGTTCGGATAACATCCTACGGATGTAGAAGTACCCAAGCATCAAGCCTGTTAAAGTTTATCGGTTACAAGACCACTCGGCATTCCGAGGCAAATTTAAGACGAATCATAGGAGTTTTTTACTCCTCAGGTGGAGGACTGGAAGGCGCGACAAACTGGTCCTGGTCGATCCCGTCAGCGATCCGGGTGGCAGCACCAATGAAAGTCTCCATGAAAGATCGGAAGTCGTACTTCTTGGAATTGGCAACTTTGATGTACGCCAGCTTTTCCTCTCGCGCCTCCTTGCAGTGAACGCGGACCAGGGACAGAGCAACATCGGCACCACATCTAGCAGAAGACTTTTTCCATTCCTGCACTCGACTTGGAACGTTATCTGGGCCGAGTCATTAAAGACTCGAGGTCATTTTGAAGTGTCTCGCCTTTGGCAGTGTCGAGTGATCCGCGACAATCGCAACCTTGATCGAGCGAGGTAGTCCACCACAAGTGATGACACAAGACTCCAGTTGGAGCACATTCATAGCGGCTTCATCCTTCACGGAGAGTTAATGGGGTCCAGGCTGGTCTCCACTCGACTAGTCTCCTCCTCAAGTTACGGAGTGCACGTAACGCAACTCGAGTTCAAGTTAATGGTTCTATGATGAGTCGGTGATAACAAGTCAGTCGGATAAAAGGAATTACCTTCAAGCATGAGGAATAACTTCTTGGCGAGCCCTCCCAGATAAGCCTCCAGATCGTTCCTCTTCCCCGCCAGTTTGCCAGCCTTGTCACTCAGAGCTATCTTGTCATTCTTCAGTCGGCTAACCTCCTTGTTGGCCGCGTTGAGAGCAGCTTTCAGATTGGCGTTCTCTTCTTCAAGTTTACCGACTGAACTCAGTTTTTCTTCTGTGAGCTTTGTTTTGTCCAAAGCCGCTTTCTGCGCCTCGACAAGGTCATGATCCTTCTTCCTCAGAGCTCCTCCATTTTGTCTGCAAAATGACAGTGAGATCAGAATTAGGAAGGGGCGGAAAGTCAAAGACAGTCGTCAAGTTCTCACATGCCATACCTTTTGCTTCGTCTCTCGCCTTCGACAAGTTCTCCTTGTCGGATTTTGGGTTCCGGCAGACCCTTGAGGTTCGAACACTGGGGTGCGCACGGAGATCCAACCTTCCACCGTCTCGTACCTCGCCGAATCACAGGGACCTAAACTACTAAGGAACAGCACAAGAGACACAAGATTTATACTAGTTCGGGCCACCGTTGTGGTGTAATACCCTACTCTAGTTTGTGGGGTGGTGGATTGCCTCTTGGGCTGTTGGGGAACAGTACATGGAAAAACAGCCTCGCGAGGGTCTGTTCTTGGTGGGTGTGATGAACTGCTAGGTGGTGTCCCGCCGCTCTAGCTTGAGGATCAGGTCTCTATCTCTCTCTCTCTCTGGATTCCAAATGCCAGATCTCGATCCCCCTACTCTGAGTGTGGCTACTCCTATTTATAGGCGAAGGCCCTGGGCCTCTTCCCAAATATTGAGCGGGAAGGGCGCCAACAATTGGCCATTTTGAAGGGGAACAATGGTACACTTATCCTGACTAAAGTCGGTCCTCGCTTTGCCAAAGGCTTCGGTGATGAGGCCTGCTTGGGCTCCACGATGACTCCCTTCCACCCATTGGGGCTGGTCTTGGTCTTGTTGCACGAAGCAGATGCCTTTGCTTGATGCTCTCGCTGCGCTTGCTCCCTTTGCACCAAAGGGGAAAGGAGGACACTGCAGGCTGGCGCCTGACCGGGCGCCCTTGGTAAATCATGAAACTGCGTCATGGGCACCTCGCGAGGTACCCTGCCTTGAACTCTCCGCCTCCTCATGAGCCAACCTCGACGAGGCCGTGCTCGAGGAAGATCCTGGTGCGTCCGCCTCATGAGGCTTGGCCCCTCGCGAGGGTCTTGAGCTTGTCTTGATGAAGACGGGCTGTCCTGGGCTCCTTTGAGCCACGCCTGCAGCCGCAGTGAGCAAGTCTGGGGACCCCGTTCCTTAACGCCGACAGTAGCCCCCGGGCCCATGGCGCGCCCGAACTTGGCCGAGCAGAGAGGCAAGAGGGCAAGTGCGAAGCGTCGTGGGCCCTAACAGCCTGCGGCCTTGGGCGCCGCGTGGCGGTTGATTGGATGCATGCGCCTCTGCAACCGCGTGGGTTGATAATAGAGCGGCATCTTCCTTGCCTCCTTTACTTTCTCGATTCTTTGCTTTCAGATCCCCTTTCTTGCGCCTCTCCTCTCGATTCCAAGACCTTCAGATCCACTCCGCTGCGTGCCCTAGCCAGTCATGGCTCGCCAAGCCCCGGCCGAGCTTGGTACTCTCCTGCCTTTGGACCCGCCAAATGTGTCGAGGCGAGCCTCGCATGCGCCCGGTTAGCGGAGGCGCAGTGGCGTCAATGGAACGGCGCGTTGTTCAAGGCGGCTCCTCCGCCTCGAGGGTCGGGGAGTACCTTCTACCCGTTCTTCGTGAGCGCCATCATTGCTGGTCTGGTGCCTCCCTTCTCTGAGTTCTTCTTCTCCGTCCTCCGTCACTACAACATCCAAGCTCTGCACCTCCATACCAACTCCGTCCTTCTTCTGGCAATCTTCGCCTACTATTGTGTGGCTCATGTTGGGGTGAAACCCTCGGTGGCCTTGCTGCACCACTACTTCTTCCACCGAACCTCCCGTGGTTCCGCCTCCGCGTGCGCGAGCTTTGTTGCATACGGCGGAGCCATCGCCATTTCAAACCCTGGGAAGCGGATTGAGGGCTTCAGGAGCAAGTGGGTCTTGATGGATGCTGGGCGCATCCACCCTCACTGATCACCTTACGAACTGTAGAGAGTTCCGACAACTGGTCCCGGCGGAGCTTGGGATCCCTGTGGCTAGTCTTGGAGAAGATGGATGCAGATCTGAAGCCGGCCGGCGTGGCGTGGCGAGCTGACAGTCTTGTCGGCTGCTAAGGGAGTTCCTAGAGCACCAATGGCTCCGCTTACGCGATGCTCGCTTCCGATGTGGGCGTCACTCGAGCCCGTGGTCCTGGGCCGAGGATCTCGCGACAGTCCTCCAGTCCTTGGTTGGGAGCGATGTGGCGAGGCGAGGGCGCCCACGCCTTGTTCCTTCGTGAGGATTGGGAGCAGGTAGTGGGGCCCATGCCTTTGTCTTCAACGGGGATGGGCCGTGCCCGTGGAGGCTCCGGAGGACCTGGTGGACGTGTCCTCTTCCGACTCCAGCGAAGAGGTGGAGGAAGGAGAGGCGGGAGAGGGGGTTGATTCGGGAGCGGAGTCAAGGGCTCCTCCCCTGCGCGGCAGGTCCCGCATTCTCCGCCTCCCCCAGAGTGACGACGATGAGGATGAGGATGAGCGTGGAGGCGAGAGCCTGCCCCGATCCCAAGAAGGACTGGACTGGGCTGGTCCCTGCAGTCTGCCCGGCCCCGGGCAATCATGAGCAGACGCCTCCTGCCTCCCGGTCCCCTTGAAGGCTGATCCTGCAGCGGCTCTCGGGCTTCAAGTATGGCGGAGGCTGCTCGAGAATCCACCGGCGGCGACACAGTAAGTGCACACTTCCCGTCTTGATTATTGCTCCGTCGACAAGATCGATGTCCATGTCCTTGGCCAAGTGGCGCCCATGTGAAGTGAAGGGGCTCTGAGGCCCCATCCTTGGCGGTGCCTCTGCCCGGAAAAAAGAAGGTGATCCTGACGCCTGCCTCTCCTGCCCGGGCATCCTCATGAGGCTCGGCCGAGCCCCTGGGCCAGCTCAGCCCCTTGACCCAGCGACCCCGAGGTGCCCTTGCTTGGCGCTGCCTCCACTATTGCCGTGGCGCTTGTTGGTTCCGCCTCGAAGCGCGATGGTTCACGCCGCCATCTCCTCCTACTCCACCAACTGTTGTCTCTCCGACTCCTCCCAGTGTCCTGGATCGTGCCGCCGCTGAATTGGACCGGCTGCGGCAGGATCTTCTGGGCGCCGACCCTCGCTTGGTGGTCGGGCGCTTGGAGCTGGCCTCTGGCTGGATTCGCTCCGACGCTTCAATTCGGGCGGCGATGGTCTGTGCCTTGACGGCTTATGACGAGGGAGAAGCAGGCTGTTCGTGAGGCGAAGGTAGCCCGCGATGCTGCCTGGAGAGGCAGCCAACATCCAAGGTCGCTGTGAGACGCTGGAGGGCGAGCTGAAGGGCCTGCAGAACCAGCTTGCCGAGGAGGCCCGCCTCCGCCAGGAGCAGGAGGGAAGCATGAAGGCTCGCGAGGCGGCCGTCAAGGACCAGGAGGCCAAGCTGAAGAAGCGCCGTGACCGCTGGGCGCGCTGGAGCAGGAACTGGAGGCGAGGAAGGTCGAGCTGGACGACAAGGCGCGGGTTCTTGCCGAAGATCGCGTGGCCTTCATGGATATGGAGGTGAAGGCTCGCGCCTTGCTGAGGGAGCTTTACGATAGCGGCCCGAGAGCCCAGCGGCCGGGCGCAGAGGACGGCCCCGCCAAGCTGCTTCTCTTCTGGTTTGCGCTCTTGAAGATGTCTCCCTTGGTCTTGGCCCCACTGGCCGAGGCCGAGGCGTGTCTTGTCTTCATGCGGCACCGACGCGGATCCTCACCCACATCTATCTTCGCGATCCCAGCGTCGACATGGAAACTTCTTTGGAGCCAGCAAGCGGCGAGCATGCATTGCCGCTGCCGAGGCTGTGAAGGGTCGCGGAGGCTCTGTTGGGAAGTTCGGCCTTCAAAGCACCAAGCCGAAACGTAGGCGCTGCCGCCTGCTGCTCACTTCAGGCGAGCCCACTCACGCTGCTTCACCGCCGACAAGTGACTCCGTTGTGGCTCCTGCCTTGCTTTTAATTCCTGCACATGTATCATGCCTCGAGGAGGCGTTTAAACTTGCGTTTGGTATTGCGATAATAGTGTGGACTGTAATATTTTCTTTTGAATTCCTTGAAATTTGTGCTTCCTACTTGCTTTATGTTCTACGCCGGCAGATCCCGGCCCCACAGATTCTCGCTCACGCTTAGCCCGACCGGAAACCAGGACGGGTCCAAGGAGTGAGGGGCTACGTGACAACTTAGGCTCCTGAGTTGCGATGCTCAGGAGTCCCCCTTGGCGCACAAACAACAAGTAGGGAGGTGAGACGCGGGCGGATCCGCCGTTCTACGTCTGCAGAGCCCGGCCCCGCGCATACCTCAACCGCGTTAGCCTTCGGAACTAAGGGGTGAGGGGCTACGTGACCAGTTAGGCTCCCGAGTCGCGATGCTCAGGAGTCCCCCTTGACGCTCAAACAACATTCGTACCTTGGCTCCGCTCGGCGAGTGACGTGCGATGAACCAGGCCCGAGGGGCCTGGCTGGAGTGGCGGCGTCTGGCGTGACTCCAGCGCAGCCCCCATGCCCAGCCCTCGCGGGGCGCCTCCCGAGGGAGGCGTTGCGACGAGGCCGACATCGAGCCTGGCTCCCCGAGGTTGATGCGACCGGAGGCTACCCTCGGTTGTTTATCACCATTGAGCATAGCGCTTCCGCATGCGTACGGGCATAGCCGCTCCTCGGCAGTGTCGTCAGCCAGCACGGTGCTTCCACTGGAATGTGGGAGGGGGCTCCCCTCCGGGAGGAGCCCCCGGAGCGTATACAGCCCCACCCTGACACGTGGCTGGCGGGGTAGGGCTGGACGAGGTGTATCTGGGCACCCGTGAGCAAGCACGGGACTCACGGGGCCCTACCTCAAGGCGGGTTGCGCCTGGCTCTGAGCCTTATCTTCGAGTGTGTTCCTGCAAATTTGGCCAGATGTCGGTGCTCTACGTCTTCGGGTCCCGGCTCTCGGGCTGGTCTCGGCCGTCATTGGCAGCAAGCCGAGTTGCGATGCCATGGACAAGACCAGAGGGTGAGGGCCGGAGAGCCGGTAGGAGCCCTGAGTCGCGATGCTCAGGCACCCCCCTTTAACGCGCAAGCTGGATTAGATGACGCAACTCTACGTCCTCGGGTCCCGGCTCTCGGGCTGGTCTCAGCCGTCGCTGGCAAGCCAGGTCGTGATGCCATGGACAAGACCAGAGGGTGAGGGCCAGAGGGCCGGTAGGAGCCCTGAGTCGCGATGCTCAGGCACCCCCTACTCTATAACGCCAAAAGCCGGGTCGACGACAACTCCCCACGTCCTCGGGTCCCGGCTCTCAGCTGGTCTCGGCCGTCGCCGGCAAGCTGTGTCGCGATGTCATGGACAAGACCAGAGGGTGAGGGCCGGCGAGCCGGTCGGAGCCCCGAGTCGCGATGCTCAGGCCCCTCCCCTTTAACGCGCAAGCTGGGTTGGATGACGAAACTCTACGTCCTCGGGTCCCGGCTCTAGGGCTGGTCTCAGCCATCGCTGGCAAGCTGTGTCGCGATGCCATGGACAAGACCAGAGGGTGAGGGCCGGAGAGCTGGTAGGAGCCCTGAGTTGCGATGCTCAGGCACCCCCCCTTTAACGTGCAAGATTCCGCCACCCAGGAAACGGTACCAAATAACAAGCATGGTGGAACAAGAGCATAATCCTAAGGAAAACGCAAGAAGGATACATGCCGCTGGGACTGGCCCGAGCGGCTTGGGAATGATGCAGCCCGAGGGGCGCCCAACAGGACAAGCTAATGACATGAAATAAAGGGATACATGCCGCAGGACGGACCCACGCTGCCCGGGAATAATGCAGCCACAAGGCGCTCCCGGCTGAAACGAAACTTCAAGATGTCACCGGTGATGCTTTGGGGACGAAGGGGTGTTGATGTAGCAGACTCGGTGGGCTGCAGAGCGATCCTCACGAGCCCCCAGGCCCGGGGGCCTCGGGAGGCTCGGGAGGCGCTGGCGGCTCCTTAGGGGCCATCTCCATGTCCGCCAGGGCTGCGGCGTGCCTGACCTCTTGAGCCTCCAGGATGCCCCTCATGAGACGCTGGTGCTCATCAGCCGCATTTGGCAGGCCATAAGGCATGCGTACGTAGCTGTGGGGCGGACCTTCGCAACGTCCCACTCGCGCGAGGGCAGGCGCTCTTGAGATGCGGCTCGGTTGAGCCCTGGTATGTCGATGCAAACGCAGCCCGACATCCTCGCGCCTAGATGGGGGGGCCACGGCGGAGTGGCGGCGGCTGCCCCTCATGACCCTTGACTCCTGTAGCTCTGAATGGCCTTGGCCGACAAACTCACGAGGGTTTGGCCCTCCTTGCCTTCCTCACCTTTGGGAAACATGCTTCGAAACACGCCTCCATGTGGTGCCCAAGCGCCTCCCTCGAGACCTTGGCGAGGTCGGCGGCCCTCCAGGGGAGAGCCCCCAAGCCCTGCCTGAGGAGGGCGCCGGGCACGCTTTCCTATGCGATGGAAGAAGGTCCCCCTGGCCCGGCGCGGGCCCTGAGGGGCCTGCCTCTTGAAGAGTCGGGCCGGTCGATGTCTTCTTCTTCTTGGGTGCGGCCTCGGGAGGCCTCCTGCTGCTGTGGTGCAGGTCTTCCAGCGATGCGGCTCAAAAGCTCGCTCGCTCCAGGGAGCACATGCGTCTCTCTCTTCACAGGGCACCGTGATGACTCCGCCGCTTCGGCATCTTGAGGACGTTGTAGCCATGGTGGAGTTACGGCCATGAATTTGGCCAACGCCGGGTACCCGAGGATGGCGTTGTCTGGCAATGACGAATGTGGTGACGTCGAAGTCGATGAGCTCGGTGTGGTAGTTGTCGCGCGAGCCCGAAGGTGACAGGAAGGCGGACCTGCCCGATCGGGACCGTGGAGTCGTCGGTGACTCCGGAGAAAGGCTTGGTTGGCTGAAGCCGACCTGTAAGGCACTTTAAGATTGTTGAATGTCTCCACGGACGGGACGTTGAGCCCTGCTCCACCGTCGATGAGGGTCTTGGTGACTAGCACATTCTTGATGATTGGGGAACAAAGCATCGGAGAACTCCGCGTGGCTGCGCACTTGAGCTGATCTGCTGAAATTTGAACGTGATGGCGCACGCCGACCACTGAGAGGGCGCGTGGACTCGAGCTTGGGAGGACTGCATTCACTTCAAGGGCGAACTGCTTGAAGATGCGTTGAGAGGCTGGGGCTTGAGCTCCGCCCAGATGCGCGATCGCGCGCTTCCTCGGAAGCCCCAGCCCCCTTGTCCCGATGACGGTCTTCAATTCTCCTTGGCGGCGGGCGGCAGCGGAGGGAGGCCTGCGTTCCTCAGGGCGATCCTCGCGAGGTTGATCCCTCCAGCCTCCCTCGCGAGGTGGGTCTTGCTAGCGGTCCTCGCGAGGTTGGTCGCGCCACCCTTGGCGCGGGCCGCGGTCTTCCCAGCGTCCTGCATTCCTTCCTCCTCCTCGGCCGTAGCCCCGGTCGCTGCGCTCGGGCGTCTGCCGACCCTTCCTCACAGACGCCCGGAGCTCTTGACATTCATTGGTGTTGTGGGTGTGGAGGTCGTGGTATACGCAGACCGGCTGCCCTTGGAGGATTCGGGTTGATCTTCGCCTCGCTTGGTGTATGGTTCGGCGCTGGTCACGCAGCCCCTTGCACTTCACGTCCTTGGCCTTGGACTTCTTTTCTTCGGATCCGCGGCAGCAGCTCGAGGAGGGAGAGGCGCCTCAGCCCTCGGGCGCACTTGGTCGCCAAGTTGAACAGCTCCAGGAGGTGCACAGATCTTCATGCATCGCCAGCTCCTCCTTCATCTTGACGTCGCGCCTCCATCGGAGAAGGCAGAGATGATGGCCTCCTCCGTTACCACAGGGATCTTGAGGCGTAGCGTTGTTGAAGCTAATCGGATGTACTTTTGCAGGGGTTTCCCACAGGCTGCTTGATTCGATGCATGTCGCTCACGGCGGGTGGCCGGTCGCAAGTACCTTGGAAGTTGGCGATGAAGCGGATGCGCATCTCGGCCCAGAAGAGATCGTGCACGGGCCAGATTCAGAGCCAAAAGTGGCCCCTGGCCTTGAGCGCCATGGGAAACCAATTCGCCATGACCTTTTCATCCCGTTGGCAGCCTCGATGCCCAGCTCGTAGATTTGGAGGAACTCCGTAGGGTCATTTGTGTCATCGTGGCGGGAGGCAGTGTGGCTTGAACTTGGCGGGCTACGCGACGCTGCGCAGCTCGGAGGTGAAGGCGCGGCAGCCCGCCAGGCTGCGGGGGCCTCGGACGGCAGAGAGCTTGGTCTTAGGGCCTCTGCGCCACAGCTGGGGCAGCGCAGGTCTTGACGTCTTTGGGCGGGAGTGCTCGGGCAGCTTCTTGCGGGCGAGGAACTTCTTGGCAGCTCTGCTCCTGCCGCGCCGGCGCCTGGCGGAACGGGTTCCGCCCAGGGACCGCACGCCTTGGGGCCAGGGCGCCTTCTTGAGGAGGAGGCGGCTGGCGCCCGGAGCTTCATCGCCAGCAAGGCGGGTGCGGTGCAGCGAGATGGACGGCGAGGGGCGCCTCTGCGGTAGCAGACGGCTTCAGCGACTTCGGTCGAGCCATTCTTCGTAGACGTCGTCGGCGAAGCGGTAGCGCAGAGCTTCGCTTTGTCGCGATGAGTGCAGCTCGGGCCTCCATGGCGCGTCAAGTAGCGTGGCGAAAACGGCGAGGGTGAGCGGCGTGGCGGTGCGGCCGTCCCGCCTCATGGACAGTCTTTGGGAAGATGCTTGTTGCTTGTTCCCGCCCGGGCGGTGGCGGCGTTGACGGCGGTGACGGGAACGACGAGGGCGCCCGCCGACGGAGCTGTCTCTGGCGACATGGGAGGCGAAGGGCGGCTCGGCGCTATGGGCCCAACGGGCGCATGGTAATTCGCGGTGGTCGGGGAAGAACGAGGCGACGAAAGGCAGATTCCGGCGCACCCCTACCTGGCGCGGCAAACGTCGGATTTTGGGTTCCGGCAGACCCTTGAGGTTCGAACACTGGGATGCGCGCGGATATCCAACCTTCCACCGTCTCGTACCTCGCCGAATCACAGGGACCTAAACTACTAATGGAACAGCACAAGAGACACAAGATTTATACTATTTCGGGCCACCGTTGTGGTGTAATACCCTACTCTAGTTTGTGGGGTGGTGGATTGCCTCTTGGGCCTTTGGGGAACAGTACAGGGAAGAACAGCCTCGCGAGGGTCTGTTCTTGGTGGGTGTGATGAACTGCTAGGTGGTGTCCCGCCGCTCTAGCTTGAGGATCAGGTCTCTATCTCTCTCTCTCTGGATTCCAAATGCCAGATCTCGATCCCCCTACTCTGAGTGTGGCTACTCCTATTTATAGGCGAAGGCCCTGGGCCTCTTCCCAAATATTGAGCGGGAAGGGCGCCAACAATTGGCCATTTTGAAGGGGAACAACGGGTACACTTATCCTGACTAAAGTTGGTCCTCGCCCGCCAAAGGATCTGGTGATGACGCTCGCTTGGGCTCCACGATGACTCCCTTCCGGCCGTTGGGGCTGGTCTTGGTCTTGTTGCACGAAATGGATGTCTTTGCTTGATGCTCTCGCTGCGCTTGCTCCCTTTGCACCAAAGGGGAAAGGAGGACGCCTGCATTTGGGCGCCTCGTGGCGCCCTTGGTAAATCATGGCTTGCGTCATAGGCACCTCGCGAGGTACCGCCTTGAACTCTCCGCCTCCTCATGAGCCAACATGACGAGGCCATGCCTGAGGAAGCTCCTGGTCGTCCGCCCCGCGAGGCTTGGCCCCTCGCGAGGGTCTTGAGCTTGTGCTGATGAAGATGGCTGTCCTGGGCCTCCTTTGAGCCACGCCGCAGGCCGCAGGCAGGCAAGTCTGGGGACCCCCGTTCCCAGAACACCGACACTCCTGAGCAAGCTTCAAGTCAAGGTTGAGCTGGATCTGTTTGTTTTCCAGTTCAGTATAGCGAGCCACAAGCTCGCAGGATTTCTGCAAAGAATCAATCGACAGACATCAAAGATAGGTTACTTCCGAGTGACTAAAGAAAAATCGTTGCGTTTCTAAGACTACAGCCGAATCAAAATATTCGACAGTAGTCTCGGGGACTACACCCAGTGGGTGCACTTAGCGTGCCCCCACTGATTCTACCGACTCGGTTCGATCAGTCGGCCGAGGAAAAAAAGAGGAGGATTCTTTAGACTACGGTCGACTGCCAGCAGTCCACCATAGTCTCGGGGACTACACCCAATGGGTGCACTCAGCGTGACCCCATCAGTTTCAAGATTCCATTGGACATGATCCGACCAGACCGAGTGAAGAAGTTACCAAAGAAATTCGAAGTATAAAGACTACGGTCGACCGCCGTGATCCACCATAGTCTCGGGACTACACTCAGTGGGTGCACTCAGCGTGCCCCCACCAATCCAAAAATTCAACCGACACACCCGGTGGGTGTACAGAATCTGAAGATCTTCGTAAAGAAGAGTTTTCGGTAGCATATCCTAATGTAACAAGTGGTGATCAACTAATTGGACATTGCTCAAGAGCTGAGCTGGTATCATAGGCCGCCTGGCTGGCCTCCCGGACCACCTTCACTTGATCCATCATGATCCCCGCCTGGCGTATAGCTTCCTTAGCAGCACCCACTTGGTCCTCTGGGACGTGGTGTGTGGCGAAAAGGGAGGGCAGATCAGCAGTTGATGATGAAGGTCGGATGCTCGTCAGCAGCACAGCGAAAGACACAGAAGTCCGAGTGATGTTGCCACCCTCATGAACCAGCGTCTCAAGCACTGATACAACTTGAGCAGTCTTCCCAGCAGGCGCCTTTTTATTCTTGCTCCGCCTCAGCGGCGCCTCATCGTCATCATCAGGGAGATCAATGACATGAGGAGGGACTACATGAAAGATTCAAAGTTAAAAACGGAAATCCAATCGACCAAAAGTGAAACTACAGCGATCATACCAAGGTTAGAGGTAGCAGCATCTTCCATCTCCTGGTCTTCGTTCCTGGCTGAGGTCTTGGAGGTGGCAGCGCTGCAGATTTCAGAAATCAGTTGCTCGGTCAACAAGTCGACCAAAAATATGTCCATACTGAACAAGAAAACACAAGTTCTGTTGTACCCGGAAATGGTGGGAATGGCCATCTTCATCTTGGGCAAAGCCTTTGTCGGCTTTGATGGCGTCGCTCGGGGTTTCTTCGGCGCTTTTTCAGTCGGCGCCGGAGAGGTCGTCCGAGGGCGTTTCGTCGACTGCCCGACAGGCGCGATAGCCTTGCCACGCTCAACTGCGGGGTCATGGGTGAGCTTGGACCGCCTTTCCATGCGAGGAGGGTCAACTTCTTCCTCCTCTTCCTCCTCCTCCTCTTCACCGGAGCTGTCGTCGTCTTCGTCCTCACCGCCGATTGCCATTCCTCCGGCTTTCACCTCCGCTCCTTCCTCCTCCTCAACTGGTTCTTGCGCCCCGTTGGGCATCGAGTACATCTCAGTGGTGGTATGGAAGACAACAAACAAAACAAAAGTCAATCGACCGATTTTAAGCAAACAAAATGGAGAAAGCGGGATCACAGTCAAAGATGCAGGAATGGACCTTGTCTACTTTGTATGACTGGTCGAGTGGAGGGATCCTCCTGGCTCCATGAGGGTTGTCGTTGTTTCCTGTGATGCCCGCAAGACACCTTTCCAGCATGGCATCCTCGATCTCCTCCGGGTGGATCCGAGTGGTGTCCTCAGTGCCGGAGTGCAACCACATCGGATGGTCTCGGGCTTGAAGCGGCTGGATGCGTCGTCGAAGGAAGACCTCCAAGAGACCCATGCCAGTCACCCCGTCTCGGATGAGCTGGACAACTCGTTCGACTAACACCTTCACCTGCACCCTCTCTTCCAGGATTACCTTCAAAGAAGATGGCTTGCTCACTCGGTCCATGGAAAAACGAGGGAGTCCAGTCGACTGCCCTGGCGTTGGCTGGTCCTTGCAGTAGAACCAAGTCGACTGCCATCCACGGACTGACTTCGGTAAGATCATGGCCGGAAAGGAACTTTTTCCTCTCATTTGAACCCCAAGACCCCCATACATCTGAATCACTTGAGTTCTCTCGTCACTCGGATTGGCCTTTTTCACCGTCTGGGAGTGACAAGTGAAAATGTGCTTGAAAAGACCCCAATGAGGCCGGCAACCCAAGAAATTCTCGCACAAAGACACAAAAGCAGCGAGATATACGATGGAGTTGGGAGTGAAGTGGTGAAGTTGTGCCCCGAAGAAGTTCAGAAATCCCCGAAAGAAAGGGTGGGGCGGCAGAGAAAACCCGCGGTCGACATGGGTGGCCAAGAGAACACACTCACCCTCCAGAGGTTGTGGCTCCCACTCCTTCCCCGGGAGCCGCGCTGATCCATGAGGGATCCGTCCCTCATTAGCCATGTCGTCGAGATCCTTCTGGCTGATCGTCTAGTGGATCGATGCCGCTCGATCCAGCCTGCGGCAAGCCGCCTCGACGAGGATCCGCCTGACCGTCGCTCTTCCCTTCGCCGCGTCACCTTCTTCGCCCGCTCCAAAGCCGTCGTCTTGTCCTTCACCATTGTCGCCGATGAAACGCGCACAGAGCAGCAACGCTGAGGTGGAATCACACGCGGCGGACGAATCTGGAGAAGGGAGGAGGAAAGGGGAACGCACTGTTCAAAAACCCCCGTCCAGGGCCTTATATGAGGTTGCTTCCGAGTGACTGACTGGTAGGCCCGGGTGATCCTGTCAAATCCAGCAACAGTCGTCCGCGCGATACGTGGCGAAAAAGGTGGCGTGGATATCGAGGCGTCCATGCCTTATCCTGTCCGATTACTGCAGCGTCCTTTCGCCCCGCTCACTTCTCGAAATTCCAATCCCGCTAAATCCGCGCGCCACAGAGCAAATCACCAGACAAAAGATTTCCTCCGTCCTGTCATTCGGAGTTCTCCAAGCATGAAAAACACACTCGACGGATACAAAGAATGGATCAAGGCGACTGAAAAAGAAGTTGAAGTCGTCACCTAAGCTCATTGATCCAGAACAAGACGTGCTCTTCGCACGAAAAGTGGTTCGGAAGAGTTCTCAACTCCTTCCCCACTCAAACCTCGATCCATTCGGGGGCTACTGATGAAGTCGTGTACCTAGGGTAGGGTCATGGACCTGTCCAAGATACCCTCCCCAAGGAGGTCTCTTGAAGAAAACACCTTTCAGTCGACCTGGAAGGATTCCACTCGACGGACCTGAAGACACTCGACCATCAGCCAACCACTCGATCGCCAGAAGATCTACAGTTGATAGACGCATAAGCGTTCGGTCATTAAGTGGCTTTATGGTCATCATAGCACTTTATGTGGACGTTACCAAGAAGTCCATATCTTAATGTACCTTAATCCCTACATGGCGAGGGCTGGAGGATCCGCGAACTCTATATAAACCACCCCCTCCTCGGTGTAAAGGGTTCGCACTTCGTAATTCATACGCACATAATACAGTCGACCGCCTTCGGGCTCCGAGACGTAGGGCTGTTACTTCCTCCGAGAAGGGCCTGAACTCGTAAACATCTTGCGTATACGACTACTCCATAGCTAGGATCTTCCCTCTCCATACCTACCCCCATTCTACTGTCAGACTTAGAACCACGACACCCACCACATCTATGATGATGCGTGTTTTTGTCACAATTATAGTCATGGAATTGTCACATCGCTGACAGAAAAATAATGTCATGGAAGTGTCTTTCTCTGTAGTGGTAGGACATAAGGCTTTTTACCCATCCTGGGACCGGCCTTAACCTAAATTAAACCACCATGTCACCTTGATCACTAATGAGACCCCTCCAGAGATACTACCCCTCTACTTTTTCCCATGACTATGAGTACATCGTAAGATCAGTGATCCATTAATCTTTGACAATTCGCGCCCACCATGGGGGCCACATGGAGCAAGTCCATGATGATGACGCCAACTCCCCTGACCTTGACCACCTTTGTCTTTATGCGAAAGGGTTTGTAATTGAACTTCAGCCTCAATCATGAGAAAGTGGTTGCAAGCAGCAAGTCGCTAGGGGGCTTGCCACCTTGGATCTGGGGAAAATCAACCCCATATCCCGTATTCAGCTCTTTTATGGCTCTAATGAACCTTTCTCCTGGACGGTCTTCCTGGTGAAAAAGGCTAAATCTGGGAAGTAGGGGAGAAGCAATAAGAAGAAATGCTCAAGGCTATACTTGTTAAAAGGGGCAATGGCAGCCAAAAAAGGGATGTTGTCTTTGGAGGCGAACTCGAACACATTAGATGAGGAGGCCCAACTAGAGAAAGAGCAACGGGAAGTCATCAAGGCCCCGATGTTCAGCTTGATGATGCGCTAGAAGGGAAAATCCCCTTCCCTAGAGGGGATCTAGAATCTTGGCCCTCCATACCATCGTTGAAAGCAAAGTTGAACGGAGCATGTGATCATGTCACTAAGGACCACTAACACCCCCAACTTCGATATGTGAGGAAATTTGGTGAATGTCCAAGCCTCTTGCAAACATCCTTATGGGGAAGGAGCGGGTCTCGTCTCGAACCTAGCGCGTCTAAGGGCCAGATCTCCAATTTGAGTGGCATGTTGAATAGCCGAAGAAGGTGCCAATCATCCTCATCCTCACACCGGTCCTAACAAATATCCAGCTACTCCAAGTCCTCCCCGGCGAGATCGCATCCTGAGCCGGCGAATTGAAGGTTGTCTGGCCTTGGTAGAAGAACTTTGAGCCACTCCTTGGTTGAAGCACTTCCTAGTCCGCCACATTGAGCGTTTTGATGAGACCATGTATCCCAAAGAATTCCTACATACATATGACATAACCATAGAGGTTGCTCGTGGTAATGGCCAAGTCATGGCCAAATACCTAGTTGTGCGTACACTATCGTTGGTAGTGGCAACGAGGAAGCGTTATTCATTGGGAACGAAAAATATGAATTAATGTTCGCTCGTAGAGCCTAGAACGAGCGCTGGTCGTTGCGGTCTGCAGCAATTACTACCTTATCATTGATGTCAGTAATGACATGGTCATAAATTTGGTTTTTTAATTCAGACATAGTTTCACTTTTCCAAAAATAATAACAGTATTTGTACAAAAAATCCACCTTTTCCTGCTCCACATTTCCCCCATTTGTTTCAGATCACCCCCATGTCCTATGGAACCATCTCCTTCCCCTCAAACACCAATTGCGTTGACACCGTGCCCTTTCTGCCCTTCTCATTACCATGGTGGGCCATCAACCCCCACTCCCGAAGTTGCATTGACGACATTCTTCTCTATTAGTCCACCCTCCTCGTCTTATATTTCCTCTCTCAAGAAGATAGGGAGAATGTTAGAGCAACTTCGTGGAGGTTGGCGACGACAGAGAGAGCTTTTTCTGGGAAGATAGGTGGCAGAGAGAGCCCTTTCCTCTCCCATTTTTCTCTATTAGTCCACCCTCCCCGTCTACTGAATCGCGACAGATATATCAGGCGGTTTTCTTCGTGGAGATTGGCGACGGCAGAGAGAACTTTTTCTGTGAAGATAGGTGGCTGCAGGGCTGGCGCATACAGGAGACCGCATTGTTAGTATACGCCATGATCAAGCCACAGATGAGTGCCTCTAGAATGGTCGCATACGCCATGGTAGGGGCTTGGGCGAGAGATCTTGGCCCATACCTCACTCCCGCATAGCTAGCCCAATTCCTCCTGCTTTGGGACATACTAGCCCCAGTGGAGCTTCATACATGCATTGCCGATTCAGTCTGTTGGGCGTGGGAGACCTCAGGTGCTTTCTCAGTTTGATCAGCTTATGCCAGCAAGTTCATTAGTAACACGACCTTGTGGCAAGCTTCACTTGGCACTCCAAGGCTCCTCTGAGGTATAAATTCTTTAGCTGGATAATCCTCAAGAAAAGAATTTGGACCTGTGACAGGCTGGTGAGGAGGGGCCTACGACATCAGGTCGTCTGCCCGATGTTCGAGCAGGATCAGGAGACCGCGGCTCACTTTTTACTATCTTGCATCTTCTTCTGCATGGTGTGGTTCGAGGTTCTCTTAGCATGGGGGGTGGTGAGTGGGTGCCCAGACAAGCCGATCGCTTCCTCACATGGTGCTCAACACTTGCCATGTTTTTGAGGCACCAGAAGGACATGTCGGAGGGATTGACCACGGGTAGCCTCATCTACCCCCTTGGCATTTCAAGACATCGGGGCTAGCAAGCCCCTCGCACATTTCGGACATGCGTCCGGCTCCTTGGGTCGGCTGGCCCAGGAGGCGGCTCACAGAAGACGGCGCACCCTCAGAAGGCGGCCTCAGGGGGCCGCACCTGGCAGGCGGCCCCCCCCCCCCCCCCCCCCCCCCTCAAAGTTGGCACCAATTCATTATGACGAGACGGGGCGTGGCTACAGGACCACCCCCTCCCCCGGATCATGGAAAAGCATGGCTACAGTGTGAGCTGACCCAACGGTCACCTGCCTGCCCGGCGCGGCACTGTAGCCATGCAACTCATGACGCGGTATACGTTAGCAAGGCCCATGCTCCCACGACGGACGGTCATTACAGCCCGCAGGCAGCGGGTCCTATCTGTCCGCGAGCGACCAGAAGGCGGCGCAACCCCGGAAGGCGGCCACGGGGGCGGACCGGTCTCCAGCAGCCGGCCCTCCCTCCTCTCGGAATCTGCGCACCATTAAACAGATGAGACGGAGCATGGCTACTGTCAGTGTCAAAACCGGCGGATCTCGGGTAGGGGGTCCCGAATTGTGCGTCTAAGGCGGATGGTAACAGGAGGTGGGGGACACGATGTTTACCCAGGTTCGGGCCCTCTCGATGGAGGTAATACCCTACTTCCTGCTTGATTGATCTTGATGATATGAGTATTACAAGAGTTGATCTACCACGACATCGTAGAGGCTAAACCGTAGAAGCTAGCCTATGGTATGATTGTTGTTGTCCTATGGACTAAACCCTCCGGTTTATATAGACACCAGACGGGGCTAGGGTTACACAGAGTCGGTTACAATGGGAGGAGATCTACATATCCGTATTGCCAAGCTTGCCTTCCATGCCAAGGAGAGTCCCATCCGGACACGGGACGAAGTCTTCAATCTTGTATCTTCATAGTCCAACAGTCCGGCCCAAGGATATAGTCCGCTGTCCGGATACCACCTAATCCAGGACTCCTCAAGAGTCTCTCGAACCAGGCTTCAATGACGATGAGTCCGGCACGCAGTTTGTCTCCGGCATTGCAAGGCGGGTTCCTCCTCCGAATACTCCATAGAAGATTTTGAACACAAGGATAGTGTCTGGCTCTGCAAAACAAATCCCACGTACCACCGTAGAGAGAATAATACTTTCATAAATCTAATCTGCTGACACACTCGGTCTCATGACATCACACCACGGCCCAGTCATTATTCGAACCATTTTTCTCAACCAGCCTCGGCTCATATTGCGAGGCATTTTCCTTGGCACGTCTTGTCGAAGCAGAGATCGTGTCCCCTTACCACGGGATTCTCATCAATACGCACGTGGGTAACCCATCCGCGCCATCAATTACGGCGCTTGGGGAATAAGCGAGTTTACTTGGCGGTGGGGCGCATAGACGTCATTCGCCCTTATAAAGGGATAAGGGTTCACCCTTTTCACCCACACGTTCTTCCTCCTTGCTCATCCATTCTCGCTTTTCGAGCTCCAGCGCCCAAGTTTGCGTCTTTCTCCTCAAACCGTTCCAAGCATGTCCGGAGCGGGAGGCAAGTGGATGAAATCCTCCGTAACGGAGGAGGACATCAAAAAGCTGTGGGAACCGGATACTTGGCCGCGGATATCGCGCATCGGCTGCCCAACGCGGGGCAGATCGTCCCTACCCCAGAATCTCATGAGAGGGTAGTTTTTCTCACCCATTTCGTCCACGGACTGGGATTTCCCCTCCACCCGTTTGTCCGTGGCCTCATGTTCGACTACGGGCTGGATTTCCATGATTTGGCCCCAAACATTATCCTCAACATCTCGGCGTTTATCGTCGTGTGCGAGGCCTTCCTTCGCATCCGGCCCCACTTCGGCCTGTGGCTGAAGACCTTCAATGTTAAACCAAAGGTAGTAGGCGGCCAGCAAGCGGAATGCGGAGGCGCCATGGTGGGCAAAATGCCCAACGTCACATGGCTCGAGGGCTCCTATGTGGAGACCATAAAGGGGTGCCAATCGGGGTGGTTCTACATCACCGAGCCACGCGACACCAACTGGGTGGCGGCCCCCGAGTTCCGATCCAGAATCCCCATGCGGCTCACCTCCTGGAAAGAGAAGGGCCTGTCCTGGGGTTCCCCGATAGAGCTGACGGGACTCCAGACTTGCGTCAAGAACATGATGAACAAGAAAATCAAGCTTGTCAACGTGGTCCAGGTCATGCTCTTCCACCGGATCCTCCCGTGTCAACAACGGGCATTCAATTTGTGGGAGATCAACCCGGCCAAGCACCAGACTCTGCGCGAGCTCTTTGACACGACGCACAAGGACGTCTGGAAGGTGATGTTCAAGGGCGCCGAGGTGCCTCCTTCCCTTACCGAAGACCGCGGACTCAGCGCACAGCGCCACGCCAGTTCGGTAAGTTCTTTATACCTTATAGGGTATTTATTTTCCCCATTTTAATCATGTGCGGGATCTAAGCTTCCATGCCTTTAACAGGATTCCGTGGAGACAGCGGAGCAGATTGAATGTCCAGCCCCCTGCCCGAAGATCCAGCCGATGCTCTCCTAACGGAGATGCTGCCTCCGGCACCTTATGAGGTGCCAGAGAAGAAGACCAAGAAGAAGGCCACGGGGACCCGAAAGGGTCTCCGGCGTCAGGTGATATCGGACTCATCGTCCGATAACTCCGAGATGCACTCCTCTCGTGAAAACGAGGAGGAGGAACAGGAAGGTTCCCCCCCCCCCCCAGCCGGGGGAGACAAGAAAAGGAAGGCCACCCCAACCAGGGAGGCCGAAGGGTCCAAGAAGGGAAGGACTCTCCTTCTGGACTATTCCACGACCGCCGCTCATAGTGAGGACGAGTGGTTGCCCAGGGACCAGCCCCTGGCGAAGTCGTAAGTATTCGGATACCAGAGTAATTCATGGTATGCTTTTATTGCACTGCTTCTCCTTACGCCGGATATGATTATGCAGTCCGTCCCGAGCCCGCATCGGCATATCTTCGTCGGACGGTTCTTTGGACCCGTCGGATATGAGTAGCGATACACTTCCGACCGCCTCCACCCCTTGCCCAACGGACAACGCCGAGGTGTTGTCTCAAAAGGCACCAAGCCAAGGGGAGGTAGTCCTAGAGGCGCCTTGAGGCGACCTTCCGGACCCTGGGCGCAAAGGGAGCAAGATTTCCACGGGCTTCAAGTTCGGACCCCAGCCGAACACTGCGCCAGAACCTCCGGTGGTTTCGGACTCCGGTAGGCGACCCCCCGTTAAGAGGGGCTAGTTGTCCGTGCCGGTGGCCTCTGTCCATCCAGAGGCACCGAACAACTTGTTGGAAGCACTTCACGGCGCTTCCATCGACGAAGAGCACCGCACTATCATGAGTGCGGTGATCGAGAAGGTTCAGTCCGCCAAAAGCAGACTGACTGAAGCTTGCGCCAGCCTCCTAACAGGCTTTCAGGTAAGTAATTAAATTATAGGAAAATATTACCGCATAGATAGTAGCCCCTGATGCTCTGTTTGGCGTTCGTGAGGAAAGGCCGAATAGAGGAACAAATAATGACTCAGGAGTCTAATCAGAATATGTCTATTTGCATATGCAGGCTTAATCATTTGCCAAGACGCATCGCGGAGGTCGCCAGATCAAGCAAGACCTTGAGCGGTCCAAGGAAGAGCTCGGCCTTATCAATAGGCAGCTCGAAGAGAACGAAGGTAAGAAATAACTTATCTATTTATTAGAAAGAAATATGGTTGTAAAATAATAGGATCATCATGAATTTGCCAGGGCCATAAATGAAATGGCGACCCTGAAGAAGGCGTTGTCCGAGGCTGAAAACAAAGCAGCCCAGGAGCGCATCGAGCGAGAGAAACAGGAGGCCCGAGTAGGCGAGGTGCAGCAAGAGCTCCAAGCTCTCGTCAAGAAGCACGAGGCCTTGGAGCTTGACTCTAAGACGCGAGAGTCCGAGCTTGCAAAGGCGCCGACAACAAGAAACATGCCAAGGTCAAGCCCAAAAGGCCCTCCAGAAATTGAGGCGGTTAAGAAGATAGCGGCGGGTAAGGCATTCATTATGCAAAGCAAGCACGTGAAAGAAAATTTCTTTTTACTTACCCGAGTTCGGAGCTCTCCAGGAGCGTTCGCAAATCTGCCCCGTAGTGTGTCTGATGCCGCGGAGTTCTACCGGGCCGAGGAGGGGACCTCGACGGAGAAGTTGTTGTAGTCTCAGTATACTGGGACCGAACACCCGATGCCCTTGAGCAACCAGCTGAAGCAACTGGTCGAGCTACACAAGGCGGCCGAACAGGCCATGAAGGGCCTTATAGTCCGTATGTGGCCTGGTGATCCCCTTCCCAACAGCTACTTTGGTCTCGTGAGGCGGCTTGTGGATGCCTGCCCCCGGTTTGAAGTCATCAAGCGGTCCGTCTGCATCGAAGGTGCATGCAGGGCCTTTGCCCGTGCGAAAGTGCACTTGGCGAAGATGGACGCCGAGAAGCTGGTGAGGGAGGGGCCGTCGCAGGGCAAGGAGCATCGCCACCCCGAAATGTATTATGACGGTGTCCTGAAGAGTGCCCGCCTTGTGGCGGAGGAGTGTACCAAAGATGTAATTTTTGAATGAACGTGCTCATGTCATCCTTTAATGTGAAAACTAGTTCACTTGGCGCTTATGCAATGCTTTTTGAATTTAAAATATTACCTTGTGCGTCTGCTTATCAAATCGAGAGTTGGCCGTCGGCTTCTGCCCCCATGCAGCTAGTACTGGGGTGTTCGGGATAAATCTGAGCACTCTTTTTCCCATTTTTGGGTCCTCTGAGGGAGGTGCTCAGCGCAACAAACCAGGCAATCGGACTATAATGCTTTATCACTCTCACTTAGCCATAGAAGTTTACAATTTTAAATTTTGGCGAAGCCCCTAGTATTCGGAAGGCCGAATTTGGGGCGCTATATATGCCTAAGTCGGACAAGGCCGACTCCTCGCCCAAAGCGGAAAAAGTCTTTAAGGACTTGAGACCTCTCGAATAGTGCCCAGCTCTCGCCTCATCATGACAGTCAGTTTTGGCTTTCTCTACTGAGGTGCTCGTCCGGAAGAACCGGGACACAATCGCAGTAGTTCTCCCAGTGCTACCTTAGCCGATATAGCGGAACATAAGGTACCAAAACATGGGAGCCGGGCAAACCCAACTATTGACCTAAGACATGATTCGGAGCTGATGCATATAATGCTATAAGTTTGGGGTGCCGCACTGTCGAAAGTGTTCGGACTTCTCACGCCATATTATGGGGTATACGAAAGCCCCTGGCGTATTGGCCGTACCAGAATGTATGGGTGTTGATTGTCGTGAATAAACATATAAAAAAGAATAGATAATGCAATAATAGACTAATGCTATGCATTGTTATTTAAAGAATACGTTGAAGCGTACCGATACAAGTAGTGCAATAAGCAAAACATGGGACCATTTGACATGTCCTATCCAAGGGCAAGCTGCGGACTGGTATTTAAAGCAGGTATTTCGCTCGTTATCAGAGACCACCTGGGGATTCCATTGTACAACGTAGCTTCCTACCTCCTTGGTTGTTGTATTATGTGTCCGGCAATCGCACTGCCGGATAGGGCTTCCAGAGAGTAAGGTCCTGAAAGAGAGAAAATGATAAAGGTATTCAGCCCCTAGGGCGGTTGAGCCGCACAGTGGGACGTGCCATGGTCATGCCCCCGCCTATGCCCATGGTATTTTCAATGCGTAATTAAGTACGCGCGGCACGGATGTCGCCGTTTGACTGGGACTAGGGCGGGGGCCGAATTGCTAGGCGAGCTCTGAACATGCCGGCGATCCTGTTGCAGGTTACTCCGGACTCGCTTGACGGTGTCCGGGGGCTTTATCGCCGAATTGGTGGATTGCCTTAAGAGGCTGCTTTGTGCTTCTACTGCGAGGGCCGCAGTGTGCTCCTCCGTGCGGAGCGAGCGCTCTATGTTTCCATTGACTGTTATGACCCCCTAGGTCCTATCATCTTGAGCTTGAGGTATGTGTAGTGCGGTACCGCATTGAATCTTGCAAATGCGGTTCGCCCGAGCAGTGCGTGATAGCCGCTGCGGAACGGGACGATATTGAAGATTAACTCCTCGCTTCTGAAGTTGTCCGGAGATCCGAAGACCACTTCGGTGTGATTGAGCCCGTGCAATGGGCCTCTACACTGGGATGACGCCTTTAAAGGTCGTTTTGTGGGTTTGATCCTCGAGGGGTCTATACCCATTTTATGACCGTATCCTCGATAGAGCAGGTTCAGGCTGCTGCCGCCGTCCATAAGGACTCGCGTGAGGTGAAATCCGTCAATGATGGGGTCTAAGACCAATGCGGCAGATCCGCGATGACGGATACTAGTGGGGTGGTCCCTGCGATCAAAGGTGACCGGACAAGAGGACCATGGGTTGAACTTCGGGGCGACGGGCTCCATCGCATAGATGTCCCTTAGTGCATGCTTCTGTTCCCTCTTGGGGACGTGGGTTTCATATATCATGTTCACCGTCCTCACTTGTGGGGGGAACCTCTTCTGTCCTCCCGTGTTCGGCGGCCGGGGCCCCTCCTCGTCGTCACTATGCAACCCCTTGTCCTTGTTTTTGGCATTTAACTTGCCGGCCTGCTTGAACACCAAGAATTCTCTGTTGGTGTGATTGGCTGGCTTATCGGGGGTGCCGTGTATTTGACACGAGCGATCGAGTATGCGGTCCAAACTGGACAGGCCCGGAGTACTTCTTTTGAATGGCTTTTTTCGCCAACCGGATTTAGAGCCACTGAATCCGGCATTGACTGTCGTATCCTCGGTGTTATCGCCGTTGTTGCGGCGCTTGTGTCTGCTACGACGTGGTATGCCGTTACTATCTTTGGTATCCGAAGTGCTAAGGTTCCTTGATATGTTGTTGCTGCGAGCCAGCCAGCTATCCTCTCCCGCGCAAAAGCGGGTCATGAGTGTCGTGAGGGCTGCCATAGACTTCGGCTTCTCCTGGCCGGGGTGTCGGGCGAGCCACTCGTCACGGATGTTATGCTTAAATGCTGCTAAGGCCTCTGCGTCTAGACAGTCAACAATTTGATTTTTCTTGGTTAGGAACCATGTCCAGAATTGCCTGGCCGATTCCCCCGGCTGCTGAGTTATATGGCTCAAGTCATCGGCATCCAGTGGTCGCACATAAGTGCCCTAGAAGTTGTCAAGGAATGCATCTTCCAGATCCTCCCAACAACCAATGGAGTCAGCTGGCAGGCTATTCAGCCAATGCCGTGATGGTCCTTTGAGTTTTAGTGGGAGGTACTTGATGGCATGTAGGTCATCACCGCGGGCCATGTGGATGTGGAGAAGGAAATCCTCGATCCATACCGCGGGATCTGTTGTACCATCATACATTCGATATTCACGGGTTTAAAACCCTCTGGGAATTCATGATCCATTACTTCTGAAAGCACAAGTCCTACCTAGGTGGTTTTGGTAATTAATGTCAACATATCTCTTGTTGGACTAACACTTTTATCTAGTATGTTTCAGATAAGTTCAACAATGGAGTGGCATGGACTAAAGGATGTGGGAACTCGTTCAAGATGCTAAGGACAAAGGATTGGCTCAAGCTTCAAAGCTCAAGACTCTTCATTTTACATTTTAGTGATCCAAGATCACATTGAGTCTATAGGAAAAGCCAATACTATCGAGAAGGGATGAGGTGTTGCTTAATGAGCCTCTTGCTTCAAGTGCTTAGTGATATGCTCCAAATACCCTCAACTACTTTCCCACTTCCACACATATGTCCTAAAACCTAAAGTCAAACTTGGCCCCACTAATTCTTCCTATCCGGCGCCATCGAGTTTGGATGTCTTAGCCACTGCCACAAACCCTAGGCAAATCGGTCTAACCGATAGGGATCTCGGTCTCACCGAGATGGGATTGTAATCTCTCTGTGTATGTCCATTATCAAAATCGGTCTCGCCGAGTTTGAGCAATCGGTACTACCGAGATTACAATGCAAACTTTCTGGTTGACTCATTATCAAAATCGGTCCCACCGAGTTTGAGTAATTGGTCCAACCGAGTTTGCCTGACCAACTCTCTGGTTACTAATTACCAAAATCGGTCTCACCGAGTTTGTGTAATCGGTCCCACCAAGATTACGTTATGCCCTAACCCTAACCATATCGGTCCTACCGAGTTGCATTTCGGTCCCACCAAATCCTATGATCACTAGATTTGCTGAATCGGTCCGACCGAGTTTCTCAATTCGGTCCCACCGAGTTTGGTAAATTTTGTGTAACGGTTTGATTTTGTGTGGAGGCTATATATACCCCTCCACCTCCTCTTCATTCGTGGAGAGAGCCATCAGACTGAACCTACACTTCCAACTTACCATTTCTGAGAGAGAACTACCTTCTCATGTGTTGAGGCCAAGATATTCCATTCCTACCATATGAATCTTGATCTCTAGCCTTCCCCAAGTTGCTTTCCACTCAAACCCTCTTTCCACCAGATCCAAATCCTATGAGAGAGAGTTGAGTGTTGGGGAGACTATCATTTGAAGCACAAGAGCAAGGAGTTCATCATCAATGCACCATTTGTTACTTCTTGGAGAGTGGTGTCTCCTAGATTGGCTAGGTGTCACTTGGGAGCCTCGACAAGATTGTGGAGTTGAACCAAGGAGTTTGTAAGGGCAAGGAGATCGCCTACTTCGTGAAGATCTACCGCTAGTGAGGCAAGTCCTTCGTGGGCGACGGCCATGGTGGGATAGACAAGGTTGCTTCTTCGTGGACCCTTCATGGGTGGAGCCTCCATGGACTTCAGCAAGAATGTTACCCTACGTGGGTTGAAGTCTCCACCAACGTGGAAGTACGATAGCACCACCTATCGGAACCACGACAAAAACATCCGTGTCTCTAATTGCGTTTGATTCCTCCAAACCCTTCCCTTTACATTCTTGCAAGTTGCATGCTTTATTTTCCGCTGCCTATATACTCTTTGCATGCATGCTTGTTATGTATTGAGAATGTTAAACTTGTGCCTAAACTCCACTTAAACCGAAAAGAAATTTAAAACTGCAACTTTGGTACTTAGTGTCTAATCACCCCCCCTCTAGACACCTCTTCTCAAGATCCTACAAGTGGTATCGAGCTTTGGTCTCCATTGCCTTGGTTTAATCACCATTGGAGGAAGATGGATGAGTCTACTTTGGGAGTCTTAGACATAGAGTGCCTATTCTTGATGGAGAGTATTTTCATGAGTGGAAAAATGAGATGCTTGTAATTTTCAATCAATATCATTTGAACAAGTACATTGCTAGCCCTTGTGCACCTCATGTTGATCCTATGCATCCTACCCTTGATGAATCTATTGACATGACTAGAAATCTTAGAACTGTTAATCTTATCACTAGAGGCCTGCCTAGAAACTTGATTAGAATCTTGCCTACTTTTTAGTGTGCCTACACTATATGGAAATTTCTTGAGGAACGCTTTCCAAATTATTCCTTGAAAAATCTAGATGAGATTCTCTATAAGTCTATTGCCTTGAGTAAAATGAATACTAGTGATCCTATGTTTGGTGATCGTCTATTTGAACTCACCGACCTTATGCGTGCCAAAGGAGATGTTGGAATTATTAGTGATATTATTTCCGAAGCTATAAGAATTCATAAGCAAGATCATTTTCAAACTCACTCTAACGAATTACCCTCTCTAGGATTTGATCCACCACATGACGATGTTGAACATGGATACTATGATGAGGATGATGATAGTGACTTCGATCTTGATGATGCAATGAGACACTTTGGTCTTATGGCAAATCTTCGTGGATATATGTCAGGAGGAAAGGAATGGGTTCTTGATAGTGGATGTACCGATCACATGACCGGAGATAAAGACATGTTTCATGAGCTTGCTGATAATGATAGTCCTCGAAAGTATGTCACTTTCGGTGCCAACTCAAAGGGTGAGGTGGTTGGTCTTGGTAAGGTGGCCATCTCACATGATAGCTCCATTCAGAATGTCATGCTCATTGAATCTCTTGGCTACAACTTACTTTCAGTATCTAGACTTTTTGATTTCGGTTTCAATGTCCTATTTACTGAAATTGATTGCCAAGTGTTTCGTCGAGACAATCATAAAATGGTCTTTACCGGTATACGTAGAGGTGATCTATACATTGTTGATTTCACTAAAAAGGCTCAACCTAAAACTTGCTTCGTTGCTAAATCCTCAAAAGGTTGGTTATGGCATAGACGATTAGGTCACGTTGGCATGAGAAACCTTGACAAGCTTATTAAAGGGAATCATATCCTTGGAGTTAACGATGTCATATTTGATAAGGATAGACTTTGCAGTGCTTGTCAAGGTGTAAACAGGTTGGAGGAAGGCATCCCGTCAAGAACATCATGACCACAAAGAGGCCACTCGAGCTACTTCACATGGATCTCTTTGGTCCCAACTCCTACAAGAGTCTCGGTGGAAATTCTTTTGGTTTAGTTATAGTTGATGATTTTTCAAGATTTACGTGGGTGTTCTTTCTCGATGATAAATCGCAGGTCCAAAAGATCTTCAAAAACTTCGCTAGAAAGGCCCAAAATCAATTTGAAGTGAAGATCAAGAAGGTTCGCAGCGACAACGGAACGGAGTTCAAGAACGCAAAGCGTGGACACCTTTCTTGACGAAGAAGGGATTTCACACAAGTTCTCGGTGCATTACACACCTCAACAAAATGGAGTTGTTGAGAGGAAGAACCGGACGCTCATCGAAATGGCGAGAACGATGCTTGATGAGTACAAGACGCCGAAGCACTTTTGGGCAGAAGCGGTTGAGACAGCTTGTCATGCAACAAATCGCTTGTATCTTCACAAGCTACTCAGCAAGACGGCATACGAGCTCCTCACCGGTAACAAACCCCAAGTTGGATACTTTCGAGTATTCGGCTCAAAGTGCTACATTCTTGATAAGCATCATCGTTCTAAATTTGCTCCTAAGTCTCATGAAGATTTCCTACTAGGTTACGGCTCAAACTCTCACACTTACCGTGTCTACAACAATTTCACCCGAAAGGTTGAAGAGACGGTAGATGTGAAGTTTGATGAATCTAATGGCTCGCAAATAGAGCAATTGCCAATTGATGTACGAGACAAAGATCCTTTGGAAGCAATCCAAGACTTGTCTATTGGCAAGGTCCGTCCAACAGAGGTGAAGGAGAGTACCTCGTCTATTCAAGTGGAAGCTTCTACTTCACGACAAGGTGAACCAAGAGTTGAAACGGAAGCATCCACAAGTGAGACACACCAAGATGAAGAAAAGGAGGAAGTGCATCAAGATGAAAGTCAACGACCTCCTTCTCCACCACGACAAGAGAACGACAACGCCAACAATGAAGAAGGCCAAGAAGAAGAACAAGATGAAGAAGATGTTCAACGAAGACCCAAGCAAAAGCTTTCACGAGTTCGAGCAAGAATTGCTAAAGACCATCCCGTCGAGCAAATCTACAATGATATTCAAACCGGGAGAATCACTCGCTCTAAAACTCGTTTAGCTAACTTTTGTGAAAACTATTCTTTCATATCTAGCGTTGAACTTATGAAGGTCGAAGAAGCATTGAAAGATCCGGATTGGATAAATGCTATGCATGAAGAGCTACACAACTTTGAGAGGAATCAAGTTTGGACATTGGTTGAGAAGCCCGACAACAACCACAACATCATCGGTACCAAATGGGTGTTTCGCAACAAGCAAGATGAAGATGGACAAGTAGTTCGCAACAAAGCACGCCTCGTCGCCCAAGGCTACACACACAAGTCGAAGGTATGGACTATGGTGAGACTTACGCCCCGTTGCTAGACTTGAGTCCATTCGCATCTTACTTGCCTATGCTAATCATCATGGTATCACCTTGTACCAAATGGACATTAAAAGTGCTTTTCTAAATGGTGAAATAGTGGAGGAAGTTTATGTTAAGCAACCTCCCGGCTTTGTCAATCCTAAGAAACCCAATCATGTTTACAAACTTCACAAAGCTCTTTATGGTCTTAAACAAGCTCCTAGAGCATGGTATAAATGCTTGACCAAGTTCCTTATTGAAAAAGGCTTTGAAATTGGGAAAATTGATTCCACACTTTTTACAAAAAGGGTTAATGGTGAATTATTTGTGTGCCAAATCTATGTTGATGATATTATATTTGGTTCAACTAACCCTCATTTTAGTGAAAAGTTTGGGAAGCTAATGTCGGAGAAGTTTGAGATGTCTATGATGAGTGAACTCAAATTCTTTCTTGGGTTGCAAATCAAGAAAACTAAGGAAGGTACTTTTGTTTCTCAAACGAAGTACACCAAGGACTTATTCAAGAAGTTCAATATGCAAGAATGCAAAGGTATGACTACACCCATGCCTACTAGTGGACATCTTGACTTAACCAAAGATGATGAACGGTTGATCAAAAGGTTTATCGCTCTATGATTGGTTCATTGTTATATCTATGTGCTTCACGTCCCGATATTATGCTAAGTGTGTGCATGTGTGCACGATATCAAGCTGCTCCTAAAGAATGTCATCTTAAGGTCGTGAAAAGGATAGTGAGATACTTAATCCATACACCAAATTGTGGCATTTGGTATCCTAAGAGGGCCTCTTCGATCTTGTTGGCTATTCCGACTCGGACTATGCCGGTGACAAGGTTGATAGAAAGTCCACTTCGGGTACTTGCCAATTTCTTGGTAGATCTCTTGTGTCTTGGTCCTCCAAGAAACAAAACTCAGTATCCTTATCCACTGCCGAAGCCGAATACATTGCAGCTGGTTCATGTTGTGCTCAATTACTTTGGATGACCCAAACTCTTAAAGATTATGGGATATATGTGAAACATGTTCCATTGCTTTGTGACAATGAAAGTGCTATAAAAATTGGTCATAATCCCGTACTACATTCTCGAACTAAGCATATTGAAGTTCGTCATCATTTCATTCGAGATCATGTTGCTAAGGGTGACATTGATCTTAAGCATGTTCGCACCGAAAAGAAATTAGCGGATATATTCACTAAACCTCTTGATGAGAAAGTGTTTTGCAGGTTAAGAGGAGAATTGAACATCATTGATGCTTCAAACTTGGAGTAGAAACTCCATTGGATACATGCAAGACATGAGCTTATGCCTAATCCTTGATATCTCTCCTATGATGGAAATCTTATGTCTTGGATATATTTGTATCTTGCATGTTATCTAACCCATGTAGGTACTTGGTTGAATCAAATTCCATGAGGTTGTAACCTACTCATATCTTGAGCAATCTCTACATCACCAAGTCTCTACACAAGGTGGTTGAAGCCAAGGAAGCACAAAACCATTTAAACATATCCTTTGACAAATTCTATGTTGAGCTTCATGATAGTCATTGTTGGATACACAAGTGCTCTTCCTTGCACGAACTAACCCATGTAGGTAGATGGACTCAAATTCCAAGTGGTTCTCCAAATTATTGATGAGCTACATCAACCTTGAGCAACCCACACAAGTTCACCTACATGGACGACACCAACAACCAAGGTATGTTATTCCATCTTAGAGAAGCTTTACTCCAAGTCATGAGTTAAAGCAACTCGACAAGATGTGAATACATCAAGATGCTTAAACGAAAAATGGCAACCCCATTTTGAGCTTAAACGATGAGTATGACCTATGATCAAGTGATCTCACTTGACTGCTAAGTCAATATACTCTAACATAGGTGACTTTGTCGCCGACCATCTCTAGATGAAGTTCTCTTATGTTCTTTTCTGAGTTTTTGCGTTTGTCTCATGCATATGTGTTTTCCCCTTTCAAAAAAACTTCATCTAGATTTCTTTCTGTTTGCTCTGCATTTTCTGCATTCCAATTCATTGCATATCATTCAGTAAATTCCTTGCAAATCTTTGTGAGATCTTATTAGTCAAGTGAGCTGAGGTGACAAGTGTTTTCTCTGTGATGAACTCGGTTACACCGGTTTGTTATTTTCGGTCCAATCGAAAACTTTCGGTACCAATCAAGCATACCACTCGGTACCACCGATTTCACAACAGAAAATCAGTTTGCCACTTATTCTGTGTTTCTTTTGATCCAGCTCCACTCAATGAATCTTTTCCTCTACAAGCATCACATTTTTATCATTGCTTTATGTTGTGACTCAAGGATCAAACCCATTCACGACAAATTCCAGCGGGGGAGAGAGAGCTCACATTTTTTATCAAGCCCTTCTTGGAAATTGATGTCAAAGGGGGAGAGAGAGATCACATCAAAGCTTATCATTTAGAGAGAGAGATCACATCAGAGAAAGAGATCACATCTCAGAGGGAGAGAGAGATCCTTCGGGGAGAGAGAGAGAGATCTCCAGGGGGAGAGAATACTAGTAGAGAGTATTTCTCAAGGATCCCAGATGCTTGGTGTTCAAGAGGAGAGATGCCACATGTCTTATTGAGGGGAAAGACATGTTCATATGTGCTTATTTGCATTAGCTCGCATTAGCTCTGTTCATTTATATCTTTCAGCTCTGATTTTCTGCTCCCTATCTTCTCCCAAAGATCCCATGCTAGATTCAGGGGGAGCAAGACATCTAAGGGAAAGAAATCATCTAAATTCATTGCATATCTTTACTCTTGGGGACATGTCAAATCCAATGTAGTACTTAGTACTCACTCTCTACATGTCATCCCAGTCTTGGTATTCTTGTAGTTTCTTTTGTTTGCTTCGGCTAGTAGGCGATCTCGTGTTATCTAACCTTGTTTACGCAAGTTCATTCCATCCTAAGCCAACTCAAGACTACAAGGTAAGTATATGCATCACAATCATGTGTATGAGGAATTCTTGTTGATGTACATACTGTTTGCAAGAAGGACTCATGGGCATGAAGGTATTTTCTTAATATTCTTCGCTCTAATGCATATGGCCAAGATACATGTAACACATTGCCTGCTCTATCATGGTTATGCTATCACATGCTTCTATATTCCATATTCACATGATTGCATACATGTAGGGGGAGCCTATGCCTGTTACATGTCTTTCCAAAGCTTTACTTGCTATTCTTTATATCTTTATCTAAAGCTTTGATGTATGTTGTCATCAATCACCAATGCTCCCTAGGTGGTTTTGGTAATTAATGTCAACATATCTCTTGTTGGACTAACACTTTTATCTAGTATGTTTCAGATAAGTTCAACAATGGAGTGGCATGGACTAAAGGATGTGGGAACTCCTTCAAGATGCTAAGGACAAAGGATTGGCTCAAGCTTCAAAGCTCAAGACTCTTCATTTTACATTTTAGTGATCCAAGATCACATTGAGTCTATAGGAAAAGCCAATACTATCAAGAAGGGATGAGGTGTTGCTTAATGAGCCTCTTGCTTCAAGTGCTTAGTGATATGCTCCAAATACCCTCAACTACTTTCCCACTTCCACACATATGTCCTAAAACCTAAAGTCAAACTCGGCCCCACTGATTCTTCCTATCCGCGCCACCGAAGTTTGGATGTCTTAGCCACTCCCACAAACCGTAGGCAAATCGGTCTCACTGATAGGGATCTCGGTCTCACCGAGATGGGATTGTAATCTCTCTGTGTATGTCCATTATCAAAATCGGTCTCGCTGAAGTTTGAGCAATCGGTACTACCGAGATTACAATGCAAACTTTCTCGTTGACTCATTATCAAAATCGGTCCCATCGAAGTTTGAGTAATTGGTCCAACCGAAGTTTTCTGACCAACTCTCTGGTTAGCTAATTACCAAAATTGGTCTCACCGAAGTTTGTGTAATCGGTCTCACCGAGATTACGTTATGCCCTAACCCTAACCATATCGGTCCTACCGAGTTGCATTTCGTCCCAATCGAAAATCCTAACGGTCACTAGATTTGCTGAATCGGTCCGACCGAGTTTCTCAATTCGGTCCCACCGAGTTTGGTAAATTGTGTGTAACGGTTAGATTTTGTGTGGAGGCTATATATACCCATCCACCTCCTCTTCATTCGTGGAGAGAGCCATCAGACTGAACCTACACTTCCAACTTACCATTTCTGAGAGAGAACTACCTACTCATGTGTTGAGGCCAAGATATTCCATTCCTACCATATGAATCTTGATCTCTAGCCTTTCCCAAGTTGCTTTCCACTCAAACCCTCTTTCCACCAGATCCAAATCCTATGAGAGAGAGTTGAGTGTTGGGGAGACTATCATTTGAAGCACAAGAGCAAGGAGTTCATCATCAACGCACCATTTGTTACTTCTTGGAGAGTGGTGTCTCCTAGATTGGCTAGGTGTCACTTGGGAGCCTCCGATAAGATTGTGGAGTTAAACCAAGGAGTTTGTAAGGGCAAGGAGATCGCCTACTTCGTGAAGATCTACCGCTAGTGAGGCAAGTCCTTCATGGGCGACGGCCATGGTGGGATAGACAAGGTTGCTTCTTCGTGGACCCTTCGTGGGTGGAGCCCTCCGTGGACTCGCAGGCAACCGCTACCCTTCGTGGGTTGAAGTCTCCATCAACGTGGATGTACGATAGCACCACCTATCGGAACCACGACAAAAACATCTGGGTCTCCAATTGCGTTTGATTTCTCCAAACCCTTCCCTTTACATTCTTGCAAGTTGCATGCTTTATTTTCCGCTCCCTATATACTCTTTGCATGCTTGCTTGTTATGTATTGAGAATGTTAAACTTGTGCCTAAACTCCACTTAAACCGAAAAGAAGTTAAAAACTGCAACTTTGGTACTTAGTGTCTAATCACCCCCCCCCCCCCTCTAGACACCTCTTCTGAAGATCCTACAACTTCGTCAGTGAAGCATAGGGGGTGTGTGGTGCCTCTGTGCTGGGCTATATCACGATGCAGTTCATATGAGTCTTGTCTGCTGTGTTTGGCCTGGCCGGATTTACTTTTACTGTATCCGGCGTGGCGGTCATCCTCCCGCGTAGGTGCACGCCCCCGTGATCCGTAGATCGATCTTGCGTGTTTTGCCCTGCTTTCCAATTCATCTCGCAGGTCCAGCGGGTTGCCCCGGGCCTTGGTATTTTTGTTTGAGTGGCGGTAGGTGCAGGCTGAACTTCATGCTGAAACGCCTCTCTATCTCGGCCACGCAGTGGCCTGTCAGCCGCATTGTACGCTGGTGAAGTAGGTTTCACTGCTTCCTCCTCGAGTAGCCACCTACGTCTTGGGTAAATCTTGGAGGGGCGTTCGAGTTCGTATTCCTCGGCCGCAAGGACTTTGGTCCATCTGTCTGCTAGCAAATATTGATCAGCTCGAAGCTGTTGTTGCTTTCTCTTTAGGCTATTTGTTGTGGCTATAAGACGGCGCTTAAAGCGCTCCTGCTCGACGGGATCCTCAGGCACGATAAATTCTTCGTCGCCGAGGCTCACCTCGTCTTCGGAGAGAGGCATGTAATTGTCATCCTCCGCTTCTCCGTCTGCTGCCCGCTCAGGGGGGGATGTCTTGTTCATCCTCCAGCTCTAAATCTTGCTGGAGGGGATTGTCGTCGTCTTCGGCACTGTCCGGAGTGCTATTGTCTCTTGTGCCAGTATCACTACTTTTGCTATGGAGAGACTTAGAGCGGCACCGCTGACGTCGGCGCTTGGGTTGCTTCTTGGAGGGGTCATCCTCCACTGTCTTATCGCCATTGCCTTCTTTGGTGATCGGTGCCCAATCGGATTCGATGGGCACGGACGCGGGCGGTTCGGAGCCTGTAGCCAGGATTGAATCCAATGGTTTGGCAGCACAGTTCTCGCGAGGGGTAAAGTCAGCATTCGGCTCTATCGCCACTGAGAGTGCGGCCTCCAAGGCGGGTGTCGGTGTCAAAACCGGCGGACCTCGGGTAGGGGGTCCCGAATGCGGCGTCTAAGGCGATGGTAATAAAGAGGGCAAGGGACACGATGTTTACCCAGGTTCGATCCCTCTCTGTGGAGGTAATACCCTACTTCCTGATTGATTGATCTTGATGATATGAGTAGTACAAGAGTTGATCTACCACAAGATCGTGGAGGCTAAACCCTAGAAGCTAGCCTATGGTATGATTGTTGTTGTCCTACGGACTAAACCCTCCGGTTTATATAGACACCGGAGGGGCTAGGGTTACACAAAGTCGGTTACAATGGGAGGAGATCTACATATCCGTATCGCCAAGGTTGCCTTCCACGCCAAGGAGAGTCCCATCCGGACACGAGACGAAGTCTTCAATCTTGTATCTTCATAGTCCAACAGTCCGGTCAAAGGATATAGTCCGGCTGTCCGGATACCCCCTAATCCAGGACTCCCTCAGCTACAGTGAGCGCCCGCCAGGCGGCGGGACTGTAGCCATGTGCCCCTCGACAAGGCCTCCGTCATCAAGGACGAGGGTACAACAAAAGGCAATCAGCGTGGCCCGCAGGCGGCGGGCCCTACTTCACGGCAGCCAGCGGGACCCACCAAGCAGTGGGCCCCAGCAGTCAGCGGAGAACCCGGCGCCCCAAGACACTGACATCCGGGTCCTGTACCCGGCTGTATTACCATTGTACCCCTAGGGGGTAGGCCTATATAAACCCCCAGGCTCACCCATGCAAGGGGTTCAACACGCACGCCAATACACACACATATAGCTAGAGAAGCAAAGGAGCTAGCCTTGCCCTTCTTCTTCCTCTAGCCGAACAAATCAAGGAGCAACCTTGTAGCCACCTATCTGATCATAGTCATCATGGGGAGACCCAGCAAAGCAGGACTAGGGGTGTTATCTCCTCGGAGAGCCCCGAACCTGGGTAAGACTCATAGGCGTTCGATATCTCGCTCACTCCCGCTTCCAGGGCCCGACGACGTACTCTTGTCCCCATCCATGATAAGTCACCCATTGGCATATGTCGCTAGATTACCCCGGCAGGACATCAACACTTTCGTGACTCTAGTGCTCTCGGAGACGTGGAAGCACCGCTATGTGGTGGTTTTCGACGGTGCTACTCCACCCATGCGGGACATCCTTCGCCAGGTTATGCAGGTCGCATCATAGTGGGTTCAGGCAGGGTTCTTCAAGGTTGACATGGCCCCCTGTTTGCTTGAGTTGTCTAGGAGGGCGGTTAGGGAAAATTAGCCTCTTGTAATATGAGCTTTATCCCATGGGCCAAGGCGTAACTTTCTGCACGGGTATTCTTTCACCTCTCTCTTCCTATCAATATATGAAACGCCACGCTCATGCGTTTTCTCGAGAAAAAAGTGTTAGAGCAACTTTGGTAGAATCGTCAAAAATATGGATCGCCATAATCATGATGGAGGTGATTGCTAGGAATACGGAGACTCCAGATTCCACGTGCAATCTCAAAATTGAAAAGAATACACCCTCCAGAATTTCCATGTGTGTAGGACTCGTATGTCATTGGTTAACTCTTTCCCCTTAATTCCCCACTCACCAACGCACAATACACATAGTTTTTGCTTTGAACAATAACATATTCATGTAAAGTAGAATTACAAACGATTTCATTCATAGAAAGGGGTGGAAAATGAGTCACGCCATGGCTTTTATTAGTATAGACAACCAAATAAACTAACTTTTCTCAAAAAGTGAAAATAAATAAAAATTAACTAAAAGTAACTAAACTAGTTGCTGCCGCAACAGGCAGGACTTGCTGGTCCGATATGTGGCATTGGCCACATCAATCTCATGGAAACGGGCCAAGGTAGCCTTGTCCCACGCCGGCCATGCGTGGGTGCCAACATTGCGGGCCTCGATGGAGAGGAGCGGTCGAGGGCGGGTGCATCCCACTTCGGCCATGTGCCATTGTCGACGGTGGCCTCTGGGGTGAGTACACGGTCCCAAATCCGGCGGTCCCTCTCGGCGTCCATCTTCCGAGCAGCCTCCACGCCGAGATCACCCGCAAAAAAAATAGAACATGGATACGATCAAATGAAGGCTTCTCCCCCGAGCCGCTCCCACAAGCGTCCTCGAGGGCAACCCTAGCACGCCACTCCACCTTCCTTCTCCTCCGGCCTCTCTCCCCCGCCTCCACCATGAGGCGCTGCCGGGCAAAGCTCGACCGGCGTTGGTGGTGGCGAGGATCTGTTTCCTCTCTTCTTGGTGGCGGATAGCGCGGGATGGCGCAATGTGCTGAGACATTATGCTGATGCGGGGCCCAGCGGTGTGGCATTGGGCGTGATGGGTGGCGACGGCTTTGCATGGCGGTGGTGCAGTGGCGTCTTGTGGCCCTGGCGGCGTGCAGCGACGTCTTCTCATGTGGTGTCGTGTGGGACGGTCCCGGCCAGATATGGTCGATCTGGCGTCGGCGGCCCGTCGTGCAACGGGGGCTGCATGTCACCTAGGTCATGAGCGACCTGCTCTGCCATGGCCGGTGGCTGGTGGAGTAGGTGACGTGGTGGTTGGTGCGTGTTGGGAGGTCGACGACGTGGGTTGCAGCTGGTTTAGCGGTGTTTAGCCTGGCCTGATCTTGTAGCGACACAGGCTACGGATGGCAAGGGATGCGCGTGGCTACCTCTGTCATGGCCACCTCGGCTGGTGGATGGGGTAGCGCAGCGGCGATGGTGCGAGTTCTCCTCATTCCTTTGCTCGGAAGAACTCCAGTCTTACCAAGGGTGCGTTCTGGGGTGGAAAGGAGTGGACTTTTGCCCCTTTGCTAGTCAGTGGCACGGTGGTTCGTGGTGAGGATGGTGGGATGGTCGTGGATGCCGAGGCGGCGGCCCTGGGGTTGAGAGCGCAGTGGTTGTGGGCTGAGCCCGTGGATCAGATGATGGTCGGCTATCATGGTCATGAGGGCGGCGTGGTGGCTGGCGATCGGCGGTCGGTGGTGGTTGAGGGTGTCCTGGATTAGGGGGTCCTTGGGTGTCCGGGCTGTGTGATATGGGTCGGACTGATGGGCCATGAAGATACAAGATAGAAGACCTTCCCCTGTGTCCGGATAGGACTCTTCTATGCGTGGATGGCAATATTGGCGTCCGGATATGTAATTCCCTTCTTCTACAAACCGACTCTGTACAACCCTAGGCCCCTCCGGTGCGTATATAAACTGGAGGGTTTAGTCCGTAGAGGCTATCAGAATTCATATAGGCTAGACATCTAGGGTTTAGCCATTACGATCTCGAGGTAGATTGACTCTTGTAACCCCTATATTCATCAAATACAATCAAGCAGGACGTAGGGTTTTACCTCCATTAAGAGGGCCCGAACCTGGGTAAACATCGTGTTCCCTGTGTCCCTTGTTACCTTCGATCCTCAGACGCATAGTTCGGGACCCCCTACCCGAGATTGGCTGGTTTTGACACCGACATTGGTTCTTTCATTGAGAGTTCCACTGTGTTGTCGGCAGAAGGTTCGATGGCTCGTTCGATCATCAACAATGATGCTGTTTCTGGGGAAACTTTTCTCCCTAGTCAACTTTTTGTGTTTCGCGGCTTCGCTCTGCGTGCCAATTCAATTGGTCACCTTGAACAGATCGACAGCTACGCCCCTGGTCATCAGATCAGATTCGAGAGCCTGCTAATATCCGAGGAGACTTAATCTTCGAAGGGTTCACGGCCTCGACTGCTATTCCTCATCTTCAAGAAGGAAACCCGTCAGATCCATCATCAAGCACTATCACCCCTGCCCTGGCCTTAGATCCAGAGCAGACCACATCACCCGAAGACGGGAGTTTGAAACCCACCGGACTCTCTCCTACTATGGAGCTCTCTGTCGGAGACCCAGAGGCGACTATATTTTCGGCAAACCTAGAATCAAACAGGACTCTCCCTATCATTGGGGAGCCGAACTCACCTCTGGATGCCAATTCCGAAATCTCAAGGCCTGCATCCAGTGAGCACGGCCAGGTAGAGCGTACCATGCCCAGCTCCGCAGGTCCTCAGTTCCCCGTCCAGCCTTAGCTCCTAAACGAGGCCCTGGACTTAATGCAATCTCTCGCCATTACGGAAGTATTACCTCCGAACCACGCCCAGCCCGGACTAGGGTCTGAGGGCGGGGAATTTTACGTCCCACCCACCACCCACCTAATAGCCATTGTCGAAGACTTGACTGACATGCTAGATCACACCTCCGAAGACATCGACGGTATGGACGACGATGTCGGAGACGTACCAGGCCAGAATCCGCCTATCACCGAGCGTTGGACGGCCACCTCCACATACGATGTGTATATGGTGGATACACCCAAAAAGGACGACGACGATGGCAGGAAGGATCCGATTGAGGACAAGCTCATCGAGGCACCATCAAAACGTCGGCGTCGGCGACACCGCTCAAAGTCGCGTTGTGAAAAGGAAAGCAATACCGGCACTGGAGACAACAACACTCCGGATGATGCCGAAGATCCCGAAGACCCCGCCGAGCATGTGTCCGAGCAGGATGAATGGGAGGAGGGACAAGTTAACCCCAACGAGCCTGTCAGAAATGAGGATTCGAAGGATAGTAACTATCTACTAGTCTCCGAGGAGGATGTCAGCCTCAGCAACGAAGACTTCATCATGCCAGAGGGACCCCTCGAACAAGAGTGCTTTAAGAAAAAGCTAATCGCAACTGCGAGGAGCCTAAAAAGGAAACATCAACAACTTCAAGCCGAACAGGATACGCTCCACGACAGATGGACACAGATACTAGCTGCCGAGCAGTACGGCCTCGAGCACCCAATAAAGAGTTATCTGAAGCGTCAGCTACTGCCACAATTCGATGACGAGGCCCTTGAGCCAATACCATCAAGATATAATCACACTGATGAACCAGACCGACCACCACATGGACGAGACAAAACGGTTGCTTATGCCAAACACAAGCCCACGCCACCTCACCATCGAGGCAAAGAGGTAGCGGCTCCGGGCTACACCTACGATTTACGCCAGGACGTGGACAACAGAGCCGGTCAGGCTAGATCAATCTATGGATCAAGGGGGCATGCTCCAACGCGAGATGACAACCATCAAGCTTGGCGCGATAAGCATAACCTCACCCGGGCTGAAAACCGAACACAGATGTCATCCGAACTCCGTCATGACATCGCCCGATACAGAGGCGCCGCACACCCTTTGTGCTTTATCGATGAGGTAGTGTAGCACCAGTTTCCAGAAGGGTTTAAACCCGTAAACATCGAAGCATATGATGGAACGACAGATCCCGCTGTATGGATTGAAGACTTTCTTCTCCACATTCACATGGCTCGCGGTGATGATCTCCATGCCATCAAATACCTCCCCCTAAAGCTAAAGGGACCAGCACGGCACTGGTTAAACAACCTCCCAAAGAACTCTATTGGCATCTGGGAAGATTTGGAGGATGCCTTTCGAGACAACTTCCAAGGTACTTATGTCCGGCCACCGGACGCCGATGACCTTAGTCACATAGTCTAGCAACCCGGAGAGTCAGCCCGTAAACTCTGGACTCGGTTCTTAATTAAAAAGAATCAAATCGTCGATTGTCGGACACCAAATCTCTAGCGGCCTTTAAACATAGGTCCGCGACGAATGGCTCGCCCGCCACCTCGGTCAAGAAAAGCCGAAGTCTATGGCAGCTCTGACCGCACTCATGACCCGCTTCTGCACGGGAGAAGATAGCTGGTTAGCTCGTAGAAGCAACAGTACCAGCGACCTTGGCACCTCCGAAATCAGGGATGGCAACGAAAGGCCACGACGTAACAAACACAAGCGTCAAAACAACAACGAAGAAACTGAAGATACAGTGGTCAACGCCGGATTCAGTGGCTCTAAACCCGGTCAGCAGAAGAAGCCATTCAAAGGAAATAGGGATTGTCCATCTAATTTGGACAAAATACTCGGCCGGCCTTGCCAGATTCACGACACCCCTGACAAACCTGCCAACCACTCCGGCAGAAATTGTTGGGTTTTTAAGCAGGCCGGTAAGCTAAATACCGAATAGAAGGGGAAAGGGCCACCAAGCGAGGATGATAATGAGCCCCGCCCACCGAACACAGGGGGACAGAAGAAATTTCACTCTGAGGTGAAAATAGTGAATATGATGTATGTCACACACATTCCCAAGAGGGCGAGCAAGCGCGCACTAAGGGACGTCTATGCCGTAGAGTCTGTCGCCTCAAAATTCAATCCATGGTCGGCTTGCCCGATCACCTTCGATCGCAGGGACCACCCGACCAGTATCCGTCATGGAGGTTCGGTAGCCCTGGTCCTCGATCCAATCATTGATGGATACCATCTCACACGAGTCCTTATGGATGACAGCAGCAGTCTTAACCTGATTTATCAAGACATTGTTTGTAAAATGGGTATTCACCCATCAAGAATCAAGCCTAGTAACACCACCTTTAAAGGGGTGATACCCAGCGTAGAGGCCCGCTGCACGGGTTCATTAACATTAGAAGTAGTCTTTGGCTCACCGGATAACTTTCGAAGCGAAGACTTGTTCTTCCACATTGTTCCCTTTCGCAGTGGCTATCATGCACTACTCGTACGAACTGCCTTCATCCGTTTCAACGTAGTCCCGCACTATGCTTACTTAAAACTCAAAATGTCTGGACCACGCAGTGTTATCACAGTCGTCGGAAACATGGAGCGCTCCCTCCCGTATTGAGGAGCACACCGCGGCCCTCGCAGCCGAGGTACAGAGCAGCCTCATCAAGCCGAACACTTCATCGGCCATCAAGACCTCGGACACTTGTAAGTGAGTCCGGCCTACTCTCCAGAATGACAGCTCGGTCGATTTAGAGCTAGACTAGCAGTTTTGCCTCCGCCGATCGCCCCACACAACCGCGACATACGTACCGTGTGTGCATAATTACGCACTCAAAATACCCTGGCCAACGACGGAGGCTCACTGCGGATAAGGTCTATAGTGCGGCCTGACCTATTTGACCTTAACTTTTCTTCTCTGATCCTTTTTTCCCATACTACAGGTTCATTAAAACCTAGCTAGCATATGGTCATACAAGGGCTCTTTCCGGACCCCTTTCGTACAAACGACCGTTGAACTACTCCTCGCAAAGGATTTTCTACCAAGGAGAAGTGGCACAGACATGCGGCAGGGCATCAATGGGATCTTCAAGACTACCTTTTTCTTTTAAAGCCATGTATACAGCTTCCCCTTGTGTGCAAATTATGGGCATGTAAAATAGCCTCGACGTTTATGGCATTATCTATAATAGCACGTCTTAACATATTAATCAGAGTATAAAGGAAACAGTTTATTGCCCCTGTTTGGTATTGGTTTATTTTACCATATGTATTCCCTCCTTGCTTCAGATTGCCAGACATCCTTTGGCCCGGCCTAAAATCTGGGGGCTCTATTCGGCCACGCATATTTTCAAAAGTCCGAACACTTTCTAGTGAATAGTTTGGCGTCCCGAATATTGAATTATGTGCACCAACTCCGAATCATGTCTTCGGTCAATAGTTGGGTTGCCTGGCTCCTGTGATTACCACCTTACGTTCCGCTCGTTCGGCTAAGGTAGTAAAGGGAGAACTACTGCGATTGTGTTTCTGGTTAGTCCGGTTAAACACCTCAGTAGAGAAAGCCGAAAACTGACTGTCATGATATGGCGAGAGCTGGTCGGCAAATCGCCGACTTGCTACAAATATTTTGCGATTTACTCTGTACTACACGAGGGGCTGGCATTCGCTCAGTCATGCACTCAAGGCATCCTAGTTCGGATGGCCGCATACGCACCATGGGCTAGTACTTAGCCCCAATGTCAAACTCCTATGGCTAAGTGAAAGTAGTAAAGTCGCATAGTCTAATTGCCTGGTTCGTTGCGCAGACACCTCCTTTACGGACCAAGACGTTGGGTCAAGTGTGATCATGCGCTATACTGAACACCCGTGTAGCATCTACGTGGGGACTGAAGCCGACGACTGGCAAACTTTCAGAATTGAAACGGCCGCACGGGAGGAAAATAATTTCAGATAAACGCATACATATATTATAGGCCTTGGTTCATAACACAAAGTCTGGATAAACATATTACATTCACTCAAACATGATATCTTTTGAGCATTGGCCCTCTACTATTCGGGCACCCGCCAGGACGTCGTCAAAGTACCGCTCTGGCTTGCGGTGGTCCTTGGCTTTGGGTGGGCCTTCGGTCGCCACGACGGTGGCCTTCATTTTCGCCCAGTGCATCTTGACACGGGCAAAGGCCATCCGCGCACCCTCTATGCACGCCGAGCACTTTACGGCTTCAACTCGGGGCAGCGCATCAACGAGTCACCTCACCAAGCCGAAGTAGCTGCTTGGAATGGGTTCGGGCGGCCATAGCGAACTATGACGTCCCTCATGGCCAAACCATACATCCTGTGCAGCTCCACCAGTTGCTTCATCTGGTTGTTCAACAGCACCGGGTGCTCCGGTGCCAGGAACTGTGACCAGAACAGCTTCTCTGTCGAGCTCCCCTCCTGTGCTCGGAAGAACTATGCGGCGTCGGCGGCACTCCTCGCAAGATCCGCAAAGGCGTATGGAGAACTCCACAGTCGAGTGAGCAAGGCATATCTCTGACCCCCAAATATATTCTGCAAGAGAAAGGGCTTACCAGCCGCTATCTTTTCGGCCTGCCAGATCTCCTCCCGAGCACTCCGGGACTCGGTCTGCGCCTCTTTAGCATCTTAGAGGGCCTTGGTGAGATCGGCCGCTTGGGTCGTACGCTTCTCCTCTAAGGCCGTGTGCTTGCTGATGGCGTCCTTTAGCTCTTGCTCCACCTCGGCCACCCTCTCCTCGTGCTGGCGGCAGGCGACCTGTTCGGTCTTCAGTTCTGCAGTCGCTTTATCAGTGGCTGCTTTATTTGCCCTCGCCTCCTTCTTGGCCTATGCAAGGGCGCTCTTGAGGGTTTCGACCTCGGCCGCGCTACCTGCACTCATAGACACAGCAGTACATGAGTTACACTCTGAGTTTGCATGTCACCTAAGATATACGATCTAGCTCTTTTAACGTACACGCATACCTTGAGACTCATCGAACCGCTTATTAATGCGGTCAATCATCATCAGCCCAGCTTTAGTTTCCGATTGAGTTCGGAAACCTCAGCGGCCTGGGCGGTTGCCGCCAACAGGGAAGCCTGTTATAAAATAGAAAAATACGTCACCTCTTCTGAATACTATGTGATCCTCTGTTCGGCTTTTTTCAAAACTGAACATAGTCTTAGGGGCTACTATCTATATACAGGCATATTTCCTTCATATGAGAAGCATCTAAGAGTATTACGTCGCATACCTCGAAGCCTATTAGCAGGCTGGTGAAGGCTTCGTGCAGCCCGCTCTTAGCCGACTGAACCTTCTCAACCACCACACCCATTAGGGTGCAGTGCTCCTCCACGATGGAAGCACGTCGTAGTGCCTCCACCAGAGCGTTCGGCGCCTCCGGATTAGTGGAGGTCGCCGTCGGAGTCGATGCTCCCCCTCCTTCAAAGGGGGTTGCTCGCTCGATTCTGGAGCCATATGGGTCTCCGGAATAATGTTCGGCTGGGGGCCGGGCTGGTCAGGGCCCCCACCGCCGGTATCCATGGGGGTTGCACCCCCCATGTTCTCGGCAACTGTGGCATCACCCTCAGGTCCCGTCTTGACAGCCTCACTCACCCCTCCATGGCCCGGAGAGGCCCTTCGGGACAACACCTCGGTGTCATCCACGACAGTTGGTGGAGAGGCTCGCGGAGGCGTCTCGCTCTCTTCCATATCCGGTGGCAGAGAACTCCCCTCAGATAGCGATGGGTTGGGGAGGTCGCGGGCAGGGATGAAATACACACAACATAATATGTTATATTAAAAACATAAAAGAACAAATACTGGTAATATATCATTTTGATACATACGATGCGGCCAGGGGCTTCGCCCTGGGAAGCCTCTCGAGGATGGGCTCGGCATATGAATCTGAACCATCCGAGAGGGTCCTCTTCCCCCTCTTGGACGCCTCCCCCTCCGGTTCTAGGGAGGCCGCCCTTTTCTTTTTCCTCCCCTTGAGAGGGGAGTCACTTTCCGCCTCCTCCTCCTCTTCGTCTTCGTCTCCCTCGTGCGAGGAGGGGATTTCGGTCTTTCCGGACACTGCGTCCGAAGTACCCTTATGGCAGAGGTCGCCCTTGGCCTCCTTGCTCTTCTTCGTGGCTTTCTTCTCCGGCGCCTGATAGGGCATCTTCGTAAGCTGGGGTGTGGCCGGATCTTCAGGCAGCGGTGTCGAACACTTGATCCGCTCTGCCTTCACTATCCAGCCCTATGCGAGGGACAGAAAACCCATTATGCCTAAGAATTTATGGACCAAAGGTATGTTCCGAAATAACGCACTTACCGGAGTGGCCGGATTCTCGCTGTCGAGGCCGATGTCTTCGGTCTTCTTCGGCCATGTTTTTCTGGGCCTTGAAGAGCAGCTTCCAGATCTCTTCGTGCGTTGTGCCGAAGAAGTGTTGCAGGGTCCATAGAACTTCTGGATTAAACTCCCACATGTGGAGGGGCCGGAGCTAGTAGGGGAGGATCTGGCGAAACAACATCACCTGAATCATGTTAGTGAGACTGGTGTTCTTGCCTATCATGTTTGTAATGCGCTTTTGCAGCATCAACACTTCTGCAGTTGATCCCCAGTCCAGACCCTTGTTGGTCCACGACGCGAGCCGCATAGGGGGCCCGGATCTGAACTCAGGAGTGGCCGCCCACCTAGCGCCGCGGGGTTCGGTGATGTAGAACCACTCCTATTGCCACACCTTGGCGGTCTCCACGAAGGCCCCTTTAGGCCAAGTGGCGTTGGGGAGCGATCGACCATGGCGCCGCCCTTGAGTCCAGCGTCTTGCCGTCGACCACCCCGGCTTCACATTGAATACTTTTTAGTCATAGGACGAAGTGTGGGGATGCAGAGAAGCGCCGCACACCCATTTATAAACGCCGAGAGTGCAGGAAAGAATTTGGGGCTAGATCATGGAAATCTAGCCCATAGTAGAACATGAGGCCGCAGACAAAGGGGTGGAGGGGAAACCCTAGCCCGCGGAGGAAGTGAGGGATGAACACAACCCTTTTGCCGGGCTCCGGGGTGGGGATGATTTGCTCCTTGGCAGGGAGCCTGTGGGCGATGTCCGCAGACAGATATCCCGCCTCCCAGAGCTCCTTTACGTCCTTCTCCGTAACGGAGGAGGCCTCCCACTTGCCCTTTGAACCAGATCCGGACATGGATGGATAGGTTGGTGGCGGTGGAAAAGATTGAAGCTTGGGCGTTGGAGCTTGACGATGGGAAAACATGAGAAGGAAGAAGGCATGGGGAGAAAAGAGGGATCTTTATCCACATATAGGCAATGAATATCAAGCGCCCCCCCCCCCCCTCAAGCCTTAAAACTCGCCTGTTCCCAAGTGGTCGTGCAAATGACACGGTTGGATTACCCAAAGCCGTATTGATGAGGATCCCGCAACAAGCGAACACGATCTCTGTTTTGACAAGACGTGTCAATAGAGGCTGCGCCTCGAAACGCGAAGGGGGAGGCGAAAAACGGTTTGAAATGTCAGAGAGGCCAGATGTGGCTTTTCGCCGAAAAGTTGTCAGTTGACAGATATTATTTTGATTAAATATTTTGCCTTCGTGGTTGATGTCGGCGTTCTGGGAACGAGGGTACCCAGACTTGCCTGCCTGCGGCCTGCGGCGTGGCTCAAGGGGTGGCCCAGCACGGCCCATCTTCATCAGCACAAGCTCAAGACCCTCGCGAGGGGCCAAGCCTCGCGGGGCGGAGCGACAGGAAGCTTCCTCAGGCACGGCCTTGTTAGGCTGGCTCGTGAGGAGGCGGAGAGATCAAGGTGGGGTACCTCACGAGGTGCCCATGACGCAAGCCATGACGACCAAGGGCGCCAGGAGGGCGCCAGCCCGCGCAGTGTCCTCATTTTCTCTTTGGTGCAAAGGAGGCAAGCGCATGCGAGAGCATCAAGCAAAGGCAACCATTTCGGTGCAACAAGACCAAGACCAGCACAACGGCAGGAAGGAGGTCATCGTGGAGCCCAAGCCGGCGTCATCGTCAGAGCCTTTGACAGGCGAGGACCAACTTTAGTCAGGATAAGTGTACTAGATGTTCCCCTTCAAAATGGCCAATAGTTGGCGCCCTTCCCGCTCAATATTTGGGAAGAGGCCCAGGGCCTTTGCCTATAAATAAGACTAGCCACCCACAGGGTAGAGGGATCGGGAATCGAGAACAGAGCTAGAGATCAAGCAATCTAGAGAGAGAGAGCGACCGAACTCCCCCTAGCAGTTCGTCGCACCGGCCAAGAACAGACCCTCGCGAGGTTGTTCTCCCTTGTACTGTTCATCATCAGCCCCTGAGGCAATCCACCACACCACACACTGGAGTAGGGTATTACACCACAATGGTGGCCCGAACCAAGATATAAACCTTGTGTCCCTTGTGTTGCTCTTTGTGTAGTTTAGATCCTTGTGAGGCGACGAGGTGCAGTAGGTAGGGGTGAGATCTCCACGCACCTGTAGTTTGAACCTAGAGGGTCTGCCAAACCCGAATCCGACATTTGGCGCCGCTGTAGGGTGCAGCAGAATCCGTCTTCCGCCGCCATGTTCTTCGCCGCCATCGCATCCATGTCGGACGCTTCGTCGGGCTCATGACAGCGCCGGGCCGCTCGCCACCACAGCCGCCCAGACGGCCCCCGTCGGCGGCCGCCCCGTCGTTCCTCGCCGCCGTCAACGCCGCCACCGCCCGGGCGGGAACGAGCAAGCAAGCATCGCCCCAAAGATCCGTCCGTGAGGCGAGACGGCCGCACCGCTACTCCTTCGCTCGCCCCAGCTGGTTCTTCGTCTCGCGCGCTCCGCGCGCCCATGGAGGCTCGAGCCGCACTCATCGCGGCAAACGAGCTCCTGCGCTACCGCCCCATCGACGACGTCTACGAGGAGTGGCTCGACCGCGTCGCCGAGCTCGTCCGCGCCGCAGGGGGCTCCCCTGCCGCCCTTCTCATCAGCTGCGCACCGCCTTGCACGGGCGATGAAGCTCCGGGGGCGCCTCAGCCGCCTCCCCTCAAGAAGGCACCTTGGCCCCAAGGCGTGTGGCCCCTGGGTGGAACCCACTCCATCCGGCACCAGCGCAGCAAGAGCAGAGCTATCAAGAGGTCCCTCGCCCCCAAGAAGCTGCCCGAGTGCTCCCTGCACCGGCCCCGTCATGACCGCTGGCCTCGCCCAAGACGCCAAGACCTGCGCTGCTCCCAGCGCGCAAGACGGGTACCGCATAAGACCAAGCCCTTCGTCACCAAAGGCCTCCGTGGCCACTGCCGGCTGGCGCTTCACCGCCGAGCTACGCAGTGTCGCGTGGCCCGCAAGTTCAAGCAGACCTGCCTCGCCACGACGGCACGGCCGACCCTGCGGAGTTCCTCCAGCTCACGAGCCGGGCATCGCTGCCAACGGGACGAGAAGGTCATGGCGAACTGGTTTCCCATGGTGCTCAAAGACGGTGCCCGCACTGCCTCGAACACGCTCGCACGATCTCCTCCTCGACGAGATGCGCACCCGCTTCATCGCCAACTTCCAAGGCACTCGCGACCGGCCTCCTGCCGTGAGCAACATGCGCCGCATCAAGTAGCAGCCAGGAGAGACCCTGCAGAAGTACATCTAGCACTTCAACAACGCACGCCTCAAGATTCCCAAGGTGAACGAGGAGGCCATCATCTCAGCCTTCTCCGACGGTGTGCGTGACGTCAAGATGAAGGAGGAACTGGCGATGCATGAAGACCTGTGCACGTCCTTGGAGCTGTTCAACTTGGCGACCAAGTGCGCCAGGGCTGAGGAAGGACGCCTTTCCCTCCTCGAGCTGCCGGCTGCAGACCTAGAAGAGAAGAAGCCCAAGGTCAAGGACGTGAAGCGCAAGGGGGCTGCCGTGCTCGCGGCAGAACCAGACACCAAGCGAGGCAGGGATCAGCCTGAGTCTTCCAAGGGCAGCCGGTACTGCGTGTACCACGACCTCCACACCCACAACACCAACGAATGTCAAGAACTCAGAACCGTGCGAGAAGGGTGAATCGGTCGACGCCCCAACCGCAGTGATCGAGGCTACGACCGAGGAGGAGGAAGAAACACAGGACGCTGGGAAGACCGTGGCCCTTGCCAAGGGTGGCGTGACCGACCTCGCGAGGACCGCTGGCAGGATCAGCCTCGCGAGGGAGGCTGGAGGGATCAGCCTTGCGAGGATCGCCCGCAAGGCAACGCAGGCCTCCCTCCTCTGCCACCGCAGCCAAGGAGAAATGAATACCATCATCAGGACGAGGGGGTTGGGGGCTTCCAGGAGCCGCGCGCGATCACTTGCATCCTGGGCGGAGCTCAAGCCCCAGCCTCTCAACGCATCTTCAAGCAGTTTGCCCTGAAGTGAATGCAGTCCTCCCCAAGCTCGAAGCCACCCGCCCTCTCGTGGTGGCGTGCGCCATCACGCTCAGCTCGGCGGATCAGCTCAAGTCGTGACCCACGGCCAGGAGTCCTCCCGATGCTTTGTTCCCCAATCATCAAGAACGTGCAAGTCACCAGACCCTCATCGATGGCGGAGCAGGGCTCAATGTCTTGTCCATAGAGACATTCAACAATCTCCAAGTGCCTTACAATCAGCTTCACCAACCAAGCCTTTTCTCCGGAGTCACCGATGGCTCCACAGTTACGATTGGGCAGGTCCGCCTCCTGTCACCTTCGGGCGCGCGACAACCATCAAGACCGAGCTCATCGACTTCGACGTCGCCCACATTCACCTGCCATACAATGCCATCCTCGGGTACCCAGCTCTGGCCAAATTCATGGCCGTGACTCATCACGGCTATAACGTCCTCAAGATGCCAGGAAGCGGCGGAGTCATCACGGTGCCTTGTGAAGAGAGAAACGCAGTGTGCTCCCTGGAGCGTGCTTTTCAAGCCGCGTCACTTGAAGACCCAGATCGCAGGAGCGGGAGGCTCCCGAGGCTGCTCCCAAGAAGAAGAAGACATCGCTGGCCCGGCCCCTTGGGAGGCAGGCCCCTCAGTCGGCGCTGCTCAGGGGGCACCTCCTACATCGCATAGGAAGGCGCGCCTGGCGCCCTCCTCGAGCAAGGCTCGGGGGCTCTCTCCTGGAGGGCCACCGACCTTGCTAAGATCACGAGGGAGGCACTTGGGCACCACTTGGAGGCGTGTTTCAAAGCACGTTTCCCTCAGGAAGGAGCAAGGCAAGGAGGGCCAAACCCTCAGGAGTTCGTCGGCCCAGATCATTCGGGAGTTGCAGGAGTCAAGAGTCATGAGTGGCAGCCGCCGCACTCCGCCGTAGCTCCCCATCCAGGCGAGGATGGTGGGCTGTGCGTCTGCATCGACATACCAGGGCTCAACCGAGCCGCCTCTCAGGAGCGCCTCTGGCCCTCACGCGTGGGGCGCTGTGAAGGTCCAGCCCACAGCTACGTTCGCATGCCTTACGGCGTGCCGAACGCGGCTGCCACGCGCCAGCGCCTCATGAGGAGCATCCTGAAGGCTCAAGAGGCCAGGCGTTCCGCAGTCCCGGCGGAGATGGAGATAGCCCGCGAGGAGCCACCAGCGCCTCCGGAGCCTTCCGAGGCTCCTGGCCTGGGGGCTCGTGAAGATCGGCTTCCGCAGCCCACGACGTTCGCTACTTCAGTATCCCTTCGTCTTCAACGTTATCAGGTGACATCCTTCGAGTTTCATTTTCAGCTAGGAGAGACCCCTAGGGCTGCATCATTCCCAGGCCGCGTGGGTCCGTCCCTGCGGCATGTATCCCTTTTGCTTTGTGTTTCTAGCTTACCTTATTGGGGGCGCCCCTCGGGCTGCATCATCCCCAAGTCGCTCGGGCCAGACCCAGCGATGTCTGCCTTCCCTGCACCTATCTAAATGAACTTGCTCCTTCGTGATTAACGTGTTTGACCTAGTCGCCGCTCGATTGACACCAACCGATGGAGCTGCTCCCTATCGCACGACGCTATGCGCATGGGTCCGTCCCCGCAACGCCGACAAACCTGAATGGCGAAGCTCGCCGGCGCGGCAGCCGCGCGGCGCCACCTCATCAAGCCTTCAGTGCCTCGTCACCCCTCCAGAGCAACCAACGGCTGACTGTCGATTGTCATGGCGAACTCTTGTTCTTCTTGTGACGAGCCTGCATGATCTCTTCAAGGAGCAGCGCCAGGCGAGGCCCTCACGACGTCTTCTTCACTCTCGTCCGCGCGAACCGCTTGCACGTTAAAGGGGGGTACCTGAGCATCGCGACTCATGGGCTCCCTCGGCTCTCCAGCCCTCACCCTCTGGCCTTGTCCATGGCATCACGACCTGGCATACTAGCGACGGCTGAGCCCCGCTCGAGGGCCGGGACCCGAGGACGTAGAGCAGAAAGGGGAGTAAAGGCGAGAGGGAAGAGGCACGCGGGCACCTCGCCAGGCAACTCCTCGTCTGTCGATGCGCGGACCTAACGCCGCACCAGGAAACGGTTCCTGACTCCCAAGATAAGTCATCCTCCAGAAACACTAGCTATCGCAGCACCGACCTCGCACCTAACGCAATCCCGTGTTAGCAACGTCGCGCTCCTTTCTCACCGAACGATGGTTGCTTGAGCGCTAAAGGGGACCTCCTGAGCATCGCGACTCAGGGGCTCTTCTTTGGACCCGGGCCGCTCACCTCTCGCCTTGACCACGGCATCGCGACACAGCATACCGGCGACGGTGAAGCACGCCTTGGGACCGGGACCTGTCGGCACAGAGCATCAAGCCCTCGTGAGGTTCGAAAGGAGGAACTGAGCTAAGACGGAATGAGCATCTCGCACTACTTCACGACAAGGATCATATTAACAAACAGAACCACAGGCACCTTACAAGCCCCCACGGGGCGCGTTTTTCGACTCCTCGCAGGGAACAGAGGGAGCAGATCCTAAAGAACGCTAACTACACGCCTCCGCAAGGGACGCCATCATCAACGATGAGCCGCCAGCACCGGCGCCAACCTCATCCAGATCGAGGCGGCGGCGGTCTCGACGAGCCCGCCTGCTCCAAGAGCGACGCAAGCTCGGGGCTCAATGCTGTCGCCGCTCGTCCTCCGGAGTCGCGAAGAGCTCGGGCGGAGTCGCTGGATCCTCCGATGCCTCCGCCGCCCGAGGAGGCTTGAGGGAGCGATCGGCGAGCCTGGTCCTCGCCGGGCAGGCCCCGACCACCTCTCTCGTGGCAGCACTCCAGTGGCGTCCTTCCGCGTCGAAGACCTTGAAGAACATCACGGAAGCGCCGTGCAGACGGTGTGGATCACGAGGGCGCCCCTCGTTCTGCAGACCCGGGAGATCTCGCCCCAGCCTCGAGTCATGAAGACCTTGCCCGGAGCGACGACCGCGACCTCCGCTTTGGTCGCAAGGGTGCTGCAGCCGGCGTCCTGCAACCAGAGCTCCCCTCTGCGGAATCGCGAAGGCGAAGGAGGGAGGAAGGCGAATCCAAGACTGAGGAGGCATGGCGGCGTGGAGCACAAACTCTCGGGAGGAGCCCTCGGCGTGGACTCCAGGGGGAACAACACGCACCACCGTGACCCGCCGGCGCCGACGGCGGCGTCGTCCATGGCGCTCGGCGTCAACTCCTTCAGGGCCCTCAATGCGGGTGTACAAGGGCAGCGGGAACCCTGGCGGCGACCGCTTGTACCAGGGCCTCGACACCTCCTGCCGGGCGCCCTCATCTCGACGGCAGAGGGCTAGCTGTTTCTTCGGCGGAAGCGGGTCGGGACCCTTCCTTTCTCTTCCGCGGAGAACCGGCGGATCGGAGCCATTGCCGCAAAGTGGAGCAAGGGATGGAGAAGAAGGAGAAGCAAGAAGAGATGGACCGGAAGGGCACGCGCCGTTCCGTGCCTTATAGGGAAGGCCAATCGACGACCTCCACGATCACAGTAATCATGACCTGCTTTGCATGCGAGGACTTGTCAATTCGATGCGATCGCCGAGGCGTCGTGGGGAAGCGTAGACGCCCACGCCCAATCAACCGCCACGCGGGCGCCCAAGGTCAAGAGCTGTTAGGGCCCGCGGCGCTCAGACTTGCCCTTCGCTTCTCGCTCGGCCAAGTCCAGCGCACCTTGGGCCCGGGGCTACTATCGACGATTCGGGAACGGGGTACCCGGACTTGCTCTGCCTGCGGCTGCGGCGTGGCTCAAGGGGTGGCCAAAGACGGCCCATCTTCATCGGCACAACCTCAAGACCCTCGCGAGGCCAAGCCTTCTTGAGGCGGACGACGAGAAGCTTCCTCGAGCACGGCCTCGTCGGTGGCTCATGAGGAGGCGGAGAGATCAAGGCGGGGTACCTCACGAGGTGCCCATGACGCAAACCATAATGACGGCCAAAGGCGCCAGAGGGCGCCACCAGCCCAAAGGTCCTCATTTCCTCTTTGGTGTGAAGGAGGCAAGCGCAGTAGAGCATCAAGAAAAGGCAACCATTTCGTGCAACAAGACCAAGACCAAAGACAACGGCAGGAAGGAGGTCTTGGTGGTGCCCTAGCCGGCGTCATCGTTAGAGCCTTTGACAGGCGAGGACCAACTTTAGTCAGGATAAGTGTACTAGATGTTCCCCTTCAAAATGGCCAATTGTTGGCGCACTTCCCGCTCAATATTTGGGAAGAGGCCCAGGGCCTCTGCCTATAAATAAGACTAGCCACCCACAGGGTAGAGGGATCGGGAATCGAGAACAGAGCTAGAGATCAAGCAATCTAGAGAGAGAGAGAGAGCGACCGAACTCCCTCTAGCAGTTCGTCAGACTGCCAAGAATGACCCTCATGAGGTCGTTCTCCCTTGTATTGTTCATCATCACTCGAGGCAATCCACCACACCACACCTTTGGAGTAGAGTATTACACCACAATGGTGGCCCGAACCAAGATAAACATTGTGTCCCTTGTGTTGCTCTTTGTGTAGTTTAGATCCTTGCGAGGCGACGAGGTGCAGGTAGGTAGGGGGTGAGATCTCCGCGTGCACCCCAGAGTTCGAACCTAGAGGGTCTGCCGGAACCCGAAATCCGACAGTTGAGGGTTGTGACTATCATGCAGAGCCAGATACAGTTCTTCTATTCAGAAGATTTCTTTGAAGTACTCGGGAGGAGGAACCCGCCTTGCAATGCCGAAGACAATCTGCGTACCGAACATGTCGTCATTGAAGACTGGTTCAGGGGCTACTGAGGGAGTTCTGGATTAGGGGGTCCTCGGGTGTCCGGGCTGTGTGATATAGGCCGGACTGATAGGCCGTGAAGATACAAGGTAGAAGACATTTCCTCGTGTCCGGATAGGACTCTCCTATGCGTGGATGGCAAGATTGGCGTCCGGATATGTAATTCCCTTCTTCTGCAAACCGACTCTTTACAACCCTAGGCCCCTCCGGTGTGTATATAAATCGAAGGGTTTAGTCCGTAGAGGCTATCAAAATTCATATAGACTAGACATCTAGGGTTTAGCCATTGCGATCTCGAGGTAGATCGACTCTTGTAACCCCTATATTCATCAAATACAAGCAAGCAGGACGTAAGGGTTTACCTTCATTAAGAGGGCCCGAACCTGGTAAACATCGTGTTCCCTGTGTCCCTTGTTACATTCGATCCTCAGACCCACAGTTCGGGACCCCCTACCCGAGATCGGCCGGTTTTGACATCGATAATGATTGTACGACAATATGCTCGTACCATGTTTCAGGCATGGATCGTGCGAGTTGGGATGAAAACTTTGTCTGTCTTTGGACAGGCCGTCGGTGACGACGCCCGTGGGCGTCGCTCTTTTTGATGGCACCGCCGTGGCTGCTCGATCCTCTTCAAGACACTCCGGGTGAAATCACAAATCACTTCGATCGGGCGGTGACGGGAGTACGGTGTCGTGCCCTAGAGGCTTCAACTCATCGATGTTGGGGCGTTTACCTCAAGTGATGTTTTGTTGTTTATCGTTCGTTTTATTTGTGATGCATCGGGTGTAGCTGATTTCAGCATGCCTGTATCTAGGCGCCTAGGGTGAATGTGTTACGTTTGTATCCGGATAATTATACGTGGTCACTGCTTTACGTATAAAACGGGGCCCGACCTTTTTCGTCAACGTGGATATGATAATTGGAGTTGCGGTCAGGCGGCAGCTTGCGTAGAGCTAGAGCCTAGTGTACTACACGGAGCGGGTGGAGTGGGCCCAGCAAAACCAACCCCGACGCGCCTGAATATCAGGACGGCAAGATGAGCGTCCGACGAGGAGACGTGATCCGTCCATTCGATCGAATCACTTTCTGTGGTTGGTTTCCAGGATCTGGCTCTTGCTCTTGTCCAGCTTTGAAGCCTGACAGAAGCAGGCATCTAATTTGCCAATTTGGTCAACCCAACTCGGTCCCTACTTATCGGCGGAATTTCCTTATCGGCAGCCCCTTGTCCCATCCAGACTTTACTACTGACGCCAGAAACCAGGCGAGAGCATCAATTTCCTCTTACCATCACTCCCCAGAGTCCACGGAGTCCAGCGTGAGCGCTCGGCGCGGCAAGTCGGCCACCATGGCCGCGGCGGCTCTCACCCTCCTCCTGCTGGTCCTCCTCCCGGCGGGCCGTGTTCTCGCCACGGCGGCCGGCGACGCGCACCCGGGCTACGCGGGCGCGGAGGCCGACACCTGCGAGCCGGCGCCCGGCGGCGCTCCCCCCTCCGAAGGAGGCGCGGCAGGCCGGCGCCACGGCCCGGCGCTGGAGGAGTACGGGGGCGGGCGCATCCTGGACATCACGCACGCGTACCGCCCCAGCATGCCGGCGTTCGCGCCCGGCGCGACGGTCGGCCCCCTCGTGCGGCTCAAGGCGTCCATGGAGGACGGGTCGGAGTACAACCTGTCGGAGCTCCGGATGGAGTGCCACATGGGCACCCACGTCGACGCGCCGGGTCACATGAACCAGGCCCACTTCGCCGCCGGCCTCGACGTCGACACGCTCGACCTCGATGTCCTCAACGGTGAGCGTCCCTGGTTTTCTCCGATCGGCGATCAGAACTAGGCTTTGACCATTTTTGTCAGTCTCCGGCCTGCCGTCTTTGCACATATGTATGATCACCTTGGTTAAATGGTTGGCAGCATGGACTGCGGCCGCCTCACATCATTTTCTTGTAGCTGATGTCCTCTGAATCTGATTCGGAGTAGCTGTAGAACATACTCTGTCGATTAAAATTGTTTAAAAAGGACAAAAGACTCTTGTTCATTGACAATTAGCATTTTATATGTAATTTCCCGAAAGATTTCCTTGCTAAACTTCATTGAAATTAGCATTGACAATTGACTTACTCTTGTTCCTGGACAGGTCCTGCCTTACTGGTCGATGTTCCAAGACACACAAATATAACAGGTTGGGTGTGCGGGATATCTTCTCCCTTTTTACAGGGAGCTCAGCTCTTCTATTGCATCAATGATGATGAATCACACAGCTAATGAACTTCTTCTCATATCATGTCACAAGATTAATTTAACATGACATGAGAGAAACATGTGCATTACTAATGTGGTTATGTGTTCAGATATTGGTTTCTCCATATAATTCATGTTGTTTGATACAATTCCAATAAGCTGATATTCTTACTAAAACCAACATCTGCATTTTGAAAAAAATGAGTGTTGATATTCTTACTAAAAATATTTGATTCACATCCAAGCTGTCTAGTATTTGATATATGATGCCCCACTAATTCTATGCAGCCGAATCCATGAAATCCCTGAATATACCGAAAGGTGTTCGTCGTGTTCTGTTCAGGACATTGAACACAGACAGGTATGATCTCTTTAAGAACAGATATTCAAGTAGACGCTACATTCTTTCACCATATCGTCAGTCGATCTTTCTATAGGCTGTATTGAACATGTAAGTAAGCAGATGATATGTAGGGGGCTCATGTGGAAGGCAGCTGGTGATATGAGTTATGTTGGATTTACAGAGGATGGTGCCCAGTGGTTAGTTGACAACACGGACATCAAGCTAGTTGGTAAGTATACGGGAGCTTTATCGGTATTATAACATATTTGCTAGAACCATGTGCAATTGTGAACTACCCAGGTTCAGTTAGTTCATGCCCTTTGGTGGCTCAATATATGCATTTACTTGCCTTGCCTGGTGTGAACCTAACATATGACATTGGCAATTCTGCAGGGATTGACTATATGTCAGTTGCTGCATTTGATCACTTGATCTCTGCCCATGTGGCCTTCTTCAAAAATGCGGTAAGAATAAGATGCTGCCCTTTAATGATCCCAAAGAATGTGAATTTGAAGCCACCCTTGACTGGAGTCTTGGTTCCACAAATTACTTGCTAACCAACCTCTTTTGGGGCTACAATGTTTCTATACACTATTTTGATGCTTCTCTAGAGAACATTAAATTCACATATCAGTGATGAACTTACCGTCTTGGTGATTGCACTATTGATTGAAACCGCCGGTTGGTTTACTTACTCTGTTCTGTCAGGATATCATCCTAGTCGAAGCCCTGAAACTAGACAACGTGAAGACTGGACTATACATGCTGCACTGCTTACCTCTGAGACTGGTTGGCTCTGAGGGCTCACCTATTAGGTGCATTCTTATCAAGTGATCACCATGGTGCATTCTTATCCGAGTGGCTGCTCCTGCCAAATGCTGCAACGTATCGTGCCCGCAGATGCTACAATATCTTTGTCCACGGTCCCATCTTAGTGGAAAAAGAAAATGCCTCTTGTCATGCATACAAGTTTGTATTGTAAAATGAACAAAGGAAATATAGCAGTACTACGAATAAGTGAGTAGTGAAGACAGACTTGTAGCGACTTTTGTCAGTCTGTAACCAGTGATGAACCACACGAGTTTGTATAATTTCCAATCGAGTTCAGCAATTTTCAAGTGCATCTTCCTCTCAAGCAGTTTCTGCAATATTTCGATTCGACTCAGCCGGTGGCGAAGCCTACTACCATTGCTGATACGTTGGACTGTTCTGTGTAATGTTAGCATGTCCAACTTTTTTTTTTTTGAACCGGGCTTTTACCCCTTTCCATTACTAAGAACGGAAATACAACCAGTTCAAGATGACAGGAGGAGGGAAAGAGGGTAGAGCGAGTTCAAGCATTACCAGGAAACCCACCACATCCGCCCGACATCGAAACGGATGCCATGGGCGAAAACCTGGTAACACCAATATCAAGTCTATTACAGCCAAACAAAACAGCCGCAAACCACACAACAGATGCCCGAGCAAGCAAAAACTACGCAGAAGTATCAGATGATGCGAGAGGATGAAGAAGATCGCCTCCAGCTCCAGAAATTCGCCCCACCGAAGACGCAACTTGGTGAACATACCGGTGAACATGTGTAGTACTCCCTCCGTAAACTAATATAAGAACGTTTAGAATACTGAAGTAGTGGTATAAACGCTTTTATATTAGTTTACAGAGGGAGTACAATCTTTTGATATGAGTTCTCAGTCTTCCTCTGGGTGCACATGGATGAGCGATACAGTACATATTTGCGGGGGGACTGTTTGGAAAGGCTAAAATCATGTGGTTTTCAGATACCGCCCCTTTCACTGTCCGTTGTCTCATTCTCGGCCAGCCGGCCTGAGAGAAGCTTGGTACGTGCTTGCTCCATTCATCAGCATTGTATTGACCACCAGAAATCAAGGAAGAGCTGCAACTTGCAGTAACCATCACAGCCCAGGGAGTCCACGGAAGTGAGCGCTCGGCGGCATGGCGGGCGCGCCGGCTCTCACCCTCCTCCTGCTGGTCCTCCTCCCGGCACACCAGGCGGGCTACGCGGGCGCGGAGGCCGACACCTGTGGGCCGGCGGCCGGAGGCGCGGCAGGCCGGCGCCATGGCCCGGGGCTGGAGGAGTACGGCGGCGGGCGCATCGTGGACATCACGCACGCGTACCGGCCGGGCATGCCGCCCGACGCGACGACGGGGCCCCTGGTGCGGCTCAAGGAGTCGATGGAGAACGGGTCGGACTACAACTTGTCGGAGCTCCGGATGCACTGCCACATGGGCACACACGTCGACGCGCCGGGGCACTTTAACCAGGCCCACTTCGCCGCCGGCCTCGACGTCGACACGCTCGACCTCGAAGTCCTCAACGGTGAGCTCCCCGGTTTTCGCCGACCAGAACATAGCTTTGACCATTTTTGTGAATCTCCGCCCTGCGGTCTCGCAAATAAACCCTGGTTAAATGGTTAGCTATAGCATCCCTCAACAGTTGTACTCCCTCCGTTCAAAAAAACTTATCCTAAGCATATTCCTCAAATGGATGATGTTAGATACATTTATTTAGGAGACAAACTTTTTCAAACGAAGGGAGTACTATTTAAGAATAAAAATTATTTTAGAAAGTAAGTATCAGCTGCTAGATTCTCTAAACTTATCAAAATATTAACTTCTATTCCTCAAAACTTTACACCATTTCCCAATTTTAGGCTAAGAGGACAAGTATCTCCATCTCCACTACTATTAAACAAATGAATTATGGCAAAAACATTTAAAATCAGCCCTCCGTTATCTTCCAACATTGCTCTAATGATCATTCTGCCAATTAAAGCATCGTAATTAGCAATCAAAAAGCATCATCGTTAGCATTAAAAAAACATCGTATCAATCAATCAAATCTAGCATTCGAAAAAATAAACATGGTATCGATCAAATCACCGTAACTAGCATTCGAAAAAATAAACTAGTATCAATCAAATCACTGTAACTAGCATTCCAAATAGTAAACATCATATCAATCAATCAAGTCACTGTAAATAGCAATCAAAATGATAGTAATTTGAGATGTTTTCAAACCAGTCAACCTGATACCCCGACCATGACCCTGTAAGATGCAAATGTGCCACCACCGGCGTCTCGCCACCTCCCCGATGCCATATCACGCATGCCCATCATCATCCCACCACTGAAATTTTAAGTTGTAGGAACTTACACATAAATCTGATCAACAAGAACATACGAGTGACCAATTGAATAATGGAAGTGTTGAGATATTGATATTCACTGTTTGCAAGACTAGTTGTCGTAAATCCGAAGAAACAAAACTCATATAAAAAAAATGGGATCGTTTGTTGCACGTACAGAACTACTAGTCGGTAAAACCCGAGGAACCGCGTCGCCAAACCCTAGCCCACACCTCCCACAAACCATATCAACCGTCGTTGCCATCGATTCGGCTCCCCATCGACCTCGGTTCGGGCCGCCGTCGTCGTGCCCCAACTCCACTGCACCACAAGGCGTCCTTTCTAGGTAGCTTAGTGGATGTAGTGATAGTGATACATCTTACTTGTAGTGGACTAATCCATATTCAAGATAACATACCATTTGTCTGACCGTGCGAAGTGTACCCATTAATGGTTAACATGGAAGAATCTGAATCTCCGGGGCATCAATGGCTCAACCCCGGTGACGGGGCTTCAATGCAATTTGAGAGGGGGATAAATGAGTCATAAATAGAGTTGAGAGGACTAATCTAGTGTATTATGTTAAATTTGGTCCAGATGGTGTTAAATATAATACTTTTTAGATCTACTTATATTTCTTTACAAAGGGAATATGTGTTCATGTAAAGAAATAAATTTGGTGGGGGGGGGGGGCATGGCCCCCTTTGGCCCTCACTAAGAGCCAGTTCTTTTGAGCCATGGCTTATACATAAGCTGCGGTAAAAATAATCCCTTGATAAGCTGCAGTGAAAATAAGCCCATGAAATTAAGCCATCAAGTTCTTTTGTCTGATCTTATGTTCCAAGTTCTCTGGTGAAAGTCTACAATACCCCTAAAATGTAAGTGGCGGCTGGGCGAACTACGGAACGTGAGGCAGTGGCCGGATTGGACAAGTTGCTGCCTGTTCAGCCTCAAGTCTAGTTGTGCAGCGGCCCCGTGCTCGGCGGCGTGCTGTAGGGTAGGGCTAACGGCGGCGACGGAACGAGCAGAGAGGAGCTGGCTGTTAGCAGCGGGAGGAGCAGAAGAGCTGGCGGTTAATGGCGGCGGGGGCGTCTGTGGGGGACGGCTAGCGTCAACGGTGCCTGATTGGAACCGGCCTCGTCGGCGGCGGTGACGGGGGCAGCGGCGGCTTGAATCGGGGAGGAACCCTAGCTCTCGTGGCGGGGACGAACGCGAGGGGGCGAGGACTCTGCTCGATTCTTTTTCTCCTATCTCGCTCGGTTGGGTTGGGCTCGGTGGCAAAATCGTTGTAATTAAGTGTGAAAACCAGGGGCAATGGGGTATACCCCTTCGACTTTAAGTGGGCTTCTGCGGATCCCTCCCCCGAGCTTTTTCTCATTGTGAAGGAGAGAGCTGTGGAAATAAGTTAAGCCCTATACTTCAAAACGAGTTCTTTTGAGCTTCTGGTTTATTTTGACAATAAGCTTGTAGAAGCTAGAAAAGAACTGGCCCTAAGCTCCACTGGTGAGTGGAGCTAATATCAAATGCTTACTAGATCCAAAGGCATTACCATGTATGTAACCGAAAACACCATGGTGTCGTAGGCCCTCTTCATTATCATCCATGTCTTGTAGGGTGTAACATAGGCTGCCTAGGTGATATTAGAAAAATTGTAGTCACCATGGAGAAAATGAAAGGCAATACATCAGCATCGACAAGCATTTTAAAAGAAAATCTCTCCGCAAGTGCGGTGAACCATCAACCCTGTAGCCGCCAGGCACAATAAAAGCTACAAAATAAGCTATTGTTGTAACGAGTACAGAGGCAACAAGCATTCCTTTCGTGCCCTCTTTTACTCTTCTAATACTCTTTTTTATCTGAATTACTTGCTCGGTCTCATTATCTTCAAAGTAATCCCTAGGAGAAACACCACGTCTGGACTAGGCATATTGAGTATAAATAAAGAGCACTTGATCTTTATTGCTCTACAAATATAATAAGTAGAAGATTAAAGCACACAATCTTATATCCTAGGCCTTGAGCTAAACATAAAGTGATAGGGCATTTATGTTTGTTATAATCTTGTTGTAGTTAATCATGAGCACCGAGTTCATACGTTGAATGAGCAGTATGATAGAAGTCACTATGCAGATCCTCGCGATAGTCATACGAGTTGTAGCTAACATCGAAAACATGCATGTTAAGAGAGAACTCGACATGCATAGCAATGGCAATCACAGTAGTGACAGTGGTGAAGCTTCAACGCGATTAGTGGGTGGAGCTAAATTTGGTTTGGCGGCGGGGGAGGGGGCATGCCCCCCTCACTAAGCTCCGCCACTGGTGAGTGGAGCTAATATCAAATACTTACCAGATCCAAAGGCAATTGCCATGCATGTAATAGAAAGCACCATGGTATAGTAGGCCCTCTTCATGTACAATTCTCATCTCGTAGGGTCTACCGTAGGTTGCCCAGCTAATATGAGAACAATTGTAGCCACCATGGAGAAAACGAAAGCCAATATATCAACATCGACGGCCATTTTAAAAGAAATTTCTCCACACGAGTCGGTGAACCATGGATCCTGTAGCCGCCAGGCACGGTAAAAGCTACAGCAAGAGTTACTGTAGTAACGAGTACTGAGGTAGAAAGGATTCCTTTCGTGCCCTCTTTCATTCTTCTGATACCGTTTCAATCGGATTTACTTGCTCGGTCTCATTCTCTTCGAAGTAATCACTAGGAGAAACACCACAGGCTACATGAACCGAACGCCGCGCCGCATGCATGGCAGGGCACGTGGGAAACCAGGTGGCGAGGGCAGGTGCATTGGCCGCGCGCGGCGGGCTAGCAAACTGTAGACGGCAGCATCCATCACTCGCGACCGGCTTTGAATAGGCATTGAGAGCGAGACATGTTGCCCTGCTTTTGTGTGTGAAATTGGTTGGTGCTTTGAGAGGATTATTCATGGCTGGGATTAATGTGGCATCTTGATGGTGCCATGGTAGAATACGTGGTTCACCACTTCATGTCATATTTTGTTCTATTGGCATAGATCTTTCAGAAATTAATGCACGAAGTATTTAAATATGAGAATTATTCAGACATTAATACTGTTTTGCCATTTGCCATGATATTCTATGAATAAATCTATGCTATCATGCCCAAGTATGTGTTATATCTACATTTAGTATAATATATGGTGCTATAATCAATTATACATGCAAAATAAGGCTTTAGGCTATCGGGGGAAAATAGTCTTTGAAATTTGAATACACACACTTCATATCTTGGTCTCGCCAATTCATATGGGCAACGCGACAATCGATTTTCTTGTAGTTGATGTTCTCTGATCCGGAGTAGCTGTGAATCAGGCTCTGTCCAAGTTACTTAAAAAGGGCAAACAATATCGCAAAATGACTTCTATAAAGACATGATAAGCCTTTGGCGTGCTCTCAAGACAAAAGAAGTATATCGCCAAATGCCCTCTGTATATTTTTCGACCCCAAGATTTCCCTGCCAGGCATCATTAAAATTACCATGGTACTAATGAATGATTTATTAACGGTCGACTTATTCTTGTTTCTGGACAGGTCCTGCCTTACTGGTCGATGTTCCAAGACACACAAATATAACAGGTAGGACCTGGGGATGTGTTCTCTCTTCTTTTACAAGGAGATCAGCTCTATTGCATCATCGATGATGAATCACCCTGTTAATGAACTTCTCATATCATGTCATAAGACTAATTCAACATGGCATTAGAGATACATGCGCATTACTAATATGGCATTGTATTCAAATATCAGTTACTTTATCTTTTCTTTACGGTGGATTGTTGCAAATTCAGTATGCATTTACCAGCATCTGCATTCTGAAAAAAATGGGAAGTGCTAATACTCTTACTAAAAATATTCGATTCACATCAATGTTGTCTGGTATTTGGTATATGATGGCACCATTGATTCTATGCAGCTGAAGCAACGGAATCCGTAAGGGCTTCTTTGATTCGCAAGGATTTTAAAATACAAGAATAGGAAAAACACATGATTTTAGTGTTATTGTACACATGAATATATATGAACAGAAACCGACAGGAATTAGCACCAATGATCTGATACACCGCATAAAAACCAAGGGCATAGAAAAAGAGGTTTGAGTGGATAGAAACTTTCCTCCAAAATGAACTGCAAAGGATTCCTTAGGAAAAATCCTAAGGATTCTATTCATGTTAATCAAAGGACCTACATAGAGAAATTCCCAAGGATTCAATTCCCCTCTAACTCCATGCAGCTGAAGGAATGGAATCCCTAAATATACCAAAAGGTGTTCGTCGAGTTCTCTTCAGGACATTGAACACAGACAGGTATTGGCCTCTCTGAAGGGCACATATTCAAGTACTCCCTCCGTTTCTAAATATTTGTCTTTTTAGAGATTTCAAATGGACTACCACATAAGGATGCATATAGACATATTTTAGAGTGTAGATTCACTCATTTTGCTCCGTATATAGTCACTTGTTGAAATCTGTAGAAAGACAAATATTTAGGAACGAAGGAAGTAGATAATATATTTTTCACCATGTCATTACTACATGCATGTAAGCAAATGATCTGTAGGGGGCTCATGTGGAAGCAAGGAGGTGATATGAGTTTTGTTGGATTTACGGAGGATGGTGCACAGTGGTTAGTTGACAACACCGACATCAAGCTTGTTGGTAAGTAAACAGGAGCTGTACTTGTATTGCACCAAATTTGTAAGAACCTTGTGAAGTTGTGAACTGCCTAGATTCAGTTATTTCATGACCTTTTTGCTGGTGGATCAATATATGCATACCTTATCTGATGTGAACTTAACATGGTGATATTGGCAAATTATGCAGGGATTGACTATATGTCAGTTGCTTCATTTGATCACTTGATCACTGCCCATGTAGCCTTCTTAAAAAATGCGGTAAGATGTGCCCTTTCATGGCCCCAAAAAGAAACCCGTGTGAAATCGAAGCCACCAGTTATAACCTCGTAGTTTTGCACTAGCCTCTGGTCATATGCTGCTTATTCCCCAAGTCTGACAACATGTTAGTACAACATTGCATGTTGACAAGTTGATCGAAGTCTTGGTCCCACCAATTCCTTACTGATCAACCTCTGGGGGGAACAATGCTTGCTTATGCTATTTTAATGCTCTTCCGAAGACATTTCACATATCGGTGACGAAGAACACAAATAACTTGCCTTCTTAGAGACAGCATCATTGATCGAAAGTGTCTGTTGTTTTACTTTACTTTGTTCTGTCAGGATATCATCCCAGTCGAAGCCCTGAAACTAGACAACGTGAAGACTGGACTCTACATGCTGCACTGCTTACCTCTAAGACTGGTTGGCTCTGAGGGTTCACCAATCAGGTGCATTCTTATCAAGTGATCACTTGGCGGCTGCTCTTGCCAAAGGCTGCAATGTATCATGCCCACAGATGCTACACCCTAGCTAATGTCTTGATGCACAGTCCATAACCGTAAAAATAAAATGCCTGATGTCATGTATATAAGTCTACTGCCAAACCAACATTAAAATTTAGCATTACTAGAAATCAACAATGAACTTGTAGACTCATGGCGGTCTGGTTGCTCTGCCACTGCCACGTTGTAACCCATGTTGAACCACAGGAGTTCAGCAACTTTCAAGTACATGTTGGCATGTTGCACTCAAGCAATTTCTGCAATATTTTCACTTAACATGCCTATGATGAAATCTGTTAGTGCTACTACCATTGCTGATACATTGAATGCTTACCGTATGAGTTCTCATGTTTCCTCTGGGTGCACATGGATGATAGTCATACAAAAGTAACATGAATGCTGTCATGCACAGCCATATTAGCCCCTGGGTAAAATGACACAAGTCATTTTTTCTGATGCTAGCATGTCAATCTGACATGTCTCTGCATTTACCATCTCATCCGTAATAATCATATATCATACTCCCTCCGTCCCATAATATAAGAACGTTTTTCAAGCTAACATAGATTGAAAAACGTTCTTATATTATGGGACGGAGGGAGTACATTACATTATACGAGTAAAGTAGTTGGATCATGTCTCGCAGGAGCAAAAAGAGGTGATCATGTCAATCTAATATATCTTTGGATGCTTACTATCTCATCAGTAACAGCGTACATTACTTTACAAGAGTAGGTGCAAAATTTGTATAAGCATAAGCGATTACTCAGGCAGATCAGTATATAGCAAAGCAAACTACAAAAGCAATGCCACAGAAAGGACTCAAATATGGGGGGAACCAGCTAACCGAAGAATGGCTAATGAATCTAATAACTACAACACAATTTTAGCGATATCGTCGATTGCCAACTTTTCTATGTAGATGTTTTCCTTGCACCAATGACCCATCAGCTACTAACTACAAGAGCGAAGAACAGAGGCCGTACTTGGCATATCACAAGCAGGTAGACCTATAACATCATTCTGATGGATCACGCCATTATGTTGCAAATAGTGACCGTGAAGCCTTGAGTTAGTACTTGATCACATGATGCCGCAGCCACAGCTCATACATAACCATGTGGAATGCATCATAAGGAACAGGAGGTGAGTGCCATACAAAGTGTTTCTGAACCTGCAATCCCAACTTAACATATTAGTATCGGACCGCACTAGAACTTTGATAACCATCTGGTTTTTATGCACTACAGAAGAAATAAAATAGCCAAATCAAAGGGTCCACTACTCAGTTCTTCATTCTTGTTTTTTCAGATTACAACGGCTCAAGTCTAATGATAAGACAGGTGACACATTAGAATCTCGACCAACAAACAAGCTCTTGTTACTTTGTACCCTGATCTTCTGCATTATTTTCCATCACAATAAGATTCAATATTTAACACCATCCTTCAGATCGTCAATAACTACTCTATCTTGTAGATAAAGGAAGATGAAGGCATAAATCGGAAGTTCTATAGTGACAAAATCTACTACTCACAATGCATACCTGAACTAAAGATTTGTGCAATGCAACAAATTCTTGCTGTGATATAGATTTCAGGATACTCTTTAGTTCATATACGTCGCGCTCCTTAAGTACAACCGCGAACTTTCTCCAGTCAAGAACATCATTGAAAGGCAAATCATAGTAGTCCGACAAAATAACTAAAAGGACACAATAGAGATAATTAGAAAATAATAATATGGGAATCACTAAAAAATTGAGCGCCCATGAAAGGGGAATAACAATAAGGAATGGTCATGGGTGCCATGTATTTTGCATGTCAAAAATACTAACCAGGGACACAGCCATAGTGTATTGAATCAGATATACGAGCACTATTAACTTGAGAGCCACCAGGGCAGATACAGAACTTAGTACGGTAGAACTGCTTCTGATAAACTAGCTCTCCAATAGCTCTATTAATCCGATTATTGCTAATAGCAAGCTCTGTATCATTCTCCCAGACTCGTGCCAAAATAACTCGTATTTTCGAGTTGCGATGACCAGCCCAAAATCCAAGATTTGTCCTGTTTTCCATTGCAGAAGAAGCAATTTAAGATATAGATATAGCAAGAGTGCAGATAGATGTTTATGCTGCAGTGGTGACCAGTTTATGGTTATCAATTATGAGCAACTTCAATTCCAATATGCACTAGAAGAAAACATTTATCACAGCTTAAAATCATACGCACTAACAAATCAGATTCAAAGAGTATAAACCTCAATGCATAAATAAGGAGACGGTAGGGTAAATAAGAGGCATACTGGAAGGCACCAAGCCACTAAGTCTAGCAAAAAAAAAAAGCACTCAAGAGTTCCAAATAGTTAAATATTATGAATTTCTGATGTGTTTCATTGAAAAAAAAACTAGCATACAGAATTATTTTTCTTTTATATCACATATAGAGAGCCTTATAATTACATTATATAGCTCAACAGATAGGAGGTGCCATTTCAACCTGTTTTCAATGTCATTCCCTCCTTCGGGTAGAGCAAATGGCTGTAATACTTGAGGCAGAGCAACATCCTTATGAGGGATAAAGTCAACATTATAGCTTGGCGAGCAGACAGCTCTAATAGAGTTCTTCACCATGAACGGAAGTCCTTGAACGCCCTCACGCCTACATCATGGCATGCGACAAAGAAGTGGTCCGCTCCTAGTGTGCGGTTCCAGTAAGGGTACTTGCTTATCAAGCCTTCAACATAATCCTTAACTATCATTGTCATATTTTCATATGAAGTACCCTGCAAGACTAAAAATGATGCATGTAAATAATTATCAGAGCAATTCAATCACAAAACCAGAAGAACAACACAGACAAAATAACTAGCATGTGAAATTGAAGTCACTTCTGGTCATACAGCTGTTCGCTAAACTTTAAAAAGAACAGTTCAACCATGGCATCATAGGAAAGAATATTTTTCCATTACATTTGTGAGCAAGCAAGTTGAAACACCCACGTCGGACTAATACAGCCAACCAAGTCAATTAGCATCTCTATTCTCTACAACTTCGTTCTACTTTTGCTTTAGCTGTGGTCTGTGTACACATTAACTAACATACCATGAGAATCCATATTACTTCAGAGTCTGACAATGTGCATAGCTCGCCACACACACAGTAATACCCGAGTATACCAAGAACAGTACAATACTAAAGGCGTTACAATGCGGTAAAACGAGCAGTAGGGCTAAAGAGAGTGTAGGGGGGACCTTGCCGCGCATCTTGTGGGGCGAGATGGGGACGAAGAAGAGGTCGGCCTTGTCGGGGTCTTCGGTGCGAAAGCGGCTCTCCCGAATGTTCTGGAAGAAGTATCCCTCACTGGCGTACTTGCCCGTGAGCTTCCGGGGCGTCTGGTAGAAGGTCTTGGGGTCGCCGTCCGGGTAGATGTAGACCTTGAAGCTCCGCTCCATATCCGAGTACCCCGCCGCGAACGCCTCGGGCGAGTGGTAGACTGACGGGCGCGACGCCGGCAGAGGGGAGGAGAGCGGGAGGCGGCGGGGTTCATCTAGGGGGAGGGAGGGGGCCGCGGCGGGGCGGAGCGAGCGGAGGGAGAGGAAGGATATAGAGAAGAGGGCTACCACGGCAAGGAGGAGGAGCGCGCGGGGGAGGGGCGAGGAAGCGCCGGCGCCGGCGAGGCGGCCGGCCATCGCCGGAGGTGAGGAGAGGAGTGGAGCGAGGGAGTGATGCGGGGTGCGGATTGGAAGGGAACGGCGACTCGAGGGTGTTTTCTGTAACAAAGAGGCCGTTTAGATCTTCTGCGATCCTTTTTTTTTTCCTAAAAACTTATTTATGTCCTGGTCGATCTCAAGCGTTGGTTTCTGGATAAATGGCTCTCAATTTGTGCACGTTGTCGTCAATATTCTTGTACACCACAGCAAGCAAGCCAAAGAAAAGTATGTGCGTGAGCATCTGCAAAGTCCAAAGGATGACGTAAAACAGCGGCCTCCAACGACTGATTGTATCTCTGTTTGGTGTCAAAAAATATGCAGCAGTCCTGGATTTTAACTTCCAAGTGATATACTCCTTTTGTATCATAAAATATATGATGTTTTAACAGTTCAAAACAACACAGGTAGTATATTGAAAAATGCTTGGCATCAACTAGAGGATCGCACACGAGCAACCGCCGGCTCATTCATACGCCGCGTGTGCTGCCAGGTGGTTCCTTTTGTTTCTTTCTTTCGATCAACGTGGCCCTTGCTCGTTGCTCATTGTCCGGTATGATGAGTTTCTGTAGCAAGGTTTCTGTTGCAAAAACTAAAACACGAACTCTATTGGAGAAAAATAAAATTTACAAAGAGACCTCTGTTCCAAAAAAAATGCAACAGGACCTCTATTGAACTGTAACAAGACCTCTGTTACAAAAAAAATCTTGCAAAAAATTTTGCAACATGAAGGGTGAGTGCTTCGAGCTTGTACTCTCCAGATGCAGTTTAGTATGCTGAAATTTAGTAGCAATATTTATGTATTTCTCTGTGATTTGCAGGATGGATCCAGAAAAGGTAGTGAGATGTTGATTGCATCGTGAACCCTCCAAAGAAGCATATAAGCCTATCGCTGAGGATTGGACAGATGTTCAAGCGGACAACAACACAAAAGAGGCCGATGGTAGTTATCTTTGCAACTCAATCCCGGAGAATGAGCATGTTGGTATTGATGAGGAGAAAATGTATTTGGAGAAAGAACCTATACCTCTAAAATTGGTTCTTTTTTCTGGTAAAGAGAAAGACAAAACCAATGTTCCTGAGGATGATAGCAAGGATGGGAGTGAGGAGGAGCCTGAAGTAGAGGAGGAGGAGTTGCATGAGACAGATCATGCCCCAAATACAGAGTATGACCAGCAAGACCCTCCAATGACTGTAGGATCCACATATCCCAATATGGATGTGTTTAAGTTGACTCTTTCTCAGCATGCAGTCAAACATGACTTTGAGTATAACACAAAGAAGAGCACAAAACATAGGTTAAGGGCCTATTGTAAAAGAAGAGATGAAGATGATTGCCCATGGAGGATACATGCTTCTACAACGGTGATAGGCGTCAGTAATGGTAATTGTCTAACCGTACTTATTTCTGAATATATCTTGCATAAATGTTGAGGAGATTTTAGCTTATTTGTATTCCTCTTTTGTAGGTGAAAAAAAAAACTTTTTGACCACGATTGTTCTAGTACGAAAAGGAAAAAGAAAGTGAAGAACGCAACTAAGTTACGGATATGTGAGAAGGTGAAAGATTGGCTCATTGAAGATGCAACTCTAGGAGCAATGGAATTGCAAAAAAAGCTGAAAGAACACTACAAGATCAAAATCCACTACAAGAGAGTCTATATGGGTAAGCTGCTAGCCTTGAAGCAACTATACGGTGATTGGGATAGTAGTTTTAACAACTTGTATAGGTTTAGAGCACAAGTTGAAAGTTGATGCCCTAATAGCATAGTGCAGATCGATCATCATACCATAAATGGTAAAATAAGGTTTAGAAGAATTTTTGTTGCTCTCAAACCTTGCTTAGATGGATTTCTTAGTGGTCTGCAGGCCATATTTGGTCGTGGACAGCACCTTTATGACGTGATTCAAGGGGCAATTGGCTAGTGCTACTGCAGTGGATGGCCATAATTGGATGTATCCAGTTTGTTTTGGAATTTTTGACTCTGAAACAAATGAAAATTGGATCTGGTTCATGCAATTGCTAAGACAGGCCATAGGATCACCAATGTGTTTAGCCATATGCACCGATGCGCCAAGCAAAGGATGACAGGGGTAAAAGAAGTGTTCGGAGGCGTAACGTAGAGAATGTATGTTCCACTTGGTGAGCAACTTCAAGAAGAAGTTTACTGGAAAAGTATTTGATGACCACCTATGGGCAGCTGCTTACTCATGGAACCCATATATATTTGACAAGAATTGGGCTGCAATGGAGGCAGTAAAGCCAACCACAACAACATATATTAGGAAGTGGCACAATATGTTGTGGTCTAGGAGTCAGTTCTCGACCATATGCAAGGTGGACTATGTAACCAACAACTTGGCGGAGTGCTTTAACAATTGGATCAAGCACCACAAGTCATTGAACTTGGACGATTTCTTGCACAAGGCGAGGCAGCTGATTATGATCTTGTGGAATGATAGGAGAAAAGTAGCAAAGAAGTTAGATGGATTGATTCTACCCCACATAATGAAGAAGTTAAACGCATTGACTAGAGAATTCAACTTGAAGGTGGTAGAATGCTCAGAAGAAGTGGTGAAGTGGTTGCATTAGGAGGCAGCGGTTTTAGGTTTGTCGTTAACTTGCAAGATCGAACATGTTCATGTCGACAATGGCAAGTTTGTGGTCTTCCTTGCAAACATGCCCTTGCATTCATCACATCACTTAGCGATGCTCACATAAAGAATTACGTTGATTTGTATTATTCCATTGAAAAATTGAGCAGCCTATTCCAACTGATCCTCGCTATGCTCGACAAGAGCCAATGGCACGAATCGACCATGGATTTTCATGCATCCACCACTACTTAAAGCTACAAAAGGCAGGCCTAAAACCGAGAGATATAAAGGTTGTAGTGACAAGAAAAGAAAAAGTGCAAGCACTTATGTCCAATTTGTAAGGAATATGGGCATCATTGGCACAACTGTAAGAAGGGTAACCACGATGACATTCTTTGCAATGTTGGCTATTAGGTAATATGGATTACTCTTTATTGCTTTTCTTATTATTTTTGTTTGCAACTACATGTGTTAACTAGTTTTCCTATTGCTCATGTAGAGAACCACCAAAGAAGAGGGCAAAGACTAGCAAAACAGCCCAGTCTGTTGTGCCTTGCGAGGATGGAGCACCAACAAGGATGCTTTTGTTAGATGTGTATAGTTTATTGTGTACATCCCCAGTGTATAAGGGGCTTTTCTGCATTTTGCCACACCTGTATATGTACTGGCCTTTGGCCCTCAGTAATAGTTAGTTGCTCACTTATCTAACATGGTATCAGATGCTAGGTTAGCTCCGCTCTCTCGCACGCCGCAACTCCGTGCGCCCCCCACCTAGCTTCCCTCGAATCCTGCCGTTCCAGCCCATCCCGTCGCTGGCTGGCCGGATCCGGCGCCGGAGCTCTTCTTCTCGGTAGACGACCTTGCCCTCCCTTTGGCCCGCCCGGCTTGGCCGGCGCCCTTTGCTTTCATATTTACTGCGCCCGAACCGCTTCGCCTTCGCCCCTCTGTTCCTGCTCCAGATCAAGCCCTGCCCACTCGTCCCTGCTTTAGATCGAGCGTGGCCGTCCCGCCCGCTTGTTCCTCTCGAGCCAGATCGAGCCCCGCCCGCTCGTTTCCTCTCGAGCCAGGCCAGGTCGCCGGCCTCTACTTTGGGTCGTGCGGAGCCAGGCCACCCGCCCTCGTGCTTCTGATCGAGCGGGGTTGCCTCGCTCGTCCTCCAGCCCGATCCAGGGCATCTTCAGTGCATTGACCAAAAAAAAGGGCAGAGGCTGAACAGAGCAAGCAAAAGAAGACCTTGTTATGTCTTCTTCTGGCTATGTCGCTGTTCCGCGGTGTTCGGTGATCTTTGATGGCACCAACTACGCTGAGTTTGTAGGCTTCATGCGCATTCATATGCGTGGTCTTCTTCTGTGGGGTGTTCTTTCTGGCGAGGTCCCCTATCCGCCATGCCCTGTTGCGCCCATGGCCCCAATCCCACCGGTGCCGCCGGTCCTTGCTGCTGATGCTTCTCAGGCTGACAGGGATGCTGCCAAGGCTCTGGATGATGCTGCGATTGATGCTTATGATCAGCAGTTATCTGCTTATTCCGATGCTCTCTCTGTGCACCGGGATGATCTGTCTGCTTACACTCAGTGGTGCAATGATGATGCTCGAGCTGCTGTTGTTCTCACTGCGAGTGTCCTTACTTAGTTTGCTTCCGAGTTCATGGGACTTGGCACAGTTGCAGCGATGTGGTCTTATCTCTGTCAGCGCTATCAGCCCTCTGGTGATGCTCTCTACCTATCTGTGGTGCGCCAGGAGCACGCACTCTAGCAAGGTGATTGTTACATTGATGAGTTCTATTCACGATTGCTCGCCATCCGGCGCCAGCTTGACTCTCTTCGCACAGCTTGTTTGTGGAACATGTCGTTCTTTGTCAGACTACTCGGTCCGATCTGGACTTTCAATGGGTCCATGAGTTCTTATCTGCGTCTCGATGCGAGTTTGAGCCTCGCCGTGCTCACTTGCTTGCTCGTGGTCGTGTTCCTATCTCCGAGATACTTTCATGAGCTTCGTCTTTGAGGAGACCGCCGCTTTGCTAGGTTGCTTCTGGTTCCGTCAGTATTGGCTGCGGACCCCTGTGTCGTCTGCTCGCCTCACTGCTCCGCCGCTCCTGCCTACTCCGCCAGGGGGGTGAGCCGTCCTCCTTATGCTGAGAAGGGCACGTCACGCCGCGACATCGTCTGTGGTTACTGCTCCCGGCCAGGTCACCGATAGTCTGATTGTCGCCAGAAGAAGCGAGATCAGAGGCGCTCCTCCTCCAGCGGGACTCCCGTGTCTTCCTCGGCTCCGTCACTCACTGACCAGGACATTGTTCGCCTCAAGCGCCTTCTTGCTTCCTCAGGCTCCTCATCCACTGCTGCTGCTGTGACTGCATCCTCTTCCTCACCACCACCGACATCTACATAGTCAGGTACATCTTCGTGGGTTCTGGATTCTGGAGCCTCCTTTCATATGTCTTCTGATTCTTCCGCGTTGTCCTCTCTCCGACCTCTTGATTCGATACATTAATGTTCTTACGCCGATGGCACATCTCTTCCTGTTGCTAGTCGTGGTATTCTTTCCACTTCATCTTTTCTGCTCCGAGTGTTTCTCATGTTCCTCGCCTTACCATGAATCTTTTTTCACGCCCAACTTATCGATTACGGTTGTCGTGTCATTCTTGATACCGACCCTTGCTCCATTCAGGATCGGCGCACCAAGCCTTTGGTTGGTGCTGGCCCCGGCGCCCGTGAGTCGGAGGGCCTTTGGGAGGTTGGATCGGCTTTGTGTTCCTTCCGCTGCCACCATACTTGACTCTCATGCTCTTCTTTGCCTCTTCGCTGCGTCCTTCCGTGATGGCATCATCGCCTTGGTCACATATGTGGATCTTGCTTGTCTTCTTTAGTTCGTCAGGGCCTCTTAGGGTCTGTATCTGGAGATGTCTCCTTACCTTGTAATGGTTGCAGACTTGGCAAACAGACTCAGTTACCTTATCCTACTAGTGAGTCTGTATCTTAGCGTCCTTTTGACTTAGTTCATTCTGATGTCTGGGGTCCTACTCCCTTTGATTCGAAAGGTGGTCATCGCTACTCTGTTTTGTTTATTGATGATTTCTCTCGCTACACTTGGCTCTACTTCATGAAATCTCGTAGCGAGGTTCTCCCTATATACAAACGTTTTGCTGCCATGGTTCACACCGGTTTTACACGCCCATTCGTACTTTTCAGGTCGGGTTCACCGGAGAGTATATCTCTCACCATTGCGTGGTTTTCTTGAACAGGTACTCTTGCCCAGTTCTCTTGTCCCGGTGCTCATGCTCGAATGGCGTTGCGAACGAAGGCATCATCATTTGCTTGAGATGGCTCGGCCGATGATTCTTTGCTTCCCGCCACCTCATTTTTGGGCCGAGGCTGTTTCCGCATCCACCTATCTCATCAACATTCAGCCATAAATGCGCTTTCTGCAGGGTGGTATTCCTATGGAGTGTCTCACTGGTCGCTCTCCTGACTACTCAGCTCTTTGTATGTTTGGATGCGTGTGCTATGTTCTTCTTGCCCCCCGAGAACGCACCAAACTGATTGCTCAGTCGGTTGAGTGTGTTTTCCTTGGCTATAGTGATGAGCACAAGGGATATCGATGTTGGGATCTTGTGGGTCGTCGCTTGCGCATCTCGCGTGATGTGACTTTTGACGAGTCTCGTTCTTACTACCCACGTTCTTCTTCCTCGAGTTTCTCTGTGGACGACCTTTCTTTCCTTCTCCTTCCTGATACACCCTGCTATGTGCCTCATGTGTCACCTCTTCCTCCGGCACCCCTCATCCCTTCTCATTCACCACCGACCCTGTCTTGTCCATCCTCCCCCTCCACCTCTCCACCATCATCTCCAGTCCGTCGCCCTCTCTCACCGTTTCCTCTCCACTATACTCGTCGATCTCGTACTGAGGATGTCTCCTCTGACGAGCCTTCCACCTCTGGTGCACCTCCTCTCATGCCTCCCCCGGTTCACAACCTCCATGCTCGGCCTCGCCCCCCGCCTGATAGCTACTCCCCTGATCGGTATGGTCTCTCTGTTATTGCTGAGCCCACTTCCTATCGAACTGTCATGACTCAGCCTGAATGGCAACTTGCGATGGCCGAAGAGCTTGCTGCTCTTGAGCGCTCTGGCACATGGGATCTGGTTCCCCTTCCTTCCGGTGTCTGTCCCATCACCTGCAAGTGGGTCTACAAGATTAAGACTCGCTCTGATGGTTCTCTTGAGCGCTACAAAGCTCGTCTTGTGGCCCGTGGTTTTCAGCAGGAGCAGGGGCGCGATTATGATGAGACATTCGCTCCTGTGGCCCACATGACCACTGTCCGCACTCTTCTTGCTGTGGCTTCTGTTCGTCAGTGGTCTATCTCTCAACTTGATGTTCAGAACGCTTTTCTCAATGGCGAGTTGCGTGAGGAGGTTTATATGCAGCCACCACCGGGGTACTATGCTCTTGATGGTATGGTCTCAGAGACTTCGTCGCTCCTCTATGGTCTCAAACAGGCCCCTCGCGCTTTGGTTTGAGCGCTTTCCCTCTGTGGTGACTGCTGCTGGTTTCTTGCCCGATAATCATGATCCCGTTGTTTGTTCACACGTCTCCTCGTGGTCGGACTCTTCTCCTTCTCTATGTTGATGACATGATCATCACTTGTGACGACTCTGAGTACATTGCCTTTGTTAAGGCTCGCCTTCGAGACCAGTTCCTCATGACTGATCTTGGTCCTCTTCGCTATTTTCTTGGGATTGAGATCTCCTCGACTCCTGATGGCTTCTACATCTCCCAAGAAAAATATATTCAGGATCTTCTTGCTTGCGTTGCTCTTGGTGATGAGCGCACTGCCAGGACTCCTATGGAGCTCAACGTTCAGCCGATGCCTCGATGGTGACCCTCTTCCTAATCCCACTCGCTATCGTCACCTCGTTGGCAGCCTTGTCTATCTTGCTGTTACGCGTCCTGACATCTCCTATCCTATCCACATCCCGAGTCAGTTTGTTTCAGCCCCACCTCTGTCCACTATAGTCACCTCCTCCGTGTTCTCCGATATCTTCGTGGCACGATCTCTCAGCGCCTTTTCTTTCCCTGCTCCAGCTCTCTTGAGCTCGGGCCTACTCGATGCTACAGGCTAGTGATCCCTCCGATCGACGCCTGCCTCGCCATCTTGTGTCTTTCTTGGTGGCTCTCTTATTGCCTGGAAGACAAAGAAGCAGACTGCAGTTCTCGCCAATCTGAGAGGTCGAGCTGCGAGCCATGGCTATGTTGACGGCCGAGGTGATCTGGTTACGGTGGTTACTTGAGGACTTTGGTGTATGCTACTACCTCAACTCCTCTCCTCCTCTGATGCGGTGCTATCAAGATTATGCAGCGTGACCGGTGAAGCATGAGCTCACCAAGCACATCGGTGTGGATGCCCACTTTGTGATAGAGGCAAAGGTGTCCCGTCTTTCGATGAGATGATGGATATCGCTTTGGTGGAAATCGACTTTGACGATCCGATCATTTAACGTACGAGGACGTCGCGCCTTAGCAATCGCTAAACCATCTTCGAGAGGTTATTGACCACGCCGGAGCACGATCAACCTGACCACGAGGGTCTGTTTCCTGCGAGCAAACGAAGAACAAGCAAGAAACTGAGATTGCAATCTGGATATTGCGAATATAAGATGAAAGCTATATTGATCAAGGTGGGTTCTGTGACGCCTTTGTCTGGTCGTTGAACACAAACGAAGTACGTGAAGTTGCAGCTATGGCGAACTTAAATCTAAACAAAACCCAAGGAAAAAGCTACTAGATGGATCTACTTATATAGGAGCAAGGGGTAGCGGCCAAGGAGGTGGGAGGACGTCCCAAGGCAGCCTAACACTAACCCTAGGTCGTACAAGGCCAATGGGCCCAAGTGGAGGTGACGTAACACCTTTGGACTTGTAGTTTGACTCGGATTCTGCTGCAGCATCAGATTATTTCGTCCATAATTCAACGCTCCGGACGGATTTTAAGGTGATTCCAATTGGGTTGGAAAGTGCACGAAATCTATTTTCCAACAAAAAAAGAATCAACCAATTTGGAGTCCGTATGAAAAAGTTATTGACGTTTTGAGTCAGGTATGTACTGCAGACCGCATCTGAGTCCACCACGTGAGAGACTTGGACTCTATCTTCTCTTGGGCCAACAGAGACGTGAGAGAACTTTTTGAACAACATGTAAACATCTCTTTCTCCCTTATCTTTATATGTGGATTGTACAAATGTCCCATACACCTGCAATTAGACATGGCACAAAAGTTTGTGAAGTATTTTTGTCCTGGATGACATAAATAAATTATTGCATAGTTTGCATTAGAAATCACCTCACAAATATACATGTATGCAATATTTTTGGTCGTATCCAAGGTAGTCATGTCCTCATCACTTTGTGCGTGCTGCTGTGCAGGATCAGACTCTCGCTCTTCACTATGTGCCCTCTGAGTTATAGTTGGCTGACTTCTTCACGAAGGCACAAACTCGAGCGTAGCATGGATTTTTCCTATCGAAACTCAGTGTTGTTGATCCACCATGAGTTTGAGGGGGTGGGGTGTTAGATGTGTATAGTTCATTTGTGTACATCCCCAGTGTATAAGGGGCTTTTCTGCACTTTGCCACACCTGTATATGTACTGGCCTTTGGCCCTCAGTAATAGTTAGTTGCTCACTTATCTAACAGCTTTTTCCACCACCAAGGTTAGCACTTATACACTTCTGCCAATGAGTATGAAAACTCAGTTTATGTTCTAAGTTGTTTCTTTCTCATCATAGCCAAAGCTTGGAAACTACAACTAAGAAAAAGAGAAAACGTGACAACACTGAATCTGGAGGTTCAAAGAGGTACTTTTCTGTATTACTTGCTGCCATAAACTTGTTGCTGCTGCCATAAACTTGCTGCTCTAAACTTACTGCTGCGATAAACTTGCTGATGTCATTACTGCGATAAACTTGCTACTGCCATAAACTTTATGCTGTCATTACTGCCCTAAACTTATTGTTGCCATACACGCATGTGCAGATCAAAAACTGGCTCCATTGAGAAGGCCAAGACGAAAAAGAAGGTTGCTGAGAAGATTCCGGTGCCACTTGACAGCCCAGCAATGGGCACAAGGAGAAGAAAGTTTAATCCTCCTAGCCCTGCTATGAGCACAAGAAGCAAAAGAAGCCTCAGCTTGTAATTTCGTATGCTTCTATGCTCTTCCATTGATGTAATGGTTCTTTTGGAGTTCCTGTGATACGATGGTTCTTTTGGAAGTCCTTTAGCCTGACATATGTGAACTATTGGTGACTTATGTGTGAATCTGGTTGCTTATGGCACTTGTTGAGAATTGTTCAATCGATTATGTATATGTAAACTGTGTGCAGGGGATATACATCAAAATGCAGGGGAGGTTTTGCCGATTTTTTGAATTTTTTTGAATTAGCATTTCAGTTATTATGAATCTACATGCACGGTTCCATATTACATAGTACAACAATATTTCTTGTATTTTTGTCACACATTGCACCAGGGTCAAAAGTGACTTTGTATGTGAAAAGTTGACACCGTTAGCTCTAAAAATACACTAGTGTCATGTGAGGCATAAATTTTACACAAGTGGCCATAGAAGGAAGCAAAAAGTTGGGAGTGTCACATAAGGCATCATATTTTAGGAGTAGTGTCATAGAAGGAATTCTCTCCAACTTTTATCCTGTTAAAAACGCAAGAATGACAGGCATCTACATTATTACATTATCAGATTCTGTTTACAGTAATTCCTACGCTGTGGAATAAAATTAGAATCGATCAAGATAATCGATTTGAAAGCTTCCAAAAATTTACAAGCATGTATTTTGGAGTCCCACCGGGGAATACTCCTGGACTCTAGTGAGCTAAGTGGGTGGCATGCACCATGAACTTTTGCAGAAGGGATCACTGCAGTCAGCTGTTGGGCCTGCGTCGCCGGAGGTAGAGGAATAAAGCCGTACACGCCGCTGCAGCGTAAGGGAACACAGTCCAGATGCCCTAAGGAAACATAATTTGGATTAGAGGGATTACGGAGAAGGAGAAATGGAATTGTGGGGGGTGGTGTTGGGGGAGTGGAACATGTACCACGGCAGCTGCAACGCTCGCGAGCGCCACGACGGGGCGTTCTCTGAGAAGAAATCCGACCGCTAACTGCAGTGAAACAACTTGAATGTCATGAGTAAGGATTGACAGATTCTCATTCATTGATACGTGGTAAGCTCAAATCAAATGGCCGCACCAAAGTGGCCACTTGGACAAGTAGCAGACAACGGTTCTGAAACAAAATAATGAGATCACTGTCACTTTACCTGGAGAGGAAGAGTAAATAGACAGCCGCAACACACTCCAGCGAAATAACAGTCTGCTGATACGCCCTGTTTATAGTTACCAATAATGTCAGTGACAACGCATTGAGCAGTATATTCGTTGAAAACTGGAAGCAAGAGTGAAGCCTGAAGGACTAACTACTGCGCCTGCAAGAAATCCTGTCGGATTCCTTACGCCGATTGAAAACCGCTCAACTGCAGTGAAAGGAACAGACAATGATGGTTTAAACTGCTGCAATGATTGTCTACATACACATGAGGTGCATTTTGTGGAATTTCCAACACGCGCGCTATTTAACCAAGGCTTAATAATGATTGCGACACTGCTAGTTCAGATGCATACCAAAGCCAATCAGGTTCCCATACTTTTGTATAGCACGAGATACAGTCAGGGCTTTATCCTTGCTAATTCCAAGCTACAAAAAAAAAAACTGTAGTTAGATCTCACTATAATGCACAAAAGGTTTATGTCAGTGATAGATAAATACTTGTCTAACCTTGCTGTATATGTCTTCAGATGCTCTTGTTTGTCTAAAAAGCTTACCAAGATAAAATGGAACCATATCGCTGATACAAACACCCCTGCATGAAAGGATAGTTTAGGACAATAATTTCTATTAGTCTGTTTTGAACTATCTTCTGACGAAATGGTCTATAAACAGAGGACAGAGGATGGGCATACCAGTAAACCCACAACACCGTAGAAATTATATAAGATGCATTCGTCGAGAACGAGTTAACAAGAGATTGCCAAGTTCCATCCAAACAAAGGGTGCGCGCTAACGAGGTCCCAACCTGCATCATGAAGAAGTCAATACAATTATCAACAATGAAACCACTATGAAGTATGAACAGGTATAAATTTGTGCATGTGCGAAATAGAGTTGGAATACTAGATGAGCATAGTCTTAGGTACCAGTACAGAGGACAGACCCAAACGTTTAAAGCTTCTTCACTAACAAACAGTCCAAATCCAGCAGCCATGAGCAACCAGAAGTAGACCCACCTGAAATTTTTTTAGCAAACCCAACATACTTAAAGAAGTTTCAATAACAAATTATTTAGTAGTCAAATAATTTTGCAGTGATAAATGTCATGTTCTTGAAACCTTGGAAAAAGGTGAAGGGAGAAAACAAAGCTAAGTTGTATAAACAATGCTAAATTTTGCAATGATAGAAAGGGAATGATGCTTGGAGGTTACAGACTCGTCTCAAAAGCTATTGCTATACATCGAACCATTGTATGCAGTGTTCAATTCAATCACCGTTCATGAAGGAATAAATCTGACACCTCACAGGCTGAAAGTGGTTCATGAATACATTTCAACAATAAATATTTTTACTTCAGCATCTATTTGCTCCTAGAATAACAACACAATATTTAGCATCAAGGAAACAAAAAGATGGCCAAATGCACATACCCTGGCGTATATTCGGGAATGATGACCTTCTTCCCGAACTGAGAAAATGTATATCCGACAGTATCTGAGTGCGCAGAAGCATCAATAATCTGTGGCAGGCTGAAAGAAGGACCTGATGAAGGTTGCTTCATGAAAATCGATATCGCGGTGACCGTCACCGCAACACCCAGTGCAACTGCCACTTTTGCAAGCAAGGACGCGCCAGCATTGCTAGGCTCCACTTCCACCGCCTCGATGATCTCACTTGCTTCGCCGCCACCAGCAGAAGGTTCTGCCCCAGACATCGCCTGCGCAGTCCATGGACCCAAACGGGACGCCCTGCGCAAACTGTTTATGTTTGCAGGAAAGAAGTTTCAGACATCTAACCTAGCAGTTTCCCCCAAAGCACACCCTTCTGTAAGAAAACTGAGCCCTAAATCTACAAAAGATGACGGCAGAAAACCCACAGATTGTTAAATTCGGTGAGGAACATATGAGACTTGACCTGGGAACATCTAATCTAATCTACAGAGGCTACAGCGATGAGTAAGCTATTGGTAAGAAAGCGTCGTTTCTTCTAGCAGTGGTTGCTCCAAATTCGTCCAGGCGGCAGAAATCTTAGGCCGTCTGCAACAAACGCCTACTGATTAAAACGCCACCCTCGAACCCCGATCCTCTACTATCAGAGGGAGCTCCAGGAGGAGGAGAACCCGACCTCGTAACGCGACTGCGAGCCGCGGCGGACCGGCGGGAACCGGATGAGAAGGTGGCGCGGCGGCGGGGGAGTCGAGGAGGAGGCGGTGGCGGAAGGCAGCCCAAGCGCGCGTGGACCGTCGCCATGCGTCTGAGAGGATGCGGTGGCGGTGGCGGCGTCGCGCGTCAGGACCAGGCTATCGGCGTATGTTTTGTGTGGCGCCAAAGCAGGTTGGTCGCTGGAGGATGATGATGCGTGCGAATGGCATATGCCAATGCCATGATCATTGTGAAACTTTCAAGTCTATAATTTTCTTTTCTTATTATGTGTTTGATTCATTCAAAAAAACTAAATTGATTATTTAGTTTGTTTTGAACTGTTTTGTTTGCTGTTTTTACTTCAGAAGGTGGTAAATTCCAGTGCCTCGGAAGAGAGGGAGTAGAAGCACAGTTCCCTAAACATTTGAGGGTTCAGATTCAAGCATGCATGGGGTGAAACTTTCTGAAGGTGTGTAATTATGTGCAGGTTGGTGAGGAAGTATCTACTTTAAACAGCAATATGTTACAGAACAGTTCAGGGTGTGAGGAGGAGGAAACATAGAGGATATCATGTGGTAGTACAATGCCACTCAGCAAGAGATGATCAATGGCAGCCCGAGTACAAGAAGGCAGCAATGCCAGCTGCTACCAGGAAGCTACTGCCGGCACTGGAGCTGGATGGAGAGGAGCTGCTGTCAGCTACTTTCGGAGCCGCCTCCGGAGGGCTGCTCACCGACACAGGCGGCAGCGGCGGGTCGATAACATCGGCGGGTTCCAGCAAGGGTGCTGGCGGGAGCGCCGGGGGCAGCGCGCCGGGGGGGACCATGCTCACCAGAGCACCGGGTGCTGCAGCCATGATTGTGTAGGTCAGGTTCTTCGTCGGATCACTGCATGGGCTCCCTGCAATTCATTCAGACAAAGAGACAAGGACTGTTACTCTGGCAACTAGTGCAAGTCATGCTCCGATGCGGTCTTCACAAAAGTTGTTGGGATTGCTTGAGCTGAGAAGCTCTTTCGGGTAGCTGCAATCTGAAACTTTTCAATGTGCATAGCGTCAAACAGGTACTTACTGAAGTATGTAGTTGCGGTGGCAGGGAACTCGGTCACAATTCCATCGACGACCAATGCAGCGGAGTATGTAGCGATCTCGACCATCGGATCAGCAAAGTAGTCGAACCCAAAGTTGGTGAACTCATTCTTGAGCGGACCGACGTGCACCGATAAGTTTGCAGCGTGCAGATTCTCCACCAAATTAGTGAACCCTGTCAGGAAGAAGCCATTGACCTTCACGAGCGAACCGCGGGTCACCATCACTACATGCGCAAACTCCTTGATCTCATCCACTGAAGGCTTGGAAGCATCACTTATTATGGTGCCAACAGTGAGAACCCGCTTAAACGATGGGAACTTCTTGAACGCTGAAAGTACGGAGGAGTCGTCTGACTCGATGAACACTTGCTGCTTGCTCTCCTTGTCGTAGCTGGCATTGACCAGTGCACCGGAGACTGCATCTACCAGGCCAAGACCTCTGGTTGCAAGGTATGGAGCATCCTGCTCTCAGCCAAGAATGTTCAGTTCAACAGAATTACAGGGATAACATGAGCAAATAGTAACTTCAATGAAAAGGATATGCTACCTCTATCTCGATCAGTATACCAGAGACATTGCTACTTTTGGCAAAGTGAAGGAATTCGGGCAAAGTAAAGAATTTGCCAGCATTCTTCGCTGCAGGATTTCTTTTCAGGCCTGCCTGAGCAAATGGACCAGTAAGCTCGGCTGATCAGATGAACAAAAAAACAAGATGTTAGTGCATGAGAAAGAAAGAATACATGAAGAAATAATTTAATTGTTCTGTTCTTTACGTTTCAAGGTTTGGATCTCGCTCCATGAAAGATCAAACGAGAAAATGCCTGATTTATTCTGTATTTCACTGATAGTAACAACTTTTGTCATGAAAGTGGTTGCTGCCGTCGTGCTGGCAATGAGATCTGCAGAGCCCAGGCAAAAGGCCACACCGTCTTTTGACATCCGAACCGAGCAATCTATTATGTCGGCACCATCTTTCACTGCTTGTTGGTAGGAAAGGTCCGTGCAGCCTGCATACACGCCACTTGCGCCATTGTGCGTTATAATGAGTGGCCTCTCTCCATCTAATTGAATAGAGAAATTAGTCAACGTAGGATGATGATGAGTTAACAAAGTGCATACTGCGACATATAAAGAAAAGAAAAAAACAGCTTACTTGAAGCAAGAGCATTTGCTTCATTATGTGCCAAGCACGCTGCAAAGATCCTCAAGATGTTATCAAGGAACAAATAAAAGATGAGAAATTATGCGTAATCAGTATGTTCCTATCATGCGTAATGTGATAATTAACCTGTTGTGACAACCCCTATGGTTAGTTGTGGCAATGCTAGGCATCAACCAAATATGCACTTGGCTTTTTCAACATGGAATAGTTTGCAGTGCTTACCGACAGCTCCTGATGCAGTGGGCGGGAAGTCAGTCATCAAACCATCTACAGTGAAGTCTGGGTTGTTTATGAACTGCAAGTATTCTGCAGCAGGATCATAGCTGTAGTTGTAACTCGTAAGGATATCATTGGCAAACGATCCTACATGCACTTCCAGCCCTAGGGCATGTGCATCTTTGACCAAACTGGTAGGTGGGAGCAAGTACAGATTGTTATTCACTGGCCAAACATAATTCCTGGGGACCATAATTCCTGATGCAAAAGCCTTGACGGATTTCAGATCTTTCAATATTTCTCCATATGATTTCTTGACGCTTGTCTCGGTAACATTATCAGCGAGACACCGCAAAATTAGCTTAGCCCTGCCCTTAAGCTTTCCACCAATACTTTTCAAGAATGAAATATCTGGCGAGGATATGTAGGCAATAGGATAATCTTTTGGTAATTTTAATAGGTAATCTTCGATATCTAAATTGTGATCCCTATAAAAACCATCGAACTGCAAAAGGAAACATGAACTTTATTAGATAGAAAACATAGTGCAGTAATATGGGAGCCTTGGTGAACTTCTGAATATTAGTGAAATCCCATTTACCTCCACATTAACCCAAATTTGTTGCGGGTGGAGTCCAGCCATATCATCAAGCGTATACATTCCCATTATGGCATCAAATGTGCTTGGGCGAGAAAAAATAGTTTGGATCACTAAGGAACGATCAAGCAACAGGACACGTCAATATTCCGCAACAACAAAAGTTTCAGAAGCTAAACGAAAAGAGGAATTTCAAGGTACACCCAAACTGATATGAGCCGTTAGTTCTGTGTGAACTAGTGGGGGCAGTGGGATGCTAATATTATTATTACCTTAGGCTGGCCATAGTGGGAGTAACTTAGCTAGTAACATAACGCACCTCAAGGGAAGTTTGTTTATGTGGCAAGTAGTTAATGAGGTGAGAGGTGTTTGTGCTCCACTATGACTAGCATTATATAGTAGATAAGAGTCTATTAATGGTCCCATAGGGTTAATACGGACTTCACTAAGGTGTGGTGATAAATAAGGAAATAAACAAGGCCAATCAATGGGTTCTATTCTAGTTTTGGATTCACGATTAGCTAGCTCCCGTGTAAAATAATGTGTTAGGTTTTCTTCGGACTATGTAAATAGTCCGTGTGCCATTAGTAACACATCCATTAATACTCGGAAACTTTCCAAAAAATAATAATAATATGTGTGTACATCAATAACTCAAGTAGGTAGTATATATACACCGAACGAAGCATGAAAGGAAACAGATGGATTTAATTAACACACATCATTTGACCGTCCTTGCATTGTTGATATATTGTGTTAGCTGCTACTCCCTCCGTTCCTATTAATACGGCGTAATTTTTCGTTCGCTAACCCCAAGGAGAGTCCTCGAGCGACGAAACTGGCCCATGCTACCCCTGAGAAAAAAATCTCCCCTAGCATTAGTTAATGACATCCTCAGTTGTTGTACCTTGCTTCTCGTACCACAGACCCACACAGCGCCTCGCAAGCCCCCCACGTCCCACACGATGCGCAGATCAAAAGCACTGCAGGGACCGCTTATCCATTGGGGAGAGATGGAGCGGAGGATCAGCATATCGCTGGAACTGAGGGAGATAAGACCGAGAGAGTAGCGGTAGTTTGGGGGAGAAATGGGTGTACGCTGCACCCTGCGCCTTGTTCAACGGAAAAATTGGAGAAAAAATTTGCGCCCTACTCATGGGAATGGAGGGGGTACACGTTATGTAAAGATAATATCACAGATATTCTTTTTGGATGCCACATGTGCTAAGATAATGCTACGAGTATTAATCCTAGTCTAGATGTATGGCCTAGGAAATTAGAAACAGCATCAAAACACATTAAACAAAATGACCCTTTTGTATACATTTTGGATGTTGCAAGAGAAAAGGTATGCTGAGATATATGGTTCTTGCAATACACTCATGTAATATAAATAAAATGTTGGTCTCTTTAGTTCTTTACTAGCATATATGAAAGATCGTTGATTGTGAAGGGATAATTAGGTCCATAAACAACTTTCCGCTTTTAACATGAACAAGAACTTGCTATAAGCTAGTGGAATGCTCAAATAGCCAAAGCTGCCTTTGATCAATGGACCGCTTGGATTAAATACTACTCTTACAGGTCCTAAGAGGTAAGTCATGTGTCTCATCTTAAAAGAGCTCAAATGGCAAACCAGCTCCAACGAGGCAAGGATACAATTCCAACCTCACGTGTTCCAAATATGGAAGAAAATGACGAGTGTTTAACAGTTTTGATGCTTTACCATTGCAAATCGTCGTGAAGCACAGATAAAATATAGAATATTTTACTTTGCAATTCAAACGGTTCAAGAGTTTTGCATGCATACCTGTGACATTATTTATGAGCTCGTCTGAGGTGAAATCCACAGCAAACCACCCATGAATATCTTCTGAACCCAGCTTGTACGTTTTGTCCTTCTTAGGGTACATTTCAGCAATTAGTGTTGACTTATCAAGCGTTAAGCCACTTCTGCAGAAGCCCACACCGTCACTGGACAATTGCAGATCACACTCCAGAACGACTCCAGGCAAGCTAGCTGTCATCGCAAACTCATACGCATACTTGCTTGATTCGGGAAATAAGCCAGAGAAGCCTCCACGAGCGATGACTAGAGGAGGACGACCTGTAGGACAATGATAGGATGATTAGCACTTTGGCAACATGGCCAGTGTGGTGGCAGATCAAAATGCTCGATTGAGTGGGGAAAAATTGAAAGTCGAGCAAGAGAAGAAAAGGGATACAAGATGTTTACCATCCAGAGTCTGCCATTTCTCTACCGGAGCATCTATAGCGGCATTGGCCCCATGAAGGAGTATGAGGATCAAAAGCATGTGAGGATATCTACCTCCCATTTAGCCAGGAGGAGCACCCTGCAAAGCATAACGCTCCCTTGAGCCCCGGAGAAGCAATTGCAAGAATCATTTGGATTTGTTTACAAGGAAAATAACACAAGAGATATATGTATGCACTCGAAAATAATACAAGAATAAAATGAAGAGGCAGAAGGGTTGATCCTCTCGATTTTTTCCATGAATTAAATTAAAGAGCATGCAAAAGGGTGATTGAAGTGTGAAACAGAAGATGGAAGGATCTGCTACAAGGAAAGACGAACGTAATGTAGCTGCACAAGTTGCAGGGGGCAAACCCGATCAATCACCCTCTCACCAGACATGCAAAATTACAGGCCTCAAATTCTAATCCCAAGCTAAGAAGAAGATTTGCGACGAACTAATCGGGGACGGTTTTTTGATTGATTGAGAGGAAAAAAAAACAGAGAGGAGGGCGGCGCCTCACCTCACATGAAACGACGGGAAATAAAATTTAGAGGAGGCGGCGATCTATCTCCAGCCCCACCCAGCCAAGGCTCGCAAAATGTCCCCATATGAGATTGTGGAGCGGAGACGAAGGTGAAGAAAAAGGGCTCTAAAATTAGGACGACGGACGGCCTTTGGCATGCTCGTGCTTGCTTAATTTAGATTCAGAGACGAGGCCCCGTCTATCTAGCTATAGCTCTCGTGCTCGGGAGTTTCCTTCTTTCTTGTTCCTCATCCGCGTCAGGGAGGCAAACAGATAACGCCCCCTCTTTCGCCTGCCCTGCCTTAAAATGCCATGGAATTGAAACGGGAGGGGGAGTGGGATGGTAACACTTCTTAACGGCTCTCACCTCGTAACTCCGCCCGTGGGCGCCAAGACACGCGGTGGCATCGTGGAGCGCAAGCGCGGAGCGGGGGGGTGCCGGACGGGGGCGCGTGGGAGGCGGACGCGACGGAGAGGTTGGGGTGCGCCCCCGGTAGTGGCAGGTTGCGGGGGAGCCCAGCGTCCAGAGTGAAGAGGGCGGCGGCGAGGAGCCAGCGTCGCCGCCCGCCATGGCTCCTCGGAGTGGAATCGGGATTTGGGGGTGAACTCTTCCGCCACGATTTCTGCGTCGCTTCTCTCGACGTACGCTCGAGCGTCCCGTTCGTGCCGGTGGCCTTGCATTGCAAATGGATGGTGCCACCCCATCGTTGCACCTGCACTCCGTTGTCGCTTGTTCAGTTGCAGAGCGCCGGAAGTCGGCTAGTAATTCAACAACTTGTTCAGTTTGATCCGTCTGCGAGGGGAAAAAAAAATTAAACAATCTGAAATGTCACCGCATTTGCAAGGCATGTTTCTTTCTTCATTCATACAGTATTATAATGAAAAAAGACAGATTTCTTCAGCTACATGGACGAGAAACTCTTATGTTCTATTCAAACAACTGGGGTAGGGTACGCCCATCTTTTGAACACTCATGTTGGCTCCCAATTTATTGAAATTTTGCACTACTCATTCATACATACAAGACCGACGACCCGTACACGACATGTTCAAAGCGCCCAGGTCCTGATTTTCCATGCCGGTGCTTAAAGCTGTCCAGCATTCCTCCTTCCTCCAGGTTCCTAATCCTCCGTTTAGATTCCGTTGAGGGTGACCACGATTTTACGGGCGCTGGCATGATCGCGATGTTCGCACAGCCATATGCCCTGAAAAAAAGTAGGTTCGGGTGAGATTCTGCAATCCCAAAACAAAACGTGCAATCTGCAATAATTATGGATTCTTCTGTTCAGTTCGTTTCCCAGGGTTTCAACTACTAATGATGTTCTTACTGAGACTAAGCTTGAACATCAGATACTATATAATGTACGCCGAAGGTGCTTGTTCGTACTAAGTATAGCCTTAGAAAACGATTTTGAATTCAGTCGAAGCATAGTCAATATGAACCTCCTATACATTACTGCTTGTAATTTCATAACTTTTCATTCACCATCTGGGAATTCTATGCAAGCAATCCAGTCATGCTTGTGGTATATCCAACAATAAAGAGAGTATTAAGGATTGAAAGGGGACAACAAAACAGCCATGATGATATACTAGTGAGCAAAGGATGAAATGGTCAGATAGTAAGAGATGATAAATTCTGGAACATGTTTTTTTTTCTTACCTGCCAAGTGCCCAGGTTGAGATGTCCATCAGTAATAGGAATTCTGAAGAAATTTAGAGCAAGAATACAGCTTATTATTATTTTAGACAAAGTAGAAGAGAAATGAAATGGGAGAAAAAGGAAGGTAGCAAACACATACGTCAGAGCACAACCAAACATTGATGATTTAATATGTGCTGGCATGTCATCCGGTCCTGGAATTATAACTGAAATATTATGGAATGCAATAACAGGACTAGTACGGTCTCCACTAATCAAATCACCGCCATGCCACTGTAATTTAAAGTGCAGCATATTTTGCTGGTTTAGCTAAACCCAAACACATAGCAATACTAACCTTCCATAGTATGCTTCCAAGGAGCAGAGCGGCCCTGAAAATAATCAACACACAGTGAAGCAACACTTAGGTGCTCACACTTTTGAATAAGACAATAAAAACATCAGAGCACTGACCTCTGGGACAATCTTGTTAAGGAATGTTTCGGTGTCAGCCTGCACATCAGAGTCATAGTTCTCATTGATGGTCAGGGAAGCACTTGTGTGCTGCACTGCAGAGAGAAGGAATTTCATTAGTACCAAAATACCTGAGTATGTGTACTCTACATGGTTATCAGCTTATCCACATGCATATAAAAAAATATTGCGTCGTTCTCTACATGCTTAATTGGTGACAATTCGATATTTTTAGTTTCACCTGTCTACAGTAAAGTTTCACTCCTGATGTATTGCTCCCGTGCTCTCTTTTGGTTTAATTATCATGCTCCATTTTCTTATGGTGCTATTTATTGATAATGAGCTTCCATAAAGTTATTCAAAAGGAAACAATGCCAAATGGTGTGAGCCATGTAAAAGATCTAACTTGTCGTATATGCCATCACTCACACAAACACCATACTTGATTTCCTCATATAGGATCAAAACGAGAGACCTCGATACAGTTCTCGACAAACACGCACAGCTTTCCCCTTCCCTAAATACTGTGCACACACACTTTTAGCAGTACAACAGACCAGAAACCCTCCCTAAGGCCCAAAACACACGTAACCATGCTATACAAGCTAACATAATGTTATTAACATTGTAGTAAGTAGTATCAAACCTCAAGGCTAGTAAATTTGACCAAGCTATTGAAGCCAAGTTCAGCAAATTTCCATCACATCTATTTCTATTTCCTTCTTTATTAAGAAAAACCTCACTTTCTACATAGAAAACCGTCTAGCATAATACAGTTTGTTGGATGCTGAAGTCTCTAAACGAGAAGGAACAGATCATAAGTTGATTCAGTTATAGGTGTATCTGTACGTACGGAACAGATGCGCCAAGCCGCACTTGAACCCGGAAAGATCGCCCTCAATCTCCCTCAAAACCTGCAGCGGTCGACATAACAACAGTAGAATCGCGATCAGCAAAAGGCTGAAGCCCTGGATTGTGCGAACGAGGCGGTGAGGCGAGGCGCGGCTCGGGTGAGATTGAGGGTGAATAAACCTTGGGGGTGATGAGGTGGCAGCCGCGGCGCTGGGCAGGGATGACGACGGTCTTCTGGGCCCACTTGGCGGCCATGGAGCAGGGCGGGTCCGGCGGGATGGGGTTGAGCGGCAGCGGCGGCGGCGGCGGCGATGAGGGTGAGCTTTGCGCTGCTGACACGCGGCACGGGAAGCAGCGAGCGATAGGGGCGTCGTGTCCGGGAAGGGGATCGATCGTTCGTTCCCTGCCTCTGCTTCCGATGATGAACCAACTTAGCCTTCAAGGATTCGTGGCCGTCGGATGAGCCGATCAACGGCCTCGCAGAGTTTTAGTGAAATTATCTCTTCTTCTCTACTACCTAAAAAAAAAGTAAGGATCCATCTTCCGTCTTTCGTCGCTTAGTTTTGTTCGACCTCCCACTTCCCCTCACCTCACCCCACCCCACCCCGCTTCTTCCGACTCCACCTCGCATGTCAGTTTTGCCATTGATTAATCCCCTCAATACTTAAAAAAACAGGGCATGCAAAACCACCATTAAAACGTGCTTGTAATTAGGGGGCATGAAAGGTGGGCGCAGCTATTATTTGTTAGGATTATCACTTATCCAATTCAGCCGCCGCAACAGGGAGGGGTCCGATCTAGAAGACTATGACATCGCCGCCCAAAACTTGGTGCACCATAGCCAGCCCCCTGAGATCGAACCATTCAGGGTGTTAATGAGCAAGGCGGCCATCCTACTCATACCTGATCTGACATTGTTGTACGCCGTCCACCAGCTCATACCAGGAAAGTGCTTTGCCTCCAGGTACTCCGGCACGCTGTCAGGGCTGAAGGGAAGCGCTATTATGTTCTTCCATAATGCCTACATAACATTTGATAATAGCAAGATTGTCAGCAGACATCCACACAACAAGGTTATCAAACTAACTAACAGAAAAGAAGCATATTTTTTTATTTGCGCAATTTGGTTTTAGGTTTCATTATGGCTAGTGACTTTGGTGTTTTCCTGCGCATTAAGAGAACATTAATTTCGGAAACCTGAGGAGCAGTACCCAAAATAGCCACATATTACAGGATCCCACAACAGCACAAACATGGATAAAACGTGAAAGTGCCCCGACGGCTGAAGTAGTAGTACCTCAAACCCAACATGTGTTAAACTAAAACAGAGATGAAAAGTGATAGTATCACCCTAGTAACGATCATAAAAATCTGTTGATCTTTAGAGAACAAAATTTCAGCAATGTGGTTACTTGCGCATGTCCGGCTGGTCTCATGTTCCCTAAATCAGCAAGGCACACACGAAGTTTGGAAAACTGTCAAACAGATCAAGAGAAGGTTCAGAGCTTCCTACGTTCAGTGAGCATCTCCTATAGAGGCCAGAACCAGCAGACCGCATGCCTCGTTTCCTATGTTTCTTCTTCGCCGTCATCGTCGACCGGTTTCACGAAGAGCCCGAGCTCCTCCAAGGGGTTGGCCGGACGGCAATGCTTGGGCGCCCCAGGACGTTCATGCTCCACGGCAGCTATGCCGAGCTCCATGAGGTGCACTGGGTGTATAGTCTCCCTGCTGAGCCCGGTGAGCCGTGCGTTCCTCTCCACCTCCTGCAGCGCCTCGCGAGCCGCCTTCCTGAGCCCGGCGACGCGGGCGTTCCTCTCCTCCTGCTGCCGCAGGAGAGCCTCGCCCTCGCGAGCTATTTGACCCTTCGTGTCAGCCTCCAGCGCGCGGCTACCTTCGTCGATGTCGGCCGCCGGCCGCTTCTCGAGGTCCTGCCGATGGCGGATGGTGAGAGTCTCTTTAGCCTTGGCGATGATGCCGGCGAACCGGACCTTGAGATGCGATGCCCGCACGAGCACGTCCGGTTCAGCGTCGGGCCGTTCTGGTGGTACCTCGTGAAACGATTTGAAAGCTGCAGCGTGCGGCGTGCTCGTCGGAGGCACTGTGATTGGGATCGTCTTCCTCCTCTTCAAGACCGGCGTGGCGGAGGCCTCCGGTCGGGGCTCGGCGGCAGGCAGGAGCAGTCTTTTCGTCCCATGCGGAGGGGCCTTTGGTGACGGCGGCGAGGGGCCCTTTCCGGCGGCAGCACGGACTGCAGAGTCACACGTGCCCGAGAACAGTGGGTTCGCGTCACGGGTTTCTGCCTTGGATGACGGCGACGACAAGGGTTCCGCCGCGGCACCGCCCTGGACTGCAGCTTCGCGGGCAAGGAACTCTGCGATGCTGATCCTCTCGAGGGAGCCACGCACCTCGCCAATCTCCGACCGGAGTTGCGGCCTCACGGTGGAGTACATCTTGGCAGAGTCGAATCCGCCCCCCTTCACGTCAAAGTCGCAGGCGCGCTCCCCTGTCTTCCATGCCGTCCGGGAGCGCCGCCGCGGCGGCGAGGGCGCCTTCCGTCCGCGCATTCGACGGTGCTATCGATTCGTCGGCCCCTGCCTCGCTTGGTGCTTCGGCTTGACCATGCGTGTCTGTCACCTCGATCGACGACGGCTGGTGAACGCTGGCTGAATCGTAGTGAAATTGGAGGCACCAAGAATTCAGGAAGGAGAAAAGGACGCCGCGCACGGCCTTGAGTCTAACTCCAGTTCCAAATCGGAAACACGCGCGGGTTCGGTTCCGGCCCCATTGTTCCTAAGTCTTTTTTTTTGAACAAAAAAATTAGGAACTTTTTTGAATTCATGAACAGTTTTTAAAATAAAATCATGAATAATTGTAAAATTCAAGAAAATCGTTCGAAATTTTTGAATGTTTTTAGATTTTTTGAGCACTTATTAAATTCAATTACAGTTTTTAAATTTTGCAAATATTTTTAGTTCACAATCATTTACTAAAATTCACAAACATTTTTTGATATTCTGGAACATTTTCTAGATTGTGATTTGTTTCACATCTCTCTTAAATATGTAAAAAAAATTGAGACAAATATGTTAAATAAAAAAGTCACTTTAAAATGATAAATCAAATAAAAAACAAAATTGGACTGAAACCGGCTATTGGGTCGGCCCATGTCGCACATGCGCGTGTTTAGAATAAAACCATAAATAATTTTAAAACTCAAGACAATTTTTTTTAAAATTGTGAATACTTCTCCATTGCCCGATTCAATCATACACGTTACACGCAAACGTGTACGATTAAGATCAGGGACTCACAAGAAGATATAACAACACAACTCTAAAAATAAAATAAGTCATACAAGCATCATAATAGAAGTCAGGGGCCTCGAGGGCTCGAATACAACTGCTCGATCATAGACGAGTCAGTGGAAGCAACAATATCCGAAAGTACATAAGTTAAACAAGTTGCCATAAGATGGCTAGCACAAACTAGGATACATATCGAAGAGGCGCAGGCCTCCCGCTCGATCCTCCTAAACTACTCCCGGTCGCTTGGCGGGCCTCGCACATAGTAGTAGGCACCTACGGTGTACTAGGAGTCGTCGAAGGTGGCGTCTGTCTCCTGGGCTCCAGCATCTGGTTGCGTCAACCGAGAAGAATGGAAAGGGGAAAAGAGGGAGAAAAGCAACCGTGAGTACTCATTCAAAGTACTCGCAAGTAAGGATCTACACTACATATGCATGGGTATCAGTGTAAATGGGCAATATCGGTGGATTGAACAGTAGAATGCCAGAATAAGAGGGGGATAGCCAGTCCTGTCGAAGACTACGCTTCTAGCAGCCTCCATCTTGCATCATGTAGAAAAGAGTAGATGGTAAGTTCACCAAGTATCATCGCGTAGCATAACCTACCCGGCGATCCTCTCCACGTCGCCCTGTGAGAGAGTGATCACCGGGTTGTATCTGGCACTTGAAAGGGTGTGTTTTTTTAAGTATCCAGTTCTAGTTGTCATAAGGTCAAGGTACAACTCCGGGTCGTCCTTTTACCGAGGGACACTATTCGAATAAATAAACTTCTCTGCAGGGTGCACCACATAACCCAACACGCTCGATCCCTCTGGCCGGACACACTTTCCTGGGTCATGCCCGGCCTCAGAAGATCAACACGTCGCATCCCTATCTAGGCACAACAGAGAGGTCAGCACGCCGGTCTAAATCCTAAGCGCGCAGGGGTCTGGGCCCATCGCCCGTTGCACACCTGCATGTTGCGTACGCGGCCGGTGAGCAGACCTAGCCTCCCTTATACAAGAGCAGGCATTCCAGTCCAACCCTACGTGCGCCTCTCAGTCGCTGACGTCAAGAAGGCTTTGGCTGATACCACGATGTCGAGTGCCCATAACTATTCCCGCGTAGTTGGTTAGTGCGTATAGGCCTGTGGCCAGACTCAGATCAAATACCAAGATCTCGTTAAACGTGTTAATTGATATAACCGCGGACGCCGACCAGGGCCAGGCTCACCTCTCACCTAGCTGGTCTCAACCTGCCCTGTCGCTCTGCCACAAAGATCCACACAGAGGGCCATCGGGAAAGTATGTCCTTTCAGCCCCCAATCCGTGAATCAACCGCGGGTACTCAACGAGCCGACCCGACTTCAGTCACCACATGTTTCATGTAATGCATATAGTATATACCCGTGATCAACACCCGACGTGATCACGGCCCGAAAGTATAGCATGGCACACGGACAAGAATGTAGGGCCACTGATGGAATACTAGAATCCTACACTAAGCATTTAGGATTGTAGGTAAGGGTAACAACTGTAGCAACAATGACAGGCAATGCAGCAGAATAGGATTAACCGAAAGCAGTAACATGCTACACTACTCTAATGCAAGCAATAGAGAGAAGGAATAGGCGATATCGGGTTGATCAAGTGAGGGGGGCTTGCCTGGAAGCTCAGCCGAGAAGGAGGGGTCGTCAACACCGTAGTCGTACTGGGTAGCAGCGGCGTCGGTCTCGGTGTCTAGCGAGAGAAGAGGAAGAAGAAACAATAAATATAATGCAAACATATGCATGACGATCAATGACATGACAAGTAACGGCGCTAGGTGTGCCTGTCGTGGTTCTAAGACTGACAGTAGAATGGGGGTAGGTATGAGGAGGCAAGATCTTAGCTACGATGAAGTTGTGCACACAAGATTTACGAGTTCAGGCCCTTCTCAGAGGAAGTAACAACCCTACGTCTCAGTGCTCGGAGGCTGGTCGATTGGATTATGCGTGAAGTTACAGGGGGTGCGAACCCTTGTCCCAGAGGAGGGTGTACATAAAGAGGGGACGTTACTGGTAACATCAGCATTAATTTCATATAAATGATCATTAAGACTACGGAGTGAACGCCTGACCGTTGCCATCCAGAGTGACCTTAGATCTTCTGTACTCCGAGTGGTTTCTGATGTAGTCGAATGATTATATCCTGGTCGAACGGAATTGGGTTACCCGAGTGGAACCGTTGGTCGAGTGAGTTGCATCTTGAGGTCATTCCAGTCGGTAGATGTTGCTGTCCTTTGAATGTTTTTTTACTGTAGGGCAGTGTCCTTGGGAGGGGCGTTTAGATCAGGTCTATTACCCTACCCTAGGTACATGTCATCGTCATTAGCCCCCGAATGATTCAGGGTCTGAGTGGAGGTGGGGTCGAAGATGGTTCTGACCCAATTTTTGTGCTTTGGAGGCATTTAACTGGATTGGTGAACCATGCGGAAACTTCGACCTCATTTTCAGTCGCCTTGATCCATTCCGAGGTTGTAGAGTGAACATTGCTAATAAGCTTCGAATGCTTGATATGGTATAAAATCTTCGGCATGATCGACTGCGCTGCCGTTCTCGGATCTCGCGGGATTCAAAATTTGGGGAAGCGTGCGGGGCGGAGAGGGCCGTGGTAAGCGGAGCGGATTAGGCAGGGGCGCCTCGATTCCCATGTCACCTTTTTCGCCACGTACCGAGCGCGCGACTGTTGCGGGATTTTACAGGATTGCTTGGGCCCACAAGTCAGTCACTCGGGGAATAAGCCCATATAAGGCGTCTGGGCCGGTGTTTTTGTATTGTGAGTCCCATTTCCTTTCTTCCTCCTCTGCTTCTCCACTACGTCCGCCTCCTCCCTTGATGCTGCCGCCTAGCCCGAGCACAACCTGCAGCGATGGCGAAGGACAAGACGGCAGCCCTGGAGCGCGCGAAGAAGGCGACAGCGAAGGCGAAGGGCAAGAAGACGAGCCGGGGAGGGTCGTCGTCGAGATCTGGCCTGCCGCCGGCTGGATCCAGGGCGACTGGATTCGCTCCACGATCCAGCAGGAGGATCTGGAGGATCTGGCGGAGGGGGGATTGATTCCCCATGGTTCCTGGCGGCTTCCGGAGGACGAGACCGAGCCGCGGCCGCAAGAGGGTGAGTGTGTCCTTCTTGCCACTCACGTCGACCGCGGTTTCTCTTTGCCCCCACATCCTTTTTTCCGGGTTTTTCTGAACTTCTTTGGAGCCCAACTTCATCACTTTTCTCCCAACACCATCACATACCTTGCTGCATTCGTGTCCATGTGCGAGAACTTTATGGGCTGTCGACCGCACTGGGGCCTCTTCAAGCACATTTTCACTTTTCATTCTTAGTCTGTAAAAAAGGCTAATCCGAGTGATGAGAGGATGCACGTGATCTAGATGTGTGGAGGTCTAGGGATCCATATGAGGGGTAAAAGCACTTTCCCTACTATGATTCTTCCCGATTCAGTCAGAGGGTGGCAGTCGACCTGATTCTACTGTAAGGACCAGCCGACTCCTAGTCAGTCGACTGGCCTTCCTCTGTTTTCCGTGGAGCGAGTTGAGAAGCCCTCTCCCTTGAAAGTGGCTCCAGCTGAGAAAGTGGAGGTGAATATGTTGGTTGATCGAGTAGTCCAACTTGTCCGCGATGGTGTGACTGGCATGGACTTGCTAGAGGTGTTTCTCAGTCGACGCATCTAGCCACTTCAAGCCCGCGATCATCCAATGTGGATGTACTCGGGTATTGAAGACAACGCTCGGATCCACGCGGAAGAAGTCGATGAGGAGACGATGGCGCAACGGTTGCAGGGCATCACTGGCAACAAGGACAACCCCAGGGGATCAAGGAGGGTCCCTCCACTCGACAACACTAACGAACCAGACAAGGTCTGACTCTTTCCTTCTGAGTGTCTTTTTGTTCTGACATGCAATTGCTCTTGGAACCGACTGATACCCGATCGACTCTGTGTCTTGCAGATTTATACTGAGATGTATTCGATGCCCAACGAGGAGCAGGAGCAGGAGTAGGAGGGAGAGGCGAGTGGAGGTGATAGCGGCGACTCGCATTCTGACGGTGGAGAAGACGATGAGAGTGATGACTCAAGCAATGGCGAGGAAGTCGACTCTCCACCTCGCTCGAAAAGACGCTCCAAGCAAAGGCAAGACCCAGCGAGTGTCCGTAACAAGGCGACTGCACCGACTGGACAGACTTCAAAGCACAGTTGAACATCTTCTCCTGTGCCGACTGAGAAAGCTCCAAAGCAGCCCAAAGTCGCACCGTCAAAGCCCCGGAAGGCCTTGCCCAAGATCAAAGTAGCCGTCCCTATCGCTTCTGGGTAATCATTGTGCTCGACCTCTTAGTTTTGCATGACTTGATTTTTGGTCGACTCACTTTCTTGTTCTGACCGAGTGAATTCTGAAATTTGCAGGGCTGCTACCTATGGGACTTCTATTTATAAAGATGGTGACGATGAGGAGATGGAAGACACAGTCACTTCCAACGCGTGTATAACTCTTGTCATCTTGCTTTTACTTTATTAGCCACTTTAACGGTCAACTGAATTCTTGCGATCGATTCCTTTGCAGCTCCGCCAAATGTTATTGAATTTCCAGACGACGACGAAGATGTGCCACAGAGGCCCACGGGAAGGAGGGGCAGGACTTCGGGCAGGAAGGAACCAGTTAGCAAGACGCCCCAATCGACGCCGGTGACGGAACCAGTGATTCAGCAGTATGGAGACCTCAACAGGGCTTCTGTTACTTTTGCCGTTCCATTGTCGAGTGCATGACCTTCAAAGATCGACCGCATGTGCTCTCGCTTCATCTGCGCAACTCCAAGCCTCGGATTCTCGAGCTGCTAGGGCTGATCCACCGTCTTCACTTTTCACCACCCATCATGTCCCAGAGGACCAAGTAAGCGCCGCCAAGGAAGCTATACGCCAGGCGGGTCTTATGATGGAGCAGATGAAAGTGGTGCGCGAGGCCAGCCAAGCTGCCTATAATGCTAGCTCAGCCCTCCAGGCTAATGTCCAGGTTAGTTGATTTCCAACTGATCTCTTAGCTTGGCGCTTGTTCTGTTAGGATATGCTACCTGAAAAACTTTTCATTGTGCATCCATTTGTCACCTCAAGACTTTCAGATCTCAGACACCCACTGGGTGTTTCAATTTATGTTGAGTAATTTTTACAATTGAGTCGACTAGGTTGTGTCGATTGTATCTTTGGACTAGTGGGGGCACGTAGAGTGCACCCACACCGTCGAATGTGTGATTCGGCGGGGGTCTTGATAAAAATATCTTGTTCTTCAGCCCTTCCACTCGATTTGGGCGGACCATGCTGAGTGGAACCTGAACCAATGGGGGCATGCTGAGTGCACCCACTGGGTGTAGTCCCCGAGACCGCGGTCGACTGCGGGCAGTCGATTGTGGTTTGAGAATAACTGTTGCTTCTCTCTTTCTTCTTTTTTTGACATTCTTCCACTCGGTCTGGACGGACCATGTCGAGTGGAACCTGGGCCAGTGAGGGCACGCTAAGTGCACCCACTGGGTGTAGTCCCCGAGACTACTGTTGAATGTTTGATTCGACAGTAGTCTTAGAACTTTTTGAATTTGAACTTTATTGCCTGGTAAGCAACCAAACTTTGTATCTGTTGACTGACCGTCCTCTGACCACAGAGATCCTGTGAACTTGGAGACCAGTTTGCTGACTTGGAGAAGATCCAGCTCAATCTTGATCTGGAGTTGGCCAAGGAGAACTTGCAGAAGGCTAAGGATGATGCTGCTGGTATGGAAAACTTGTCGACTGACTCTTTTTTGAACCGAATATTATTTCCTTCCTCTAAACCGAGCGTTATTTCTTTCAGAAAAAATGAACCAGGCATTGGAGAAGAAGGATCTTGACCTTGCGGCTGCACAAAAATCGGCCGAAGAGAAAACAACACTTGCCGACCAGAAGCTAGCTTCAGTCGGAAAGTTAAAAACAGAAAATGCCAAGCTGAAGACTGCTCTTGACGAGGCCAACAAAGAGGTGACTCGACTGAAGAAGGACAAGGGAGCTTTGACTGACAAGGTTGGTGATCTCAGTCGGAGGAGAGACGAGTTGGAGACTTATCTGGGAGGACTCGCCAAGAAGTTATTCCTTATGCTTGAAGGTACCTTTCCTTGTCCGACTGTTTTATTATCGCCGATTCATCATAAAGCCCTCGACTCATTATTTCTTTGTGAGTGCAGAATTCTGCCAAAACTTTGAGGAAGAAACTGGGCGAATCGAGACAAGCTTGGATCCCATCAACTCCTGTTAAGGATGAAGCTGCCATGAACGTGCTTCGATCGAATCCCGACTTGCCAGCCATGCATCACCTTGCTCGACTGAAGGTTGCGGTGTCGCGGATTGACACGACGCTCTGGCCAAGGGAGACGCTCCAAAATGACCTTGAGTCTTTGATGACTCGACTCAATGAGATCCCTGGTCAAGTGCATGAATGGAAGAAATCCTCTGCTCGGTGCGGTGCTGACGTAGCTCTGTCCCTTGTTCGCGTCCATTGCAAGGAGGCCAAAGAAGAGAAGTTGGCAGCGATCAAGGTTGCCAACACCAAGAGACTTGACTTCAAGTCTTTCATGGAGACCTTCATTGCTGCTGCTACTCGTATTGAAGATGGAATCGACTTGGATGAGTTCGTCGAGCCTGCCAATCCTCCCCCTGCGGAGTGAACAAACTTTTATGATCCGATTAAATTTGCCTCGGTATGCCGAATGGTTTTGTAACCATTAAACTCCTTCAAGCCTGATGCCCGAATACTTTATTCTGCGCTCCGGAACCTCGTGGGATTTATCTAAACTTGGTTTTTCCTTAAACATGTTTGTCTTTATTTTCGAGCGGAACTTGTATCTTCACTCGGAGCAGATTTTTGTTCTTGTGATGCAACTCTGAGGAGGGGGCCGCGGATGGCCTGCACCTCGTCGTTCTTGCAGATCGGGATGGAGCGCACATTGTACTTGTGGTGCAGCTCCAAGGAGAAGATCGCAGTCGACCTGAACCTCGTCGTCCTTGCGGATCAGGATGGACCGTGTGGCTAAGTCCCTAAGCGAGATAATCGTTCTTTAGTCGGAGCGTATTTTAAACTTAGGCGAGTACGGAACTGCCGCTAAGCCCCCGAGTGAGAGGATTTCTCTTCACTCAGTGGGACTTTTTCAAACTTAGGCGAGTACGGAACTGTAGCTAAGCCCCCGAGTGAGAGGGTTGCTCTTCACTCGGTGGGATTTTTTAAACTTATGCGAGTACGGAACTGCAGCTAAGCCCCCGAGTGAGAGGATTGCTCTTCACTCTGTGGGATTTTTTAAACTTAGGCGAGTACGGAACTGCAGCTAAGCCCCCGAGTGAGAGGCTTGCTCTTCACTCGGTGGGATTTTTTAAACTTAGGCGAGTACGGAACTGCAGCTAAGCCCCCGAGTGAGAGGCTTGCTCTTCACTCGGTGGGATTTTTTAAACTTAGGCGAGTACGGAACTGCAGCTAAGCCCCCGAGTGAGAGGATTGCTCTTCACTCGGTGGGATTTTTTCAAACTTAGGCGAATCGGATTCGCAGCTAAGCCCCCCGAGTGAGAGGATTGCTCTTCACTCGGTGGGATTTTTTCAAACTTAGGTGAGTACGGAACTGCAGCTAAGCCCCCGAGTGAGAGGATTGCTCTTCACTCGGTGGGATTTTTTCAAACTTAGGCGAGTACGGAACTGCAGCTAAGCCCCGAAGTGAGAGGATTGCTCTTCACTCGGTGGGACTTTTTTTCAAACTTAGGCGAATCGGATTAGCAGCTAAGCCCCCCGAGTAAGAGGATTGCTCTTCACTCGGTGGGATTTTTTTCAAACTTAGGCGTATCGGATTCGCAGCTAAGCCCCCTGAGTAAGAGGCTTGCTCTTCACTCGGTAGGATTTTGTTTTTGAAACTTAGGCGAATCGGATTCGCAGCTAAGCCACCCACTGTGGGATTTTGAACATATGTATACGTAACAACAATCATTTAGGAGACTGTAAAACCGTGTCTTTGATAAACAAACTGAAAGGTACTTCTTATTACATCTCAACAGTTTGAATGCTTAAGTATAAAAATGGCAGAGCAGCTCCGCATTCCAAGTGCGTGGCTTGTCTTTCTTGTGTTCCACATCGTACATGTGGTACGCTCCGTTGTGGAGCACTTTGGTGATGATGAAGGGGCCTTCCCAAGCGGGAGCAAGCTTGTGTAGTCGTTGTTGATCCACTCGGAGAACCAGGTCTCCCTCCCGAAATGCTCGACCTCTCACGTTTCTAGCGTGGAACCCATTTAAGGTCTTGGCGACAAATAGTCGACCGATCGTGGCCATCTCTCTTTCCTCTTCTAGAAGATCAACAAAGATCTTGTCGGGCTTGTTCCGCTTCGCCTCGAGAAAAGTTCCACTCAAGGGCATTGTGGAGTAAATCACCGGCAAAGACAGCTTTCGACTCCATAGACCATGAAGAAGGGAGTCCGACCAGTCGACCAATTTGCCGTTGTTCTTAGACCCCACAGTACTGATGGTAACTCATCTACCCAGGCACCGGCCACATGCTTGAGGTCGCGCATCAATCTGGGCTTCAACCCTTGGAGGATCAAACCATTTGCTCTATCTGCTTGTCCATTCGACTACGGGTGAGCGACTGAAGCATAGTCGACC